>JAWPHD010000506.1:0-450589 GCA_037043455.1 Cyrtodaria siliqua
TAAGCAGATGCCAGCAATAATGTCCACATAGACTAGCCCTTCTGCGAACACGTACATAAGCAGATGCAAGCAATAATGTCCACATAGTCTAGCCCTTCTGCGAACACGTACATAAGCAGATGCCAGCAATAATGTCCACAAAGCCTAGCCCTTCTGCGAACACGTACATAAGCAGATGCAAGCAATAATGTCCACATAGTCTAGCCCTTCTACGAACACGTACATAAGCCGATGCCAGCAATACTGTCCACATAGCCTAGCCCTTCCGTAAACACGTATATAAGTAGATGCCAGCAATAATGTCCACATAGCATAGCCCTTCCGTAAACACGTATATAAGCAGATGCCAGCAATAATGTCCACAAAGCCTAGCCCTTCTGCGAACACGTACATAAGCAGATGCAAGCAATAATGTCCACATAGTCTAGCCCTTCTGCGAACACGTACATAAGCCGATGCCAGCAATAATGTCCACATAGCCTAGCCCTTCCGTAAACACGTATATAAGCAGATGCCAGCAATAATGTCCACATAGCCTAGCCCTTCTTCAAACACGTACATAAGCAGATGCCAGCAATAATGTCAACATAGCCTATCCTATCTGTGGACACGCACATAAGCAGATGCCAGCAATAATGTCCACATAGCCTAGTCCTTCTGTGAACACGTACATAAGCAAATGCCAGTAATAATATCCACATAGTCTAGCCCTTCTGCGAACACGTACATAAGCAATGTCCACATAGCCTGTCCCTTTCCGTGAACACGTACATAAGCAGATGCCAGCAATAATGTCCACATAGTCTAGCCCTTCTGCAAACACGTACATAAGCAGATGCCAGCAATAATGTCCACATAGCCTATCCCTTCTGTGGACACGCACATAAGCAGATGCCAGCAATAATGTCCACATAGCCTAGCCCTTCTGCGAACACGTACATAAGCAAATGCCAGCAATAATGTCCACATAGCCTAGCCCTTCTGTGGCCACGCACATAAGCAGATGCAAGCAATAACATCCACATAGTCTAGCCCTTCTGTGAACACGTACATAAGAAAATGCCAGCAATAATGTCCACATAGCCTAGCCCTTCTGTGAACACGCACATAAGCAGATGCCAGCAATAATGTCCACATAGCCTAGCCCTTCTGTGAACACGCGCAGATGCCAGCAATAATGTCCATATAGCCTAGCCCTTCTGCGAACACGTACATAAGCAGATGCCAGCAATAATGTCCACATCTTCTAGCCCTTCTGCGAACACGTTCATAAGCAGATGCCAGCAATAATGTCCACATAGCCTAGCCCTTCTGCGAACACGTACATAAGCAGATGCCAGCAATAAGGTCCACATCTTCTAGCCCTTTTGCAAACACGCACATAAGCAGATGCCAGCAATAATGTCCACATAGCCTATTCCTTCTGCGAACACGTACATAAGCCGATGACAGCAATAATGCCCACATCTTCTAGCCCTTCTGCGAACACGCACACAAGCAGATGCCAGCAATAATGTCCACATAGCCAAGTCCTTCTGTGAACACGCACAGATGCCAGCAATAATTTCCACATAGCCTAGCCCTTCTGCGAACACGTACATAAGCCGATGCCATCAATAATGTCCACATCTTCTAGCCCTTCTGCGAACACGCACATAAGCAGATACCAGCAATAATGTCCACATAGCCTAGCCCTTCTGTGAACACGCGCAGATGCCAGCAATAATGTCCACATAGCCTAGCGCTTCTGCGAACACGTACATAAGCAGATGCCAGCAATAATGTCCACATCTTCTAGCCCTTCTGTAAACACGCACATAAGCAGATGCCAGCAATAATGTCCACATAGCCTAGCCCTTCTGCGAACACGTACATAAGCAGATGCCAGCAATAATGTCCACATCTTCTAGCCCTTCTGCGAACACGTTCATAAGCAGATGCCATCAATACTGTCTACATAGCCTAGCCCTTCTGTGGACATGTACATAAACATATGCCAGCACTAGTGTCCATATAGTCTAGCCCTTCCGTGGACATGTACATAAGCAGATGCCAGCAATAACATCCATATAATCTAGTCCTTCTGTGAACACGTACATAAGCAGAAGCCAGCAATAATGTCCACATAGCCTAGCCCTTCTGCGAACACGTACATAAGCAGATGCCAGCAATAATGTCCACATAACCTAGCCCTTCTGTGAACACGCACATAAGCAGATGCCAGCAATAATGTCCATATAATCTAGTCCTTCTGTGAACACGTACATAAGCAGAAGCCAGCAATAATGTCCACATAACCTAGCCCTTCTTTGAACACGTACATAAGCAAATGCCAGCAATAATGTCCACATAACCTAGCCCTTCTGTGAACACGTACATAAGCCGATGCCAGCAAAAACGTACTCACATCTAGCCCTTCCGTAAACACGTATATAAGCAGATGCCAGCAATAATGTCCACATAGCCTAGCCATTCTTCAAACACGTACATAAGCAGATGCCAGCAATAATGTCCACATAGACTAGCCCTTCTGCGAACACGTACATAAGCAGATGCAAGCAATAATGTCCACATAGTCTAGCCCTTCTGCGAACACGTACATAAGCAGATGCCAGCAATAATGTCCACAAAGCCTAGCCCTTCTGCGAACACGTACATAAGCAGATGCAAGCAATAATGTCCACATAGTCTAGCCCTTCTACGAACACGTACATAAGCCGATGCCAGCAATACTGTCCACATAGCCTAGCCCTTCCGTAAACACGTATATAAGTAGATGCCAGCAATAATGTCCACATAGCATAGCCCTTCCGTAAACACGTATATAAGCAGATGCCAGCAATAATGTCCACAAAGCCTAGCCCTTCTGCGAACACGTACATAAGCAGATGCAAGCAATAATGTCCACATAGTCTAGCCCTTCTGCGAACACGTACATAAGCCGATGCCAGCAATAATGTCCACATAGCCTAGCCCTTCCGTAAACACGTATATAAGCAGATGCCAGCAATAATGTCCACATAGCCTAGCCCTTCTTCAAACACGTACATAAGCAGATGCCAGCAATAATGTCAACATAGCCTATCCTATCTGTGGACACGCACATAAGCAGATGCCAGCAATAATGTCCACATAGCCTAGTCCTTCTGTGAACACGTACATAAGCAAATGCCAGTAATAATATCCACATAGTCTAGCCCTTCTGCGAACACGTACATAAGCAATGTCCACATAGCCTGTCCCTTTCCGTGAACACGTACATAAGCAGATGCCAGCAATAATGTCCACATAGTCTAGCCCTTCTGCAAACACGTACATAAGCAGATGCCAGCAATAATGTCCACATAGCCTATCCCTTCTGTGGACACGCACATAAGCAGATGCCAGCAATAATGTCCACATAGCCTAGCCCTTCTGCGAACACGTACATAAGCAAATGCCAGCAATAATGTCCACATAGCCTAGCCCTTCTGTGGCCACGCACATAAGCAGATGCAAGCAATAACATCCACATAGTCTAGCCCTTCTGTGAACACGTACATAAGAAAATGCCAGCAATAATGTCCACATAGCCTAGCCCTTCTGTGAACACGCACATAAGCAGATGCCAGCAATAATGTCCACATAGCCTAGCCCTTCTGTGAACACGCGCAGATGCCAGCAATAATGTCCATATAGCCTAGCCCTTCTGCGAACACGTACATAAGCAGATGCCAGCAATAATGTCCACATCTTCTAGCCCTTCTGCGAACACGTTCATAAGCAGATGCCAGCAATAATGTCCACATAGCCTAGCCCTTCTGCGAACACGTACATAAGCAGATGCCAGCAATAAGGTCCACATCTTCTAGCCCTTTTGCAAACACGCACATAAGCAGATGCCAGCAATAATGTCCACATAGCCTATTCCTTCTGCGAACACGTACATAAGCCGATGACAGCAATAATGCCCACATCTTCTAGCCCTTCTGCGAACACGCACACAAGCAGATGCCAGCAATAATGTCCACATAGCCAAGTCCTTCTGTGAACACGCACAGATGCCAGCAATAATTTCCACATAGCCTAGCCCTTCTGCGAACACGTACATAAGCCGATGCCATCAATAATGTCCACATCTTCTAGCCCTTCTGCGAACACGCACATAAGCAGATACCAGCAATAATGTCCACATAGCCTAGCCCTTCTGTGAACACGCGCAGATGCCAGCAATAATGTCCACATAGCCTAGCGCTTCTGCGAACACGTACATAAGCAGATGCCAGCAATAATGTCCACATCTTCTAGCCCTTCTGTAAACACGCACATAAGCAGATGCCAGCAATAATGTCCACATAGCCTAGCCCTTCTGCGAACACGTACATAAGCAGATGCCAGCAATAATGTCCACATCTTCTAGCCCTTCTGCGAACACGTTCATAAGCAGATGCCATCAATACTGTCTACATAGCCTAGCCCTTCTGTGGACATGTACATAAACATATGCCAGCACTAGTGTCCATATAGTCTAGCCCTTCCGTGGACATGTACATAAGCAGATGCCAGCAATAACATCCATATAATCTAGTCCTTCTGTGAACACGTACATAAGCAGAAGCCAGCAATAATGTCCACATAGCCTAGCCCTTCTGCGAACACGTACATAAGCAGATGCCAGCAATAATGTCCACATAACCTAGCCCTTCTGTGAACACGCACATAAGCAGATGCCAGCAATAATGTCCACATAGCCTATCCCTTCTGCGAACACGTACATAAGCAGATGCCAGCAATAATTTCCACATAACCTAGCCCTTCTGTGAACACGCACATAAGCAGATGCCAGCAATAATGTACACACAGCCTAGCCCATCTGTGGACATGTACATAAGCCGATGCCAGCAATAACGTACACACATCTAGCCCTTCTGTGAACGCGTACATAAGTAGATGCCAGCAATAACGTCCACATAGCCTAGCCCTTCTGTGAACACGTACAAAAGCAGTTGCAAGTAATAACACATAGCAAAACTCTTCTGTGAACAAAACAAGAACTGATGCCAGCAATAACGTTCATATAGCCTAGCTCTTTTCCGTGAACACGTACAAGAGCATATTCCAGCAATTATGTCCACGTAATCGAGCAGATGCTAACAGTAACGTCCATAAAGACTAGCTCTTCAGAGAACACGCACAAGAGCAGATGTCAGCAATAATGTCCTCAAAGTTTAGCTCTTATGTCAACACGTACAAGGTCAGATATTAGCAATAACGTCCCAACGCATACAACAGCAATAACGTCCTCATAACCTCACCTTTTTGTTAAAGCGTACAAGAGAAAATGCCAGCAATAACGTGCATATAGCCTAGCACTTCTGCCAAATGTCAGCAAGTATGTCCGGATATAAAAAACTAAAACTTTTGTGAACACACACAAGAGCAGATGTCAGCAATAAACTTCCACAGAGACTAACTCTTCTGTGAATATATACAGAAGCATATGCCAGTAATGCCGTCCACATAGCCTAGCTATTCTATGAAAAAATACACGAGCAGATGCCAGCAATAACGTCCATCTAGCATAGCTATTCATGTACATGTACACGAACATATTCCAGCAATAACGTCCACACAGCCTAACTCCGCTGCAAAACGCGTACAAGATCAGATGAAAGCAATAACGTCCACATAACCTAACTATTCTGTTAACTCGTGCAAGAGTATACTCCAACAATAACGTCCACATAGCCTAACTGTGCTGCGAAACACGTACAAGAGCAAATGCCAGCAATAACTTCCACATAGCCCAGCTCTTCCGTTAACACTGACACAGGCAGATGCCAGCAATAACTTCCACATAGCCTAATTCTCTTATACTGAATAGGGTATATCTTGGAAGCAACAAACACAAACAATAGAGAAAAGTAGCAGACTTGGTTTTATTATTGAGAGGTAATAGATTAGGTGCAATACTTTCACGCCCCTAGTATCGGCTTAAGCGGTATTCTACTTTAAAGCCACACAGATTGGGCTTAATGATCTAACAGACCAGTAAGTAATAACACTACTGAGGTGTAGTCGGGACGACTTTTTACGGCCGCCACACAAACAATCTCTAGTATGAATGTCAATAAATACTGAAAAAGGGGATCACTTGGAAGCAAATAATCCATATTCAAAATGATATTGTCATAATGACATCACCTAACATGTATTCTGTTGTGTCCCAAATATACCCACATTTTCCTTAGTACTTTATATTTGTATTCGATAAGAAGCTACATTACAATCAAGTCTTTATAAGTTATTTTCGTTGTATCAACGTGAATTCTTTAGTTGTTTTTCATTGTATCGACCTTGAAGGTCACGCTTAGGGGCATATAACAATATAATTCTATTTGAATAGATGAGTGTCTTATTTCATAAGAGGGTAACTCACAACAAACGTTTGATTTATTTATTCTACCAATTGTATTTACGTTTCTACTGTCTACGCGAAGGTTTCGACTTTATTAACGCAAATGAAATACAATTTTGGTAAAGGCAAATTATGTGGAACGTCTTGGACCCGATATCGTATCGTCGTGGTCTCTGTATCGACCGCCAGATAACACAGTATCAAAGCTGTATGTACTGCTTGTGGTATTTTCTTCATATAAATTGATAAACACTATATAAATAATAAATACCCTGCACGATGACTTCTTTATAACGTATATTTAATTTATATAGTTCTTTCTCTTTTAAAGCTGTACTCAGGAATATACACACCACGTCTTCAATCTTCAGGCTGTTTGGTATGTAGCTTAACGTTGTTTGGTACATAAAGTAAGTTATATATACTGAACCGAACAGCTACCGCACCAGTAGATAATACCTTTAATATCTCAATAATAACAATCAATAAATCAAAACAAATTTCATTCTGAACGAGACAAATATCTTGCCAATAACGAATTTAAATTAAAAAAAAATCATTCAAATTATCTTCAACGTTACCAGTCGGCATATAATAAGTTGATACGTTAAAGGTATTGTCTACTGGTACGTTAGCTGGAATGGAAACATAACTACATTAAATGTCCTATTTTGCCTTACTTGTGTTGAATTTATATCAGATATTAATACTTTTATTGACTTAAACTATTACAGTTTTTCATCATTACAAATATATGATCAATTATAATATACACACACGTGACAGATATTAACATTGCAAATACAACAAAATAATCATTACGCTTTTTTGTTTGTTTCATACATATTTAAATAATCAAAAACATACACATATTATGGTATGTCAATGATAAACGAGGATGTTCTAAAATAAGCTTTCTAGTATTTTTTTAGTCTGTTAAAATGGATGTAGATAGCCTTAATACAAGTGCATAGGAAATGAATTTGCTTAAACTAAGAATAATCTTTTTGTTTAATGACTGCAACAATTCCACAAATTTAAACATGCATGGTCTAGTTGTGTAATATTTAGGAATGTATTTGTTTCTAACGTTAGAGTAAGTAGTACAGAAAATGGTACTCGTCTTCAATATCGTTAGTGTTGCACATTTTCCAAATTATGTAGAATTGCTTAATTTGACACTGGCCTCTAAGCGTGACACTCATGAATGACACAGAGAAGTACAGCTTATTTAACTCCGGAAATTAAATGGTCTGACTGATTTCCTGATCACTTTATGAAATTAATCAGGAAATTCTTCAGAAAAGGTTACAACCCTTTATTATTGTAACGCGCACTTCATGTCCTTTTCGCAGTATAGTTAAAATTTGCTCTTTATTTGTGGTACTGTGCGAAACTACGGTACCATTTTGTTTGGCGCTGTGATTTCTTTGTAACAATTTGTTTATAATAATTGATCATCTGAAGATAATCTGAGTTGAAATCGGCAAAAACAAGTTCCAAGAAACGCGAGAAAATAAGTGATGTACTGAAGTGCTTTGCTATCTTTAGAATACACAAGGCATATTACATAAATTCTATGTAAAGAATGAGGTAAGAGAAAAAGAAAACAAGTGACATATCGTGTATTGAATGTACCTGAAAAACAAACAAAAACTATAAAACAAATTAACTAGCGCAACATATACTAGTTTGAACCGTGGTCAACATATCCTAGAGAAAACCGGAAAGAAATAGCACAAGCCGTATTGAGAACAAAGGCTAAACAAATTCTGCTGAATAGTTTAATTACAACATAAGTATTTTAACTTAACATATGATGATATGGGGCTGAACACTTTTTAAACCGCTATATGCGATCATCGTTAAAAGGAAGTTTGAAGAATATATAACATTTATAATTTTATTAATGAGTATCATACACAAATCGACAATGAAAACGTTTCAAAATGTTTCGGTTAAAGAAACTAACCCGCCAATTAACGGCAAAATTACATGAAAACCCTTTTATCAAAACTCTATCCAGGTGTTTATGTCATATAATAATGTATATGTGCTGATTAAAAGCATATGGTTTGCCATGGGTTTTAAAAATACCCGTGTTTGCAAATGCGTAAAATGAATTATGAGTTAGTAACTCTTAATTCAACGTTCTAGTTTTGAGATTTGCCCTGGCTGGTTAAAGCCGTTTATATTGTCTATAGAATTTTGATTCTCAAAATATGTAAATTATATATATATCTCCTCGTCAGTTGATTTAGAAACGGTGTACATATGTTGTAAAAGTTGGCTGTTGTTGCCGGGATAGCTGCTTTATATAATGTACACTGTTATGCATGAAAGTGTATTTTATAACTAAATAGAATTAATAAAATGATCAAAGGTTTGCGATTTGTTGTTAGTTTACTACCACTATTTATATCAAAACATTACATATGCTATATATGTCAAGGTGTACTATCGCTATTATATACACTAGTTGCTAATAAACCTTAAATACTTCTATAAATCTTTAAAATATGGCCTAGTTACCGTATTTTATCTGTAGTTTCACCTACTTAATTATAATTATATTAAGTAAATTCATTTTGTACTCGTGAACCCCGCCATTTACTATTTATAAAATATTCATACATAAAATTTCGTTTCATCAAATGTGACGTTGTTCACTTCAGTGGTAAGCTGGCTGTCATGTTCAACAGCGAAAGTGACCGCATCCCATATCATAGACTCTTACAGACTTCTAGGTTTGGGCGTAAATCTTGTTTATCAAATTTTTTTATCCGACTTGACGATATGGTCGTGTGGAAATGTCTAATTATTCATAAACTATATGAAGTAATTATTTACTAATGGTACTTTTGAAAAAGGACATTTTTCATTTCATTAAATCGTGATATATGTCAGTTACTTAAAAACGGTAGTTTTACACATTTTATTGCGTCATGATTACGTCATGATATTTATGTCAATTGAATGCAATATTAAAGACAGCTGGTAGATATCGATAATCCCAGCTACTTAATCGCCTGAATCAATTATTCTGAAGGTTCAACAAAGATTAGCTGTGTTTCAACCCGTGCGACCGACCATACATGTATTTTAGCCTATTGTATGTTTTCACATTAATTCTCAAATTCAGTTTTTTCCCCCACCCACTCACTCTCTTCATCCTCCCACTGATATAGGATGTCGTTAACATATATGCATCGTAAAACAATTCGACGCTTGCGTCATTTTGCCAAAAAACCTGATTTGTATATTTAAAACCAGTTAGAACCGTGTTATGGTCTCTACCTTTGGCCTGATGGAATGGTCGTGCTTTCTCGATTCCGGAGATCCGGGTTCGATTCCATATTTCAAAAAGTTTTGCTTATAAATAAATTAAAAAGGTAGCATGAGGTTTAACATATTTTGACGATATTTCTTGTTTAGAAACAAAAAACATTGTTAATGGAAAACGGATATGTTCGGTCATCGCACACTCGAAGAGGAAAGGATAGTGGCAAACTGTAAAAGGATCAAACACTAAACATGCAATACGTTGCAAAATGAACTCTTTTAGTAATTTGTTTAACAAGTTTAATAAGTATGAAAGTAATTATGCCGAAGGATCTTACCAAGTTTGTAAATTACATCCCCATAGAAGGTTGGGATAGTCCTTGTCGCAGAAGAGTTCTTAATTACTTATATATTTTAAAAGTAGGTCAGGGTTTTGCAAAGTTGTTTCGAAGTATATGGTAACGGTAGCTCTGCTGAAGTAGCTTCTTAGTTATAAACATATTACGAATATTAAAGTCCTCAACACGACTACAAGCTCTAGAAAAACAAACAAGCTGAGAAACATAGACCCCATAGTTAGTATCTCGGGGATCATCTCCATCTAAGTGTTGATATTTAACAATATCAAAATCAAAATCATCATCATCATCATCATCTCTCTTGTGATAGATTTGACTAATTATTACACCATTTCCAATTGAGAGATGTAAATTAGGAAAAGAAGCAACAGTATCAGAAATGTTAGCTTTGTTGAATTGAACTTCTTTAAGATATAAAGTATTAACCATAGTAGAAAGGAAAGGATTTTCAATGTTCAATATATCATCCAGATGCCGAGAGGTGTCAGTAAAGGTTTCATTTACATCTGCATGAGTAGCTGGTGGAAAACTCCAAATATCTCTTTTATAGCAATACAAGAACAAAGCTGCGACCAGAGGTGCACAGTTCGTACCCATAGGGATATCAACATTTTTTCTATTGTTCCATACCTGAAGAAAGTACTATTTAATATGAAAACGAGTGCTTCACAAACATTTTGGCAAGTCCAAGCAGTGTAATTGTCTAACTGTTATTGAAAAAAGCTTTAATATTGCTTCAGGCCAAAAATGTTGTCTTTTTCCTGAAATATATTTTGAAAGCAATACGTTTGTATTTTATAAAGTGATGTTGTAAGGTGTATATATGGAATTGCATTTGGATTACATATCTTGCATACTTCAGCCTAATTACTACTCGGTGGCAACCGATGTTTACTCTTGGTGTCAACTTTAGTGTCATACATAGTCAATTTTTATGTTATGATCAATTCAAACATGACATCTAAGATTTATTGTTTAGGGATGGTTGACATGACAGTCAGTGTAGTTGACTCCGGATAATTATAGTGCAATTAAAACTAAAAAAAAAATTATGATTATGTATATTCATTTAGCAGGAATGTCATTCTTACATAGACTTTTATATGTGAGGATGATTAATTGAACTACTTTGAGGTTAAAGACATTTAAATTAATTGTTTTATGATAGGTGAATAATGACTAGATACTATTTATCAAAAACATTTGGACACGATGACTTAATGTAACCAAGAATATAAAATCGTAAATAAAAATCGTTCTAACATATCACATTATACGTTTGGATAATGTGAAAGATTAAAATAAAAATGTTCATAAACATGTAGCTATTAAAATGAATTATTGTATGCGTTTTATTTCAACTGTAAACTTTAGCTTTCAAATTATGTCTACGACAATTGTCTTCGAACGCACGGAAAATAGCTCACTTATCGACAAAGTAGTCCCGGTGTAAATAGTGATATATCTCACTAATGGACAAACTAATCGGTTTGTAAATAGAATTGTCTCACTAATGGACTAACTTGTGCCAGTGTTAAAAGTGAACTATCTCACTAATTGACTAACTAGTCCCTTTGTAAATAGTGAAATATCACAATAATTGACTAACTAGTCCCTTTGTAAATGGTGAAATATCTCACTAATTGACTAACTAGTCCTTGTTTCAATAGAGAACTATCTCACTAATTGATAAACAAGTCTCTTTGTAAATAGTAAAATATCTCACTAATGAACAAACAAGTCCCTTTAACAAATAGTGAAACATCTCACTAATTGACTACATAGTCTCTGTATAAATATAAAAACAACTCTTTCATTGAGTTATTAGTATATACTCGTACATAGGAATTCCTAGATTGTAAAAGATTGCATATTGCACGATGATGTTACTATGCTGTTTGAGTGACATCAACACTACTATATATTACAATTATGCGCATAATACTCATTACGTGCTCCGAGTATTAACTTTCATACCCCTTCTCCAAGAAGCGAAAACAGGGTTGACTGGGTATGAAATAAAACCTTAATTTCGGCTTAAAAAGTTTGCATATTGTAAAATTAAAACAATAAATAGGTAATTTTAAACAGGTTATCGCATGTTTTTCCCAAGTAAAAATGTTTTTAAGCGTGTTTTGTTGTCGAACTATCCATTATAAAATCCTTCTATTATAAGCTTTCCCATCGCTTAATGGAATTAAGGCGGGAACACGTAATGAGCATTTTCGCAAGCGATGCAAGTGCATTTGCCAAGACCTCTTATATCTATACATTATACTAATATCAGAAATACACAGTAACACACTGTAGTGTTCATGCCTTTTCGACATTGGCCGAGTTATAAGGCATTCGCAGACACTACTTTGTTTTGAATATAAATTCATAAAATTTAGGGTATGACGTTTACCGTTTGGAAAGTTGAATATGTCCAAAATGAATGTCTGTATGGTATGAGCAAACAAACATAACCAAGAGAATAAAATAGCAGACTCGGTTTTATTGAGTCTGTTCATGAGAGGTAATGTAACCCATTAAAACGACATTGCCCTAAAGATTACACAGGCAACACAGTGTCAGGTGGCGAAATCTTACAAATTGCATTATTTGAGTTAATAAAATGTGTGTAATTTACTGTAAAATGTGTGAGGATATTTCTATCATACATGTTTCGACTCGTAGAAAATATTTCATCGGGTTCAATACCTAACGTGAAACGTTCATGTTCGTGACGACAGTAACGACCTGTTGGTACGAAATAAAACATGTAGCCTATCTACGATAACTTGCACGTTTTACTTCTAAGAGACATGTATAACTAGTAATTTTTAAAAACATCATTAATATAAAACATGTTCCCAATATTCGGCAAAAAGAGAAATGGACAAGAAGTTATACTTGAAGTTTTAAACCTGAATATACATACGACTCTTAAAATGAATACATCGCTGCATTGATGCACCATTTATACATTAAAATCCAAAAACGTTTGCAACTTTTAGCTGAAAAGAATAGATAAATAATATAAAAATCACGTAGGGTCCATTGCTGAAAGCGTGCGGAACTGTATAATAGCGGCGGATCTACTCAGTATCGAATGTAATGCATAGTTTTCACACAGCGGAACTGTATAATAGCGGCGGATCTACTCGGTATCGAATGTAATGCACAGTTTGCACACAACGGAACTGTATACTAGCGGCGGATCAACTCAGTATCAAATGTAATGCAAAGTTTTCACACAACGGAGCTGTATACTAGCGGTGGATCAACTCAGTATCAAATGTAATGCATAGTTTTCACACAGCGGAACTGTATAATAGCGGCGGAACTACTCAGTATCGAATGTAATGCACAGTTTTCACACAACGTAACTGTATACGGAGCTGTATACTAGCGGTGGATCAACTCAGTATCGAATGTAATGAATCGTTTTCACACAGCGGAACTGTATAATAGCGGCGGATCTACTCAGTGTCGAATGCAATGCATAGTTTTCACATAGCAGAACTGTATAATAGCGGCGGATCTACTCAGTATGGAGAGTAATGCATATTTTTCACAGAGTGGAACTGTATAATAGCGGCTGATCTACTCAGTGTCGAATGTAATGCACAGTTTTTACACAGCGGAACTGTATAATAGCGGCGAATCTACTCGGTATCGAATGTAATGCACAGTTTTCACACTGTCAGTATCGAATGTAATGCACAGTTTTCACACAGTGGAACTGTAAAATAGCGGCGAATCTACTCGGTATCGAATGTAATGCACAGATTGTACACAGCGGAACTGTATAATAGCGACGGATCTACTCAGTATCAAATGTAATGCATAGTTTTTACACAGCGGAACTGTATAATAGCGGCGGATCTACTCAGTGTCGAATGTAATGCATAGTTTTCACACAGCGGAACTGTATAATAGCGGCGGATCTACTCAGTATCGAATGTAATGCATAGTTTTCACACAGCGGAACTGCTTAATAGCGGCGGATCTACTCAGCGTCGAATGTAATGCACAGTTTTCACACAGCGAAACTGTATAATAGCGGCGAATCTACTCAGTATCGAATGTAATGCATAGTTTTCAAACAGCGGAACTGTATAATAGCGGCGGATCTACTCAGTATCGAATGTAATGCATAGTTTTCACTCAGCGGAACTGTATAATAGCGGCGGATCAACTCAGTGTAGAATGTAATGCACAGTTTTCACACAGCGGAACTGTATAATAGCGGCGAATCTACTCGGTATCGAATGTAATGCACAGTTTTTACACAACGGAACTGTATAATAGCGGCGGATCAACTCAGTATAAAATGTAATGCAAAGTTTTCACACAGCGGAACTGTATAATAGCGGCGGAACTACTCAGTATCGAATGTAATGCATAGTTTTCACATAGCAGAACTGTATAATAGCGGCGGATCTACTCAGTGTCGAATGCAATGCATAGTTTTCACATAGCAGAACTGTATAATAGCGGCGGATCTACTCAGTATGGAGAGAAATGCATAGTTTTCACACAGTGGAACTGTATAATAGCGGCTGATCTACTCCGTATCGAATGTAATGCACAGTTTTCACACAGCGGAACTGTATAATAGCGGCGGAACTACTCAGTATCGAATGTAATGAATCGTTTTCACACAGCGGAACTGTATGATAGCGGCGGATCTACTCAGTGTCGAATGCAATGCATAGTTTTCACATAGCAGAACTGTATAATAGCGGCGGATCTACTCAGTATGGAGAGAAATGCATAGTTTTCACACAGTGGAACTGTATAAAAGCGGCTGATCTACTCCCTATCGAATGTAATGCACAGTTTTCACACAGTGGAACTGTATAATAGCGGCGGATCTACTCCGTATCGAATGTAATGCACAGTTTTCACACAGTGGAACTGTATAATAGCGGCGGATCTACTCAGTATCGAATGTAATGCACAGTTTTCACACAGCGGAACTGTATGATAGCGGCGGATCTACTCAGTATCGAATGTAATGCACAGTTTTCACACAGCGGAACTGTATGATAGCGGCTAATCTACTCAGTATCGAATGTAATGCACAGTTTTCACACAGCGAAACTGTATAATAGCGGCGGATCTACTCAGTAACGAATGTAATGCATAGTTTTCACACAGCGGAACTGTATACGAGCCGCGTATCTACTCAGTGTCAAATGTAATGCATAGTTTTCACACAGCGGGACGGTATAATAGCGGCAGTTCTGCACAGTATCGAATGTAATGCATAGTTTTCACACAGCGGAACTGTATAATAGGTTCGGATCTACTCAGTGTTGAATGTTATGCATGGTTGTTGCACAGTCCTTTTTTTAATTTGCTGTATTCTATCTCTATTCGTTTAAAATAAAAACTGTGTTCGGATTTAAGTTGTTTACAAGTTTCTGTATACAGTGATGTACGCATTTCCAACATATGTGATGCATTGTGCCTCCTTTAATATTAAAGCCGTTTCACGATTTTAAAACTGACTCCTAGGTCAATTACGATATAATTTCTCCGTTAATTTATTCTCGAGTTTAATAATGTTGTCGGCTTTTAAAGTAAGACAAACTACCTTTCCAATGGTATATGAATTATAAATTACGACGCCCATTCCACTGTAGAACATCAGTCATCAACTCTGGTCCATGTTACCGAGTGTATATGCTATTGTTACAATTGTCTTTATAATTATACACATATGTATGTTTATGAAATTATACACATATGTACCCAGAGCTATACCTGGTGGGCGGGACTTGAAGTTCATCGATACCAAGGGCCGCAGGCCCGCGGTATCGATCTGTTTCAAGACCCAAACACCAGGTCTTGATCTCGCACAATATAATATACTGAGGGAAAAAGTTTAGCAAGATTTTTAGATGAAATAATACCGTATACAAGATATACTGAAATTTTTCGGTCTTGACCCCTTGGTTCATTTATTCGTTACGGCATTAAGATGTTCGACTGTTATTGATGTGTGTTTAATAAAATAGTGTGTCTATGGCAGTAGTTTCTTGTTTTTACAACCAAAAATGTATTATTTCCAGGGTGCAACAAAACTTGATAAACTGTTTTCCCTCAGTATATTTTAATTTGTATTTGACATGGGTTTTCATGAATTGTATACACACATTCTCGAGAGATTGAACATAATACAAATACATTCCCACAACTTACAAGAGAGATTGAACATAAAACAAATACATTTTCACAACTTACATAGTATGTCCATCTGTCAGTGTCCATCTGTCAGTGTCCAACGGACCATCTGTCAGTGTCCATCTGTCAGTGTCCACTTGTCAGTATCCATCTGCCAGTGTCCATCTGTCAGTGTCCACTTGTCAGTGTCCATCTATCAGTGTCCATCTGCCAGTTTCCATCTGCAGTGTCCACCTGTCAGTGTCCACCTGTCAGTGTCCATCTGCAGTGTCCAACTGTCAGTGTCCATCTGTCAGTGTCCATCTGTCTGTGTCCATATGCAGTGTCCATCTGTCAGTGTCCACATGTCAGTGTCAACCTGTCAGTGTCCATCTGCAGTGTCCACCTGTCATTGTCCATCTGTCAGTGTCCATCTGCAGTGTCCACCTGTCAGTGTCCATCTGTTAGTGATCTGTCAGTGTCGATATGCAGTGTCCGTCACTTGCGTCACGCTAGTATAAAGTAACCAATATGGCGACTTTAGATATACATTCCAGTAATGCTTCGAGAGCGGGCCGACCAGTCCTACAACCACCCTAGCATTACCACTACTAGTACTATTGTTATGAAATCTTTGGTAAGACCCGGCCGGGGATTGAACCAACGATATTTCCCGGATGATAGGCGAACTCTCTACCACTAGGCCACGCCTCGGTCTTTATTATTATGAATTAAGTATGACCTAAGTTTTCGTTTCACAACGTATTTTTTACGCAAAACTTCTTAAATCTGTAGTACCTGTGTTATGAATGTACGCACCTTTTTAAATAAGTATATACTTTTAATTGTTTGGAATTATTTAGTATTAATGTTCGTGACTTTTATGCTCCCACCATCGAATGGTGAGGGGGAATAAAGCGCTATCCATGTTTATCCGTCTGTCCGAGTGTCCGTCCTT
Source organism: Cyrtodaria siliqua (assembly GCA_037043455.1). Classification (NCBI taxonomy): domain Eukaryota; kingdom Metazoa; phylum Mollusca; class Bivalvia; order Adapedonta; family Hiatellidae; genus Cyrtodaria; species Cyrtodaria siliqua. The sequence continues at coordinate 17,153 of JAWPHD010000506.1, forward strand.
CTGTCCTTCCGTCTGTCCCTAAAAGTTTGTGAGTCTATCTCCTCCCACAGTTTTCAACCGATTGTTTCGAAACTTTACAGGATGCTTACCATGATGTCAAGATGTGCATATCGATTTGGCCTCACGATCCGCCTTGATTACAGGAGTTACGGCCCTTTGGTTGTCAAATGTTACTTTTTCGCTGATTGTTTTCATGGGGGGGGGGGGGGGGGGGGGGGGGGGGGGCATCAGTCGTGTCCCATGGAAACGTTTCTAGTATTGTACATTCATGACTTTTGTTTATACTAATCTTCAGATTACATTACAACTATTTGTTAGACGGCTCGCCATTTTTTTTTAAAAACTGTTCAGTTTATCTTATGGGATGAGTTATGTAATGTATGTAAGACAAGAGACAAATGAATATTTCACTTTTTTAACCTATTTAGGTGCAAACGAAACACAGACACAAGTTACTCTGGTGCACATGATTAGATTAGTAGTCACTGACAGTTTAGTTTCTTCCTCAGTGATTTCGTCCAAACATAAATTATTTCTTTACCAACTCAACTCCTTGCTTTGTACAGACAGTACACAATTTACAACAATGCCATGTTCTCATGCGGTTCGTTACTGCTTTATTATACAGTGAGCAGATACAGTAGCATATATATTACGCAGAATGAGAAGCACGAACGTTGTATGTCATTTTTTTTTTAAATCATCTATCATTTCAATTATTGCATAATTCATTAAACCTTAGAAAACCTTATTACACACCATACGTTCTAGAACCATCGCTGATGGCATACAGTACTGATAGAAGGGAGGCATACAGTACTGATAGGAGGGAGGCATACAGTACTGATAGGAGGGAGGCATACAGTACTGATACAATACATGTATATAGCGTAAAGTGCTCTTAAATAGACGTAAAACACCAGTAAAGCCACCCCACCTGTTTGTAAATAAACGAAATGGTCAAACTGAATATACCAAAAAAGAAATTTAAAAAACCAAAATCCCAATTCTTCTTATACTGTAAGTTTAATGGCCGTCGAATGACTTGGCACTAGAACTTTCTGCTCTTACTTTTAACGAAGAAAGACTTCCCCGTGTACCACCAACCATTGTAGATTACCGAAAAGACACGTAAGTAATACACGAATTGTATGGGGATTAGTACACCAGTTGTACTTGTCGTGTAAGTAATACACGAATTGTATGGGGATTAGTACACCAGTTGTACTTGTCGTTTAAGTAACACACGAATTGTATGGGGATTAGTACACCAGTTTTACTTGTCGTGTAAGTAACACACGAATTGTATGGGGATTAGTACACCAGTTGTACTTGTCGTGTAAGTAACACACGAATTGTATGGGGATTAGTACACCAGTTGTATTTGTCGTGGAAGTAATACACGAATTGTATGGGGATTAGAACACCAGTTGTACTTGTCGTGTAAGTAATACACCAATTTTATGGGGATTAGTACACCAGTTGTATTTGTCGTGGAAGTAATACACGAATTGTATGGGGATTAGTATACCAGTTGTACTTGTACGCCAGTTGATGGCCTATGCAAATGTATTTGCATGACGTTGTTTCGTATGCTTCTTTGGTACATGTAAAATATTGTCAGTCAATTAACTTCAAGAAGTTTAAACATGAGGCCTCTCAGCATATTCCTTAAAGTACTACATGCAATACCAATAACCGTTTCAGTCTCCAAATTGTCCAAGCAATATCTTGGACAATGTTACCTATTCGTTATTCGGAGTTTATCACTGTTCTAAATCTGTTCATTTTCACTTCTTTCGCTCGCCAGATGATGTAAATAAAGATTTATTGATGTTTCTTGGCAAGGGAACATCACTGTTTGTGAGTGGGTAAAGAAAATATGTTCATGAAACTGCAGTTCCTAATTTGGAGTTTTTATATCGTTCTGTGAATACAAGTCCCTTTAAAGTTTATTTTCGTTTTGGTCCGATTATCCTAAAAAACGGGTTCGCGAACAACACGAATATTGTGCGAATAGAGAAAAAACGCTTCATACTCATACTTGATACTGCCGTTTCTGATTCGACTTTTTCACAAGTGTTCTGTGGCTACATGTCCCTTTAATGTCGTCATGTGAATGGAATGAAGCAATCATCCGCATTCATCTGCAATAGATACTCCAGCCCTTATTCGCCGTCGAATACGGAACACGAAACTAGTTTCTCTTTCCTTAGTTTCTCGTTCCTTATTCGTTATTGGGAGCTTCTCAATTTTCTATGTAAAGATGTTCGTTGCAAATCACTTTTTCTATCGCCAGATAATCTAAATAAATGGTTATTTTCACACCCGTTTGTAATTCTGAAAATGAAATTGGACATGCAATTGGGGCTAGATAAGTTATGGCTGCACAATCTATGAAAAAAAATCTTTAGAAAAGCTACAATATAAAGCTGCAAGAATTGTTACAGGATTGACTAGGTTTGTTTCAATTAATAAGTTAATTGCTGAAATTGGTTGGCGCTCATGCTCATTAGCAGACAGACGTGTTTTTCAAAAACCTATCACCGCATATAAAGCAAAAAACAGTATGTTACCAAATTCAATAGCTCAATTATTTCCGCCCTTCGTCAGAGTTGTAAACGATTATTATTTAAGAACATCGAATGACTATGTCACTCCAATAAGGAGAACGGAGTTATTTTCAAAATCATTTACACCATCATCGCTAAGCCTTTGGAATGATTTACCCATACATATTAAGGAATCACTATCATTAAACACATTTAAAAGCTCTCTTCTTAGGACGTTCCAATGCCCCACTGTTCCAAAATACTACTTATGTGACTCAATATATCTTTCAATCATTCATGCCCGTTTAAGAAATGCATGTAGCGATCTAAATCATGACTTGTAAACCCCCAGCGGCCTTTTTTGCCACTGACCGTTCCAAGGCGGTAGCCCTATTGTCAGCCCTTTTGTCTGTGATGTCTTATTTGGCATTTTATTCATCTTTAAATTTTCAGAGCACGTTAAAGAACCATAGGAATCTATTCGATAATAAGAGTAGGGCAGGTTCCCGGATTCCTATGTATCCTTCCCCTCTCTCTGGGGCGGCTCTAAATAACCTATACTGTGTTGATGAGCCGTTAAAAAACATTCAATTCAATTCATCTTTAAATTTGTTCTTTGTTTCTGTGTGTGTTTGTGGTTGACTGTCGTCCTTGAATGCTGCTTTTCCTGTTCGAATTATATATATATATTGTATTTAAATCATTTGCGCTTATCATCGATGTGACTGTGGAGATCAAAGAGAGGACGGCGAACACTACTTATGTAAGTGTTGTCGATATAGTGAACAAAGGCGTACGCGCTTTATTTCGACACGGCATTTTCACCCGTTAAGTGTTGATAAGTTGTGTTCTGGTAATACAGAGCTGAACGATAGCGATAATGAGCTTGTGTTTATAGCAGTGCAATAATATATTAAAGATACCAGGCGTTTTCGATTAAACTCACTATGTTCATATTTGATCCCTTTTAACTGTCTGTCCTTTTCCTCCTCTTCCTTTCTCTTTACATATATCTGTAAATTTTCCTATACTTTTCGTTCAAAATTTTTTATGATTGTAAAACTGCCACACTATTTATTTTGTAAACAAACTGTATAGGGACGGGCCGTAACTAATGTTATAGAACTTGCGGCCCAACCATTTTGCAAACTAATGTAAATGTTGCAATAAAATATGTTTAAACCATATAAGTTAAGTGTTTTATATTCGTATCGTGTGTCTTCCGCCGTTAGATATTTTTTTTATATCTGGCCACGATATGCCTTGAAATATACAGAAGCCTTTAATTTTAAATGAGCAATAGGAAATTGTTTCTCATTCGTTATTCGAACCAAATTCAAATTTTTTCGAACAATAGGTTTACCCCCACTAATTACATTTAAGCCTCCGAGGTGTAGTCGAATGTAGTTCCTATAATAAAAAGTAACCCCTCCTTTTTTTTTATGAAAACGGGCATTATAAGTAGGGGAAAACTGCCCATTCCTATTCGATTTTGTGGTTGTATGTATAAGAAGCGCATTAATAAGTTTTACTGGATCACTGGTGAACATTTTCGAAATTTTGACTCTATGCTTACACTATGTGAGCAATGAAAACTGTCAGTCAATGAATGACCTGTTTAGTAAACAAACAAGAACTTTCTTACATGTCTTGGGACCCCACCTTTTCTGGTGTTTTTCAAGTGAAAAATTAGTTTTCTATATGAACATTACACTGCTGCATTATCCATACTTGAGTTGAATTTGCAGCAAATCATTAATATGTGACACTTTAACATTGGTGTCTATGGGGAAAATAATTAGTGGTATAATACCACAAGGAATAAGGAACAAGGAACCAAAGTTCTCATCATGTTGTTAGGGCAGAACATAAGTATTAAGATCGACATTAATTAATCATGACGGGGTTGATATCAAATCGTATATGGTGAATACCATGTGATCGTACATAGCAGTGTTGGTCAAATAGTGTGTTGGTAGGGCAGAAGTATTAAGGTCGTCAATAAGAGAGTACGTTGTGTGTTGGATATGATAATTCACAGTTTCTTTTTCATTCAACACGCTTTAGATAGTTGCCGTTTTAAGGCACCCGAAAGTCTCGAATGGTCCATAAGCTGAATACGGTTTATAAGTCCATGTAATTTACTGCATCGAATTAATATTATGCGGGGAATAAAAATCAGATACAATGTGATAAGTAACTTTTTCATTTTTATTTAAACTAAAATATAATAATACACACAGACATCATGAACCAATACAATTAATATAATGTTGAAAACTATCTAACGCCCATACACAAACAATATTGTTAACATTTGAAGCAATTACGTTAAAAGTAATTGCACTCATTTGGGCATGCATTCTAATATATAGAAAACACGTCGAACATGGGTGGGAGAAGGACGGTGTCGATGACGTGAATTACACCATTGGTTACAGCCACATCAGCTTCTTCCACCTTTGCGTTGTTAATCATCACGCCATCTGTAACAATATTATACTTATGAACTATGAACACTATATAGGCAACACAGTCTCCGATATCACACATATTTACGGGTATTAATTTTCTAAAATATAATAGCCGTGATTTACTAGAATTTATACACGTTATAAGACGCTAACTCGGCCGATACGAACCGGAAGCCGACCAATATGAAAAAAAACAAAAAAACAAACAAAACAACAATCGCCAGAATAATATCAGTAAAACAAACTTCTCATGTAGTGGCAGTTAATTAATAAAATTGTCATTAAGCGTTTTCAGTTGGCACAGTAAGTCCTCGGACTGTCATATTGGCCCGCGGGCGGCCTTCGATCTTGGGATAGTCTTGGACCAGTATGAACTCACTGGTTAATACAATCATAGTATAGAATCAACACAAGTGATATCTGGCTACAACACAACAATAATTCTATTTAAAGTATCAGTCAGTGACTTCTAGCTACCATCGCACACCACACACATTAATATTGATAGATTTATAGTCATGTTTTTGTTTTCACTTATTACCGTCTAAGGCGTTTGGTAATGCCGGAAAAATTAACGGAGCTTTTTTGTGTTTCTCTTGAGCAAGAACTACGGGAGTATAGAGGCGCCGGCTTAAGTGTAAACAAACCGACGCCATTTTATTTTCTACAAATAGAAACCCACGTGGTAAATGTAGGACAGCGCGACTGCGCATGCTCCAACTCATTTCATAGTGATTACACCATTATGCTACGTCATAATGTGATGCAATGTTTTGCAATACCTGTTATAGATGCATTAAGATAAATTGAATTGAACTGAATTGGGATTTTAAGGCGCACCAACACATGAAAGGTTATATTGCGCCTAACTAAGATATGACTCAGACATTTCAAGTTGCTGTGCAATCTATACATGCTGTGAGTCTATTTTATCTGATAATCTGATAAGAGGTGTTATACTTGATAAAGGATCTCCGAAATCATACTGGGAGATTAAATCATAAAAATACACTCGTTCAGAAATTCGTCTGCCTATTTATGTTGTCATATTCTAACAATAGACCTATTAAGACTGCACAACATTTTGCCATTTCTGAGTCATGTCTTAGTGCGTCTGTAACAGGTGTTGCAAAACATTGCATTACATTATGACGCAGCAGAATGATCTAATCATTATGAAATGAGTTTGCGCATGCGCAGTCGCGCTGACTAAATTTCTATTTTTAGAAAACAAAATGGCGTCGGTTTGTTAACAGTTAAACCGGCCCATATATTACCTACGGGCATAAACCCTAATATTCAAATACACCGTAACTTGTATTTTATTGTTTATATGTGCCATTTTATAAATGCACTGTTTAATTTGACGCACATGCAACATTTGACGATATTTACCTGCTCCAATTGCGACTGTAAGTGTCTTTCCTTCCACAGTTTTAGGCATATCTCCATTGCTCAATCCTGCACTAAATACTGTTCCACTGACCACATGGTAAGTCAACACATCTGAAAGGAAATGTTAATATCTTGCTTAGATTTAGTTTCTGCTAAAATCATTGCCTCATATTGTGATTTCTATCCTACTAGTATATATGTTCCTTCACACTCCATTTGCGAGTGTATGCTAATTAGGAATTGCAAACACATGTGTTTACACGTCAGACACTTACCAGACATACAATTATTACCAAACATATAGACAATGTGAAACCACATCTCATGCAAAGGAATCAAATAACGAATACTTTATAGAATTTAAAAGTAACAACATGTAACAAAAAGTCCATGACTTTAAAAAAAAGTGTTCAAGATAGTGTATTTTGAACGTGTATAGAAAACAGCCTTCCAGTAGGCTAATACATATAATTTCCAGGTAGGGAAGTGCAACAAGTCAATGAAAAACATTAATTATAATGTTTACGGCGAGTTGACCAATCAACCACCGAGAAGGTCCTTAAGCTTTTTTGCCACTGACCGTTCCAAGGCGGTAGCCCTATTGTAAACCCTTTTGTGTCTGTGATGTCTTACTTGGCCTTTTTTATTTAAATTTGTTGTTTGTTTCTGTGTGTGTTTGTGATTGACTGTCGTCCCTGAATGCTACGTTTCCTTTTCGATTTTTGTATCTATATTTGTGTATTGCGAAAAACGTCACCACTCTGTGTTACGCGTTCCAGGCTATGTATTTTCGGTTAAGGCTCTTTTTGCAAAAGCTGAACTTTAACAGCGATGGTATTCATTTAGACTCGTATCTTCTGTAGTTTCATTTTTATCAGAGTTGGATCTAGACTCTAATTTGTGTTAGTCCACATTTTGTGAGTCACACCAGTTGCTACCACATTCCCGCCAAGGACGGGTCCACATTTTGTGAGTCACACCAGTTGCTACCATATTCCCGCCAAGGACGGGTCCACATTTTGTGAGTCACACCAGTTGCTACCACATTCCCGCCAAACGGGTCCACATTTTGTGAGTCACACCAGTTGCTAACACATTCCCGCCAAGGACGGGTCCACATTTTGTGAGTCACACCAGTTGCTACCATATTCCCGCCAAACGGGTCCACATTTTGTGAGTCACACCAGTTGCTACCACATTCCCGCCAAGGACGGGTCCACATTTTGTGAGTCACACCAGTTGCTACCACATTCCCGCCAAACGGGTCCACATTTTGTGAGTCACACCAGTTGCTACCATATTCCCGCCAAGGACGGGTCCACATTTTGTGAGTCACACCAGTTGCTACCACATTCCCGCCAAACGGGTCCACATTTTGTGAGTCACACCAGTTGCTAACACATTCCCGCCAAGGACCGGTCCACATTTTGTGAGTCACACCAGTTGCTACCACATTCCTGCCAAGGATGGGTCCACATTTACCTATGTTTGACACGTTGGCGCAAATGTAACTGATATTACAGTATTCAGTGTCTTTCTCATGTCCATAACCTAATCTTATAGGTACTTGAAATGTTTAACTCCGTTTATAAGAAGTTAATGGCACAAGGGAGGCAACTAATACTACGATTGCATTCGGGTTTGGTCCCGTTCGCCCATGCCACGCACACGTAGTAAACAGTGCTCATGCAATAAAAAAGACCTGCTTATCATCATAAGAGTCAGCGTTGATGTTTAAACATCAATCTAATGCTGGACGTTTTAAGAAACAGTGTGTTGCTTTTGTTTAAATATTTAAATTTGTTGAAGTCTTGAAACATTTATGTGCATTTATGTCAGCTATCCTCAAACTGATATCTATGAAACGACTTGTAACGTCCAGTCCTTTCATTTAGAACATATGTTCTCTAATTTTAAGTTAAGCTTAATATAACCTTATATATGACGTTATAACAGCTGTATACATAGAGATTATTTAACTGCTGGGATCGATTATAGGGAAATCCTTAACGAGTGGTAGACGTGTGGTTCTTTTCACGAACGAGCGCACGCGAGTGATTAAAAAAACAAAGCACGTCTACCATCAAGTGAAGGATTACCCAATAATCGATCCCAGCAGTTAAATAATCTATTTATTACATTTTAAATTACGTTTTTGCGAACAAATATTCGATTTAATGAACGCTATCGGCGGACGAAGTCGACGTCAGCAACACTTTATTGACGTAACGACTCAAAGTCGCAACGTTAGTTATTATTGTGTTCTGAGTTAGCAACGTTAGTTATTATTGAGTTCTGAGTTAGTTATTAATATTTAGCGATAATGAATATTCTTGCACTGAGAAATCAAGATCTTTCACGCATAGAAATGTAATAAATATACATTATCTTTTGAATGAATGAACGAATGAGCATAATTTGTTTTCAAAAACAGCAAACTTTTTGTTTAACACTAGGCAACAACATTTCATGATAAACTTATATTCAGATCTACATTTCATTTAAACTAATTTTAACCAGTAAGAGTAACGAACAATCTTGCTTTTTGTAAACACAATTTAAGAAGGCTGCCAATATGACAACATAACGTTGGTACTGAGGGCCGGTACCGAGAAGCTAGTGTAACTGTATGCAACTTAGTGACATCGGCGAGAAGCTTGCAGAATAAGTCAGCTGGGAACCAGCCTTCATGTTAGAACAGAACCAGCCTGCATGTTAGAGCAGTGACTACGGCGAGACGCTTGCAGAATAAGTCAGCTGGGGACCAGCCTACATGTTAGAGCTGTGACTTTTGCGAGACGTTTGTCGAGTATGTCAGATGGGAACAAGTTTACCTGTAAGAGCAGTGACATCGGCGAGATGCTTGATGAGTACGTCAGATGGGACCAAGCTTACCTGTTAGAGCAGTGACATCGGCGAGACATTAGTTGAGTACGTCAGCTGGGACCCAGCCTACATGTTAGAGCAGTGACATTGACGAGATGCTTTTGTGCGAGAAGCTTGTTGAGTATGTCAGTTGGCAGCCAGCCTACCTGTTAGAACAATGATAACTGGCGAGACAGTTGTTGAGTTAGTCAACTGGGAGCCTTTACCGTATAGAGCAGTGCCATCGGCGAGACGCTTGTTGAGTATATCAACTGGGAGCCTTTACCTTAGAGAGCAGTGCCATCGGCGAGAATTTTGCTGAGTACGTGTACGGCAGCTTTACACAGCCTACCTGTTAGAAAGGCGACGTCCGGCCTATGACCCAACTTACCTGTTAGAGCAGTGACATTGGCAAGAAGTTTGTTGAGTACGTCAGCTGGAATTTTCGCAAATGCTGTGTTTGTTGGTGCAAACAGTGTGAACGGTCCACCGGCTAGAGTCATGCCCAAATTAGCCTTTGTCACAGCTATAATGTAAAAACAAAAACAAATCAATGATTTATGATAACAGTGTTTATTCCATAACTTACGGCTTTAGAGGGTAATATTAGATACTTTCATTAAACCACTACGTTAAACTCAGTGCACCTGATTTTAGTTTAAATTAGTTATATGGTATGAAGTATCTTAAATTCATGCGTATTAAAATTGTGACCACTTATAAAAATGGAAAAGTGTATTTAATTTGTTTGAAGCAGAACATTTAAGTAAGAATTTGACAAGAAAAAAGCGGAGAAATTGTAATTGTGGTAAACACGCGATAAACAAACACAGCTTGCTGAGCAAAATTGCACTTATGTACCACTAATCATTTGTTCGCCCAACATGTCCAGCGTACATAACCTTGGAAAAAGCTACTTAAAGTTATTTATACAGTGTGTCGTTTATTTTACTTTATTTTTGTAATATTAATATGTTTGATGGAATGATAATCTCATATGAGAGAATTAACACAAGTGTGTCGCTATGCTGAGTTCATTCCAAGAAGTGCCGCCTAATGGTCACATACCACTATTGATTTGGGGCTTCTGATTGGTTGAAAAAAGTATGGGGTCTATTAGGGCATAAAGTCAGATTGTAAGGTAGATTCTGATTGGATTAAATTATCCAAATCATAACAAATCCCCATAAACATCCAAAAAATATATTTCCAACATAAAACATGTTCATTTAGGATATTTTGACTGAAATTTGCATTTTTATGGGTACAATTGTACTGTGAGTATATCTGCAAAAGGTAAATTTTCTTCACTGCCATTCTGGGGGTGCCCACCTTCAGTGCAATATTACAGGCTGAAAGCATTACAATACTCCCAATTTGCTGGTCATTTTTGAGTGTCTCTAAGATAGTTCTTTAAAAAAAGTTAGGTTTTATCATCCGTTCTGATATAGGAATAGGGGTTGTAGGCCCAAAGTCTATAATGGAGGCCTATGGGAAATGCAATAGTGGTATATGGCCTAAAGCTAGATTCTGCACAGGGTAAAGCTGAAAGTAGACATACTTTTTTTCTAACACAATGATTTGAAAGTGTGAGAAATGTTGAATTATGGCGTATTTTGACTTTTCTTATAACTCTTTTCATGATTTTTAAATATTTGAAAGTTTTATGATGCAAAATAGGTAATTTAATTTTTTTATTAAGGGTTGTGGACACAAAATTAGCCATACCTGACACCTGGTATACACATTTGGCCTGTAATGCACATGTTTGACAAAAGTAAAGGTATATCTAGTAAGTTTTATTCATTTCTGAGGGCTTTGCATACATTTGTTGGCAAAAATGTCAGAAAGCGACAATCTACATCTGTCCACAAAGATGTCGAAAAGCTGCTTATGTCTGTTTTGAAAAAGATGTTGAGGAAAACTCTGACTCTGAGTTCATCGCGACTTTACGATTATTGTCCAAATGCAAATATTTTATGCGGTTTAATACATTATTTTACAAATTAGATTATTTAGTTGACAAAAAACATGACCTTTTCTATGTTTTTTTAAAAAAAGAAATTCTACCCCACCCTCTACATTTTAATGAATTTTAATGGATCTGTACTTTACAGTGCTTATTGGCTGCATGGTTACATGAAAATGACCTATACAGATGATACAAACAATATCTAATAAAAAAATACATTAAATAGTACAGTTACAGGCAATCTTGTGTAATGAGCATATTGTAAAACATGGCATGGCCCTAAAAATGGAGTTGGGGAGGATAGTCTCAGAATTATGTTTTGAAATTTTTAAACTGAAAAGTTGCATTTTCTGGATGGTTTCACATATAGAAACTGCTGAATAATGTTAATTAATTCATCTGAAGGCAGACTTGGAATATATACAAAACAGTGGCATTTTTATGGTAAAATCTGCTATTTTGACCCTGAAAAGGCCTATGGGAAATGCAATAGTGGTATATGACCTAATGGATGAAACAGGTTGGTAAAATATGGAGCATGTGCAGTGGTATACTCTAATTATCGAACAATTTCACAAGAACTAATTGGTAAAACGTTATCGTACCTGTGAGGAGAGTCGAGAAACGTTTACTGTTTTTGGTAAGCTCTTTAGGGATGTCCATAAGGGGAATTGGAAACAATACTCTGTTCACTACATGGATCACCCCATTTGTGGCGTTCTGATCGGCCAAAATAACCGGGCTTCCATCTGCAGTAATTACCTTTAAAGACATGCATTATTAAAATGATTAACTGACATAGTTCAATAGTGTAATTAAGTCTCATCACAGTACACTATTATTTACAATACAACAACTCATAATATACAGTTATCACATGTGTGTTTGGGGAACAGTCAAAACTGTTTTCCCGAGGTGGAGGGGATGGCAGTGTGAACTGTTTCCCGAGGCCGATAGGCCGAGGGAAACAGTTCACACTGCCATGCCCCGACACCAAGGGAAAACAGTTTTGACTGTTCCCTAAACACACATGTGATAACTGTTTTATTACCTGATTAATGTTACTGTACGAAACAGTGAAAATGAAAGTTTGTTTTATGATGGAAACCTATGGTGAAAAAAGCAACATGACGTCACGCAAACGAAATTCCAGCACGTGAGGGAAACAGTCGAAACTAAAGCCCGGTAACAGTTCGTTTTCACCGGGAACAGTCTTTTCCTTAGTGAATTAGCAAGAAATGACGATATAGCATTTATATAGGAGATCAGGTAATAAAATATAACTGTGACATTACTTTCAGAATTACAAGAGACAATACACTACACATACATATTACTGTTTACAACGTTAAAACACTGAACTGAATTGAATTGAATTGAATGTTGTTTAACGGCTCATTAACACAGTATAGGTTATTTAGAGCCGCCCCAGAGAAAGGGGAAGGATACATAGTAATTTAAAATTTTGAGCAATTGAACCTGAACCTATTGCCACAGCCCTGTCTCTGACATACAAATAACCACCTGTTACACACCTATTACAGATTTGTTCCGATATATTTGCGACAACATCATCGTCTTTTTTAACGCAATAACAACAAATCTCCAACTCCGATATCAAACATAATCTTTACCTTCGTAATCATCATTAGCATTCTAACCATTATTATCATCATTATTATAAAGGGGCTGCAGTGACTCAGTTAAAAGACGGTATACTTGTATCTCCGAATATCTTGGGAGTGGGGCTCATCGGTGTGTCCTTAGGAAATACAAGCCCCTTAGCTTCGTCCATTGGATAGATACGTAAATCAGGCTGTACCGTGCCTCGGTGTGTCCTTAAAAAATACACGCCCCTTAGCTTCGTCCATTGGATAGATACGTAAAGCAGGCGGTACCGTGCCTCGGTGTGTCCTTATGAAATCCACACCCCTTAGCTTCGTCCATGGGATAGATACGTAAAGCAGGCGGTACCGTGCCTCGGTGTGTCCTTAGGAAATGCACACCCCTTAGCTTCTTTTATTGGATAGATACGTAAAGCAGGCGGTACCGTGCCTGGGAGCAGAACACAAGTCTGAGACCTTACAGCAGGACACAAGTCCTGGATTCCCATGTCTCCTTCACCTCTCTCTGGGGGCGACTTAACATATTTTATATTTAAGATAATAATGAGCCGTTAAACTACAACTAAATCAGTCAATCAATCATCATTATTACCGTTATTTTATTTAGCAGTAATGTGTCTATCATTGTCAGTACTGGTCATGTTTGACTTACCTTTCCGTCCTTGTATATATTTATCCTGATATCTACCGCTTTGCCTTCTACCATAAGGAGACTTGGAGCTACCAATTCATTGGTCAGGGAGGAGGAGTATACTTTACTACTGACCACGTGGTACATAAGAACGTCGGCTAGAAGTTTCTTGTCTTTCATAAGTTTGTCCAGTACCTCCTTAGGTAGTTTAGCGAATGCTTCATCAGTAGGTCCAAATACAGTGAATGGTCCTGGATAACAGATAAGTACGTTAAATATAACGCTTTAGTCTTTATTTAAAAAAAGAGAGCATGCACACATGTGTACATGCACACGTGTGTAATAAATGTTCTTTGCTATGAACATAAATGGTTCTAACAGATGTATAATACACACAACACTTGCCGAGAGTAAAAATATGTATAATAAATGTGAACATTATCGAACCTTAATCGTGAAATATAATAACGGCAAAAAAGAAACGCAACTCAGGCATTTCCACTGTATATTGTATGTATAACCTGCTGCGCTTAATCGAATGGTACAAGGCTACGTCAGACATTTCCTTACGGAAAAATAACTAAAACAAGACATAAAATACCAACGTTTCAAATTTTCATTATTGACAGAATACGCGTTTGGCTCAAACAAGTAAGCAAACTTAGGATGTAATCTTTTTGCAATCTCTTTACTTTAAAACAGTACTGAAGTGGAGTACTGAAGTGGTTAAAATGTTCAAACAGGACCTTTCATGTTACAAAGTCTACTGTGATTAAACAGTCTACAACAGCACATGTTTGTCCTTTCTCTAATAAGCTGCAACCCTCTTTTTACAAAACATCTTGGTATTTCTCTTGAATTGGTATTTCTCTGGAATATTATGTGGAAGTGTGTATAGTATATACATTATATAGCGAATATTCCCGAAATGCGTTTCTTTTTTCCTTTAATATAGTTGTCAGGCATTTCTAACATCAGTCTACATTTCCTTTTATTTTATTTAGATATATTTGATAACTATTGATGTGTAGCAAACAAGGATGACGGAACGACGATTACATAACAGAAATGTACCTTTAAGCGTAAATGCAATAGTTAAGTATTATCAACGTTAAACCAAGGCGGCTCTACTACATACACCACTTCTATGAGACGTATGTTGCCAAACACTTGCCTATGCTGTTGTTGGACCATTTTGCGACCACCCAATAGCATCATTACTGTGACGACTTGTACGCATACCCACTGTACTGGTACAGCGGTATTATCACACCACTGTACTGGTACAGCGGTATTATCACACCCACTGTACTGGTACAGCGGTATTATCACACCACTGTACTGGTACAGCGGTATTATCACACCACTGTACTGGTACAGCGGTATTATCACACCCACTGTACTGGTACAGCGGTATTATCACACCACTGTACTGGTACAGCGGTATTATCATAAGTTTACACTTTCGCCACTTTGAGTTTCGCATTTTATTGTAATAATTGAAGACACTTGATACTTTATGTTCTAAAATATTAGCATCTACTTTCGAATAAACGTCACCTTTCTTTACTGCGCACGCACCCATTTTGTCTCAATATATTAGCGAGGCTACCGCGCAGGCATCCAAATGTTTTAAAAGAAAATGGCCATTTCAATGTTTGAAAATACACTGACAATATTTTTTTCTCTTGCATTTTTTTTTATTATTATCATTTTCCCAAGACACGCTGCTGTTGGGACTAGAGCGAAGGGAATAATGTTACTATACGAATTAATAAGCATTTATCTTTCAAAGCCTATGCGGTCTTAAACGCCGTTCGGTAAATGGAAAATTTACTACAACGTTGCTCATGGAATTTGTCATAAACGCCGAAAAAATGCAAATCTATTCTTAATTATTTCTGATTTTTTTTTGTTGTATCACACGCATTGAGCGGTATATCAGAGCATCGATTTGTACACATTTAGTGTTTGTACACATTTAGTGTTACGGCAGCCTTTTTTTAAATAAGGAATTTGACAGCCACATTAGCAAAAAGTTACTATTGTGGTAAGTGTTATGACATTACCCATAAACAAATGAGTTGTAATAAGCCTATTGTTTGGGGCGCTTACAGCCAAAGATTTAATGGACTTTCAATATAAAATTCACATAGGACATGCATTTTTTGATAGGGCATTTTCAATGCAGAACTATGCTGCATCACATATTTGAAAAGATTTTTTTTTTTTTAGAATTGGAATCCAAAAATGGTTTCACTGTATTGGATCAATGTAAATTAAGACACTCTGAGAGTTTTATAGAAATATATTTAAGGCTAACGTTTTTTGAGATTTCTTAATTTTCTGCGGCCCCAGCAACAATGAATTTACATCGAAAAGCCTACACCAAAATAAATTTTGGTTGTAAACATATTTATTTCCCAACTGATATTGAAAAGTAAGGTATTGTTATTTACCACTAAAAATCCAGTTTTAATGATATATAACTTACGAACGTATTTATAAAATTGCTCATGTTATTGCCGAATAACCTTTGGCTGAAGCAAGCGCCCCGAACAATAAATAAGTAAAATATAAGTGTGATAACATTACACCTAAACAAACGTATCATAAGCCTAATACATTTTCAAAACTTCTTACCTCCAGTCGCAAGTGTGTCTGCTAGTCCCGCTTCTGTCACCAATTTGACAAGTGTATTGGCGCCCAGTTTTGTTGCCAGCTGCACCAAATTATCTTGCGCCGAAACAGCAACAAAGAGACAAAGTGCCGAAATTAAGACCTGCATTTTTCTGGCTGGAGTTCCCAATACTGACTTGCCGAAAATAGGGTGCTTATATACGGACTCCGTTGTTGACACACGTGGAGTCAGTTCAAGGTCAGTTCGTATGACCATTATGTCAAATTTCAATAGAGGGTCATTCAATATGTACTAGCCTCTAAACTTATATTATACTAGATGAACTTTCTACAACTGCATATATGGAGTCTCGTGTTTTGTGTGTGCCAGAAATTGTTCAATTACTTAGCGGGGCAAAGTTGAGCTGCGTTATCATGCATGGGTTTGGTGGCGCACAATCTTAGATATGTCTCGTTTATGTATCCTACATACAGTTTAAAACTTAGGAAAACTATATAGATGTCGACTATACAGTTATGTAACACTTATTATTACTATAAAAACGTAGTTATACAGCTATTGCATTGTTCTCCTTAGCTTAGCATATACTTTTCCGACCGCAACTAATAGTGTACTGCATTCATGTCAACGGGATTCCTCTGATATTGATCGGATCGTTGTGCAAGGAAGGGAATAACATGAACGTGTATTGGAAAGAAGACGCAAATTGCAATCTTTTCTGACTGTATCCTCCCTCATAAAATAATTGAGTATCAGTTAATTCTGAAATGATTTGTGGCATTTAATTTGTTAAAAGTATGCTTGCTGAAGTCTTAAACACCTTTTTTTCAAATTTCTGATCTTGGTCTCGGAACGTTTCAACAGTTTTCGCTTATTGTCCAAATACTTGCAGAGACAATTTTATTTTCGCTAGTTCGTTTCGAGGAACATTGGACATTATTAGTTGGCATAAGGTGAAATATTTCTGAAACTGATATAAAGTAGGAAACGACTCTTCCTGTCCTGTCATCTGTGATAACATCCTGCCAGGAAAAGTAAACACCATATCGATGTGAAGGCAACAACACATACATGACTCAAAATAAACGATACAGATGCTTCTATAACACACATTAATATTGCAGAAAATAATGAAATCTTATTACAAAAAATATCCTGGTCAACGTACAGCCATGCCTTTGCTTTTTTTTTTAGATTTTTTTAGATTTAAATGCACGGATAAGTGCATGCGAGTGAGTGAAAAAACAAAACACGACTACCATCGAGCGAAGAATACTAATCGATTTATTACGTTTTAAATCAGTTTATGTATCATCATGTTAACCTGAATTTTTGAACGTTATAGACGGATGACGTCGACGTCAGCAACACTTTATTTACGTCACAACTCAACGTCACATTTACGTTATTTTTGTGTTCGGAGTTAGTTATTAATATTAAGCGATTATGAATATTTTTTCACGGAGAAATTCCAATCTTCCACCCACATAAATGTAATAACACGTTTTATTGCTAAGCTCCCTCCCTTTGTAATGGTGAAGATTTCTCTTCATAGCTTAGATGTAGGTATGAAAATAGGAAATGTAGCATTCACAGAAAACAGTAAACCGGAACACGCATACTAATGGGTTGACAATTGAGTTACTGCCTAAAAACGGTCAGTATCAACACAACAAGCTTTGGGTTTGAACCAGGTTATTGGGTGCAGCAAACCTTAGTCCTACCCTATATGCATCATAATGAAACGGAACAGTGTAAATAAATAATTCCCCTCGGTTCTTGGAGAAGGGTTGGATGGGGTATGAAAGTTAATACTCGGACCACGTAATGATGTCTGTACGTCATTTAACAGCTCATAAAATATGAAAAAAAAGCGATTTGCGGTCTATATTGCTCAATGTATTGCAAAATAGCCTGAACTCGTCCGAAACTATTATTTGTGTCAAATATAAAAAATTTCATTTAAGAGACGGAGAGAAACTACTTTGACGAAGTGACCTTTCCAATATTGTTATTGAATGACCACATTTCGGACTCTCGCCCGTAAACACAGTATGGCTACATAAGGCCATGTAAGATTCAATAATGTTTATTTTGACCATACACATAGATAAGTCATGAAGAACTGGATTTTATCTCTGATAAGAGTCACAGCGGACAGCTGGTCAAGTTTACCAAGGTACAGGGTAAAAGAAAGTTTGTAGATATCGGTCGAATAACCGTATACATATTAACAGTAAACATTTCAAAAGTAACTGTATGCACAGATACGAATGAGCAGAAACATTTTTAAGCAACTAACCCGCCAAATAACGGCAAAAATCAAACTACAAAACCATTTATTAAAACTCTATCCAGGTGTTCAGGTCATATACTAATGCATATCTGCCGATTAACAGTATAGGTGCATGGTTCGATTGAATATGCGTAAAAAAAATTACGAGTTGGTAACTAATAATTCCACGCTCCAGTTTTGAGGTTTGACCTGGCCGGTTAAAGCCATTTATATTGTTTCTATTAAGTTTATGTAAGTTATATATATATATACCTCATCGTCAGTTTGCTTAGAAACGGTGTACATTTGTTGTGAACATGCACTGACTTTTGTTGGCGGGACAGCTACTTTAAGTACATTTGGAAAATGCAACAAGAACTAATAGAAGTAAAACACAAATTATATATGCGTAACAGTACATGTCAAGGCGTTAAACCTCCCACTAAAATATAAACAGTGCCTAAACTCTTTTTGAAAACCTCTAAATCATTTCACATAGAGTGACACCCCCTTTCATCGCTGAGTTGTATTCTCATCCTTTCTTCTAAGTATGGGAGATGTTTCCCCACATATAGACAACACGTGTGCGCCGTCTATACATATATCTTCGATACCGCTATATTTCATAGTTTAATCAAATCGCACATAATGTCACACATATCATATACAATATATTTTATCTGAAATCACCAGGTATACTTACTTTCTTATCACCCTGTATACATTATGAAACATATCGACATAGACACATTCCATAAAAGCAGAGGAAGATTGAGCTTAAATGGCAAAGTCAACTAAATTCAATGTCATGTGAAAAACTTTGCACTTACACAGGGCTGCCAAAAAAAATGACACAAAATCCTGAGATTTTTAAAATTTATTGTGCGTGATTTGAATGGAAATTTAAACGAGCGACTTGATATGTCGCACTTTTTTTTAGATGCAAATTTAATTTGTTTATACAATTAATAGGAATGCATTGTATGATACGTTATAGAAAAATTTAGATTGACATTCTTCAACATAAGGAGTCGATAGCACAGCATACTAGTTATTTAATTTATGTTGACCAGTTTAAGATACCAGATATAGAGGACATTACATAAGTACTCGTCCATTATTGAATTTATTAAACGAGTTGCCAATATGATATAATGCGAGGCTCTTGCCGAATATTATATCATTTTTTCTAACGAGTTTAATAAATTCAATAATAAATGAGAACGAATTTTAGATTATATTAACACATAATTAACATATCGACTTTTATTGCATTTTGCCTGTCGCTTTAACACGCGAAAACTATGGTGGCTGATATGTGCCATCTCGTCTTTTCGTTATTTCGCTGCGAAATAACGCCGAGCGAAATAACGCCGTGCGAAAAAACGCCCAGCGAAATAACGAAAAGGCGAAAAAAACGCCAGGCGAAATAACGAAAAAACGCTCCGCGAAAAGACGACAAATAGTCAAAACGCCGGGCGAAAAAACGAAAAGAGAAAAACCGGCACTCGAAAAGACGACATTTTATACATTTAAATTCTCGTTATTTCGTGTGAAGTTTTTTCGTTATTTTGTTATTTCGACCGGCGTGTATGACTTGGGTTTGTTTGTACGAGCTCCAATTCACAATATTGACCACTTCAATAACCTCGTAACGAAGGCATATGTTGCGGAACTCCGGTTCGGATGTCATGCAGGGAACCTTACCACAGCATCTGCAAACATATTTCAAACTATAGTTGTTGTAGGACGACAGAACGAAAAGACGATAGGACGAAAGGACGACAAATGCAGCGCAAAAAGACGGCAGAAAGAAAAGACGACAGAACGAAAAGACGCCATTGCAAGGGTAAAAAGACGACAGAACGCCACTTCGTCTTTTCGATATTTTGTGTGGCCTTATGTCGTCTTTTCGCCCTTGAAATGGCGTCTTTTCGTTCTGTCGTCTTTTCGCGCTGCATTTGTCGTCTTTTCGTCCTGTCGTCTTTTCTTTCGTCGTCTTTTCGTTTTGGCCTCCTTTCGCCTTCCGGTTGACATGCGCTTTTCGATCATTGCGGCCATTTCAAAGTCGAAGTCGGGACGATTTTGAACTGCCTGAGAATTGGGCAAAATCGAAAGGGA
The DNA here is from genome assembly GCA_037043455.1 of Cyrtodaria siliqua. Lineage (NCBI taxonomy): Eukaryota > Metazoa > Mollusca > Bivalvia > Adapedonta > Hiatellidae > Cyrtodaria > Cyrtodaria siliqua. Next base: position 37,704 of record JAWPHD010000506.1, read on the forward strand.
GTGTTCATACCGTATGTTCAATAAATAATAAACGAAGGGTTACTAGTTCTGTTAAATCTTTTATATAAACGCAGAATGGTCATCATAATTATGATTCACTAGTCTTGTGTAAGGCAATAAACATATAATTATGATCAATCGTGAACGCTCGGCCAATCCCGCCATTCTTCGGGATCCCGCCTCTTGTGTATCACGGCGCTTCGGTATGTTCAAAATCTTTACATTCTGTTAGCCGGAAGGCAACGGCACAGAAAACAGTGCACTGTTGCTATGTAAACAATACAGCCGCTACCCACACGTGTTGGTTTGTCATTTGCGTTGAGTGTTTGTTTTTTACAATGCAGATAAAGGTTTTATCACTGTTTTCATGTAAATAAACTATAGATGGAGCAATCGGCTAAATGACATCGCAAAATGTTGAAGATAACTTTGATTTTGAATGGAAATTCGTTTTGGCGGGAATCTGACGCGCGTCACGCTAGTATGACGTAACCAATATGGAAACCTGCGTATTACATTCGAGTACTGCTGCGAAGCAGTGTACGAGATGTTGCGAATGAATTATGGTATGTCGAATAAAAGTAATGAATTATATTGATTCTGCAACTCATTAATTAGTAATTCACACCTTATATAATGGATATTGTAGTGATAATTATATGTTTGGCCTTATTTTAATCAGTTCTTTTTGAAAGTTTCAAGATTTAATTGCAATATGTATATGAGTACCTTTTTCCAAATAGGTCATACGAATTGATGTTGTAATGATATACATGTACTAATTATATATTCATTTTGTTGTATAGCAACAGTATTTCACTTAATATTGTATCACGTACACTTAAATGTGTAAAATTGCTAAGTATACTATGCATTTGTACTATTTTGTTACAATGTCTGTCATTTTATTTTCAGGTCTTTATTTGTACCACTAGGGCCTTAGTGCCTTTTGAATATATGGACAGAGGATCTTAAATAAGTTCATATTTAATAGTTATGACAGTAATTTGGCTGTATGATCTTGTATAATGATGCCAAACACATGTATAAAGTTGTAGTCTATTACGTTAAGCAGTTTCGGAGATACAAGCTTACATGTACATTCCAACTTCAACCGAGTGGAGATGACGATCAAGTGATGACAATTTCTCTTTGTTTTTCTCGAAAGAGTCTTGCTAACATATTAAATGTTAAGAACGTGTATATATTTTACCTCCATTCTTGACTATTATATTTCATATGTTGTAAATATAGTTCTAAACTATTAACATATTCCATCAACGTTACACATATATATATAAATCAATGTTACACAACTATTTTAAATAACATATTAAGAGAAAAATCAAATATTAGGATATGGCATTTATTGACTTCCAAATGAACAATCAAGTTAACTTAGCACAATTATCAGTCACGTACATGTTTAACAGTTCCGTATAATAATTATGTTTGCTATACCATCCTACATTGGTAAATATAAGGCATAATCATTGTGATATGATGGTTTCAACAAACTGTCCCGGAAAGTTAATGTTTTTAAAAGTCAATATTTTGCTTGTCCTTTGTTTGAATAGATCGAAGAATATGAGCCAAAATCGTGTCTATTTTTAAGTGGCCCCGGAAAGTAAATAATTTTTAAAAACAAAGTAATTTTATTATAGTTTTACATAAACAAATCCATAGTTATGCCCGCTAAACCATCCTATAGTGTTACATACCATTTTAAATAATACGAATATAAAGTTTACTCCAAACATGATAATTAGTACGACTGGTCCAGACATGATCATCAGTATCAGTCCCGAAAAGTTACTACTAAATTACAGAGTCAAACTATTATTTTCATATTATTATGTTTTCATATTTATATTAAATGAACCATTCTGCGTTTATAAAAAAAAGAAACATTTAAAAGGAATACTAACCCTCCGTTTAAATTTGATTGGACATAAGGTAAGCACACATCCCTGTCATTTTGACCTATTTCCCCAACAATTCAAAATCGTCCCCGACCTTTAGTAGTCACCGTGAAATGGCCGCAATGACCGAAACATGCTTGTCAACCGAAAGGCGAAAAGACGACAGAACGAAAAGACGATATAACGAAAAGACGACAAATGCAGCGCGAAGAGACGATAGAACCAAAAGACGACAGAACGAAACAACGCCATTTCAAGGGCGAAAAGGCGACAGAAGGTCATACAAAATAACGAAAAGACAACAATATCAAGTTGCGTCTTTCCTCGTGGCGTTCTGTCGTCTTTTCGCCCTTGACTTTTTTTTTGTTCTGTCGTTCTGTCGCCTTTTCTCGCTGCATTTGTCGTCTTTTCGTCCTGTCGTCTTTTCGTTCTGTCGTCTTTTCGGGGGCGATATAACGAAAAGACGAAAAGACGACAAATGGCAGAAATCATATACATAAGGTATATGTGTAGCACGCTGACGCATATCTCCCCTGTAGAACTCTATGCGTAAACTCTTGAAAATGGATCTATATGAGTAAGGCATGTACATGCTTCTTTGTTTCAGATTATCGCTCAAAGCGTCGCATAGGACTACACATTTATATCATTTTAGCTCACATTTGTGCAAAAGGCGAGCTACTGCCTTGTCCGTCACCACTCCGTCCGTCCGTCTGTTTATAATCAATCCGTCTGTCGACATCTAGCTGTTTTTTAAAAATGCTAGTTTCCAAAACAAAACTCAGCTTTGTAGACTTCATCAACACTTAGCAGTTAAATATCCATGAGATCCATGTCCGAATGCTACAGTGACTAGCGCACTCTCTTCGTACCTGGCGGACGTATGTGAAATGGTATGGTGGTCTCTTGTAGATCTCCTCAGGATACACTGTCGTTTCCCCACGCCAAAGACCACGAACAGACAATTATTCGTACCAACGATTATGATTGCATACGTTGTTATTTAACATGTTTTGTAATTGTTTTAAAATGAATACAAGTTTGATTTGTTCGCTCTTTCATATTATAATTACAGCGTCTCCGTGGTCCAATGGTTAACACGACGTTGCGTTGTAACCCTTCACCGTTGCGGGTTCGAATCCCACTGGGAGCTCGACTTGTACGTGTGGAAGTGTCGATTCTGATGGATGGCGGGAGGTGTACAGTACTGGTTCTACTCAGGAAAACGTGGGTGGACTACCTCCACCACAAAAAATAACGACCGTCATAAATAAACTTCCATGTGTTGAAAATGACTTAAAACACCATACAAACAAACAAACAAACAAACAAACAAACAAAAAATCATATTAGAATTCATCTTCGGAAAGCACGTTTGATTGATTACGTTATCATGATGAATGGAGTGATAACGTAATCAATGAAACGTGGGTTCCGACGATGATTAGAATTATACCACTGATTGATTAAACAAAAGCCACGTAATTGATTCAAAATAGCCACATGATAGCCTTGTTTAGACAAAATGGTCTTCACCATATCATGAAGATAATACACTCGGAGCGAATTCATTTTGTATATGTATAGTTACAATTATATTAACCGTCTGCTCCATAAGACATGCATTACCTTAACTTTTTGATTTTGGAGATTTTGTTTGGAAAGCGTTTATAGTTTTACTAATAAATTAAACTGCATTCATATTCGACGAGAAGCTTTTAATTCGAACGGAAATAGTCCGTAAGCGATCGATTGTGCGATCGATTGTGAACCCTATCTAGGACACCCTAAATAGTTTTAGCCCGGTTTTACTTTGATAACTCTTCACAACCGATATGCTTTACAGGTATTTCAAGAAGTTATATGAAATACTGACCGAAGGGCACGTGTCCTTAATACATTTAACGTATTTATATAACGCAAAATGTGCTTATACAATGCAAGGTCAGTGAGTAATGGTGTGACATTTGCTTTATTTCTCTCTCAAAATATTGCTATTTAAGCGAAGTTTACGTGACTTTATATGGTTCTGTAAGATAAAAGGCCATGAAATGCATACAAATCAAATATCATCTTTTCTGTGAAAATCTACACGTGATTACACAAATAACGGCATGTACGGATTTTTTTTTTACAATTTAAATCAAATCAAAACATTAACAAATATGACTCCTGTGATTTCTATAAACCATATAAACCCAATGCGAAACATGACAAAAACTTTTCCGCTGGGTAATACCATGTACATTAGGGCATGGACGAAAATCTTAAGGTAATTTGCACTTAAACGTTGTACACAAGACGCGGTCTGATTGCAGTCTGTTTGTTTGACTGGTGGTTTACCTCATCTTTAGCACATGTTAGGCCATATCTGACGGTCGATTGTTTTGTGGTAGAGGCAGACCATCCAATGTTTCTGGGTAGTACCAGTAATGTATACCTCCAGTCATCCGTAATAATCTACACTTTTTCACTTGACAAGTCGAGCTTCCAGTAGGATTCGAAAACCATTACGTGGTCCGAGTATTAACTTTCATACTCCATCCAACCCCTTCTCTAAGAAGCGAAAACGGGGTTGGCTGTGATATCAAATAAAACCTTAATTTCGGCTTAAACGGTTTGCATATTGTAAAATTAAAACATTTAATATGTAATTTTAAATAGTTTATCGAAATTTTTTCAGTAAACATTATTTTAAACATGTTTTATTGGCGAAATATCCGTTATAAAATCCTGCTAATATAAGCTTTCGCATCGCTTAATGGAATTAAGGCGGTACCACGTAATGCGCAACACGGATGCAGCGTCTTAACTATCCGGGCCCCGGAAGCGCTCCTGGTTGCAGCCTACAAACTGTATGGTAGTTAACGTCATACGAATTAAATTCTAAATAAAGGATATGCCGTGGCACGTGTGGTACTAGGCTGATAAATATTACACATTGTGTTTGATAAGCGTCGCGCAATATCGTCAAATGAATGTAAAAGTGTCTAATATAGAGAAATAAAACGCATGCTCCGTCCTTAAGTTATTACCTATATATCTCAAACGTTTCAACAAAATAATATGGGACATTGTTGATTTAATATATGGTCAATATGCTTTAGAATAAAAAACTTGAACAAAACCAAAATTAATATGTTACAGTCCAAAGACTAAATTCAGCGCATGATGGATAAGCTCGTGTTATGAACACAAAATACGCGGTAATGAATTTACTATTAGATTAGTCCGCCCTGATAACAGATTAATACCCTTGTCGTAAGGAATTACTCGAAATAATTGACGCCGACTCAGATCCATGCCCAAGAGACATCAAAGGAGTGTTTCCCCACCCGCTTTCAGTACGCAGTATTCAGGGCAAATTTAGAGAGTATTCAGTACCCACGGCCCGGGTACCAGTATCCGCAAATTACATTATTAAGTATTCAGTACGCTTAAAAAATAGTTACATGCCTTCAAACTATGTTTTCAACGTAAAAAAAATCTGTTGAAATCCATATAAATCGTAGGACATCATATTTAGATTTTCACCTTTAATACAGTTTTAAATGTCCTTTTATATCACAGTTTCATAAAAATAGACGAATAAATAGCAAATTGGTTAATTTTTATGAAAAGATTCATGTTAAATATACTTCAGTACTCGGGTCTAAAATGAAGAAGGAGTATTCAGTACTCAGCTCTAAATTAGAGAGTATTCAGTATTCGTGATATGGGTGGGGAGTGGGGTGTGTGTGTGTGTGTGTGGGGTGGGTGTGGGGTGTGTGGGGGTGGGGAACACCCACACACTAAAAACAAGATAACTATAACGACTAGAAAACGTAATCCTGCCAGTGACACACTATAATAACATTGAATAAACCGAAGGTAAATATTTCAAGAGTAAAGCACGACGACCTCAATACCTTTAATTAAAGTATTTGTAAATGACTAACGAACGATAATCGTATTTTAAGATAACTGTAAATCTCAAACAGAATAGTGTCCCTTCATGCTGTTTTGTTTACATATTTCTCACTATGGTTACTATGATGGCTATCTTGACTATGGTTACTATGATGACTGTACTATGGTGAGTATGTGACTATGTTGACATTACAATGGTGATTTTGCTGACTATACTATGATGACTATAGTATTGTGACTTTGGTGACTCTACAACGGTGACTTTATTGTTTCTATGTGACTATGGCGACATTGCTAAAATGTTTATTGTATACTATGGTAACTACATTATGGTGACTTTGTCAATTTGGTGACTATAATATGGCGACTATATTTACTATGGGGACTACATGACTATGGTGACAATACTGCAATGACTATTTGATACGTTGGGGATTATGGATGGGTCTGACTGATTGACTATAGTATGGTGACTATGGTAACACTGACTATACTATGGTGACTATGGTTTCTGTAGTGAATATACTATGATTACCGTCACTATGGTTACATTACTACCTGTCTAATGACTATTTTATAGTTTGGTAACTATGGTGACTATACAATCGTGACTATGGTTACTGTGCACACTATGGTGACTGTAGTTATAGAGGTAACTAAACGGTGGTGACTATATGACTCTGGTGACATTACAATAATGACTGTTGTATACGTTGGGGACTATGGTGATTATGGCCACTATGGTTGCAGTACTATGACGACAATCATAATTATCGTGACTATACTATGGTGATTAGGGTTACTATGGTAACTGTACTATGGTGAGTAGGGTTGCTATGATAAATGTATTATGGTAACTAGGGTTACTATGGTAGCTGTACTATGGTGACTAGGGTTATTATGGTAACTGTACTATGATGACTAGGGTTACTATGGTAACTGTACTATGGTGACTAGGGTTATTATGGTAACTGTACTATGATGACTAGGGTTACTATGGTAACTGTACTATGATGACTCGGGTTATTATGGTAACTGTACTATGATGACTAGGGTTACTATGGTAACTGTACTATGGTGACTAGGGTTACTATGGTAACTGTACTATGGTGACTAGGGTTACTATGGTAACTATTTTATGGTGACTAAGGTTACTATGGTAGCTGTACTATGGTGACTAGGGTTATTATGGTAACTGTACTATGGTGACTAGGGTTACTATGGTAACTGTACTATAGTGACTAGGGTTACTATGGTAACTATTTTATGGTGACTAAGGTTACTATGGTAACTGTACTATGGTGAATATGGTTACTATGGTAACTGTACTATAGTGACTAGGGTTACTATGGTAACTGTACTATGGTGACTATTGTGTCTATAGTGGAGACAATGTTGCATGTGTGATGATATTACTATGTTTAAGTCAGTAGTTTGCTGTCTTCAGTAATAGCAGAAAACATAACATTTACTGTTATAAATGCTAAACACACATGAGTTCGCAGATGTATATATGTACTAGAGGAAAAAAAGAAACGCAACTCAGGAATTTCCAAGGCATGTATATTGTGTATTTATAACATGATGCTGTTAATCGAACGGTACATGTCTACATTACACCTTTCCTTTTTGAAAAAGACCCACAAAAACATCACACACATAACACACAAAATGGTATCCTTTCAAAGTTTCAATATTAATACAGCTCAAGCGGATGAGCAAGCTTAGGATGTAAGATTTGGCAACCTCTTTGCACCAAATGGATCAAAATTCCAAAGCGGAATTTCACTATTTATGGAGTTCGTGTTACACAACTGTCTATACAAGCACAGTTTCGTCCGTTCTCTAACTAATTGAATTGAATTGGGTTTTAAGGCGCACCAACTATTGCAACAACTTTAAAACAACAACAAACACACTGGTATTTTTGTTTTTGAATAATACGTGGAATTAAGTGTGCAGTACAGGTATTATATAGCAGAAATGCCCGAGTTATGTTTCTTTTTTTTTTAAATATATAAGTAGATCTTTGAGAAAAGTACGTACTATTACGTATATGTAGGGTTTGGTTAGCAGCTATTATGATAATATATGTACGATACCCAGTGCGATTTGATTTTTAAAGAACGTGTATTTTATTTTTCTACGAGAAGCATTAATGTTTTAGTCTGACCGTCGATTTTGACGAGATATTTATACTTTTATAAAGAGTTATACTTTAGAAAACTGATTTTGTTTTATGAAAACACAACAGAATGATAAATGCAATGCTGTATTACAGTATAATTGTTATTATAGCCAACAGAATTGTAACTGAGCTCCCCCAACAATTTTTTTTGCATTGTATATTGGAAACATAGACTTAGCTCACAAACCTCGTAAGATCCGTTGTCAACATCACTTTCTTTTAAAATTGGATAAGGCCTTAATTTGCTCTTTCTTTTTTTTAGAGCTACATACCTTTGCAGCTCGTGGATCCGATCCCTGGCGGAGGCTTGTCTGATGGGAAACTTCATCCTTCATCTCAGCTCTTTTTGAGGTAACGGGACGTAAACCCCATTTCATTTCACGCTTAGAGCATGAACGTTTGATCACTTGCACAGCACTGCATGTAGAGTGTTTGACCCATTTACAGGTCGCCGTTAAGTCTTCCTATTGTATTGTACAATGACCGGACAGAGTGTAAACCCTACGATGACGTCTATCTAACATATAAAGGTTACGTATAATGCTTGAATACCGATATTTGACACCAATACTGTCATGTCGTTTCCTTCACCTCTTGTTGCTGTGGCTTATACGAAGTCATTGTGTACTGTTTTGGTTGAATGTTTGTTATATATATATATATATATATATATATATGTGATTGAATCCTTAAATGTGACCCCACTCATATAAGCTATAATTGTTGGCATGTATGCGCGTATATGTTAATTGTGCCTCCAGTGAGATACAGTATATCAGCAGTAATAGTTCCCCCTATATATAATTCTGCGTTGTGAACGTGAATCTCTGAGATCCCAAATTTCGAAAGTTGCCGTTGTGAGTTCCAATTATATCCTTGATTATACCATTTACTGAACTCACAGTATCCTAGTGATCCGGAACCTTTTATTGTCACTGTCTTAATATAGCGTGTGTGCATACTAAGTGAATGCATACGTTTGATTTCTGTTTCTCTCATCATAGCTAGGCGCCCTGCCGTAGTTCGTCCGATGGTTGTCCAGGGTGGGGAACGTGGTTTCAACATGGCGCAACAGACGGAAAAACATCCAACTTCGAAGTAAGATTTTCTTTATATTTTCTTTATTACTTCACACATTTTCATAGCGCAAAGTATGCAGAATTTAACTTTGATTATAGATAAATGTTCAATAGATTTTTTGTTTAATTCGCCCCATTTCCGAAATGTAATGTTTTGAGTCGGTCTCGTACACTGGAATGAAGAGGTTTTCATGATTTTCATCTTAAAATGTACTCAGTTGCATTAGTTATAGTCCCGCAACTCTGCTTTATAAACAAAAAAGTCATATCCACCACAATTTAAAAGTTGTATGTACTACAGTGAAAATAATTTTGTCTGTTCATGAGAAGGAATGAAAGAAGCAACACCTCTCATGCCCCCTAGCACCGGCTTAAGCGGTATTCTACTTCAAAGCCATCAATAAGTTGCACATTTAAAAACTGAATTTGATACGTAAATGTCGTACTAACTATGATGGTTTAAACTTGAACAGTCACAATAATAAAGTAGATATAAATAGCAAACAGGAAATTTAGCATTCAAGGACCACAGTCAACCAGAAATACGTATAGAAACAAATAACTAGTACAAAGATAAATACAAGAAAAGGTATATGAGATATGAAAAATAAAATGGTGGACAAAAGGGCTACCGCCTTGAAACATTCAGTGGCAAAAATGGCCGTTGGGCGTGGAAGGCTTAAACTATGTTCTAGGCTGCACCAATCCTTACACTAACTCATTTGTCATCCCAATTAAAGTAAGTTTAAAGTCGAACAGGAAAAGTGACAATACAACACGCATTGTGTATTACAAATATAGCGTATTTCATATTTTGCATTTTTAATTCTGAATATTAATTTTAATAGCTCACTTGTGTACTCTTTCTTGATTTATCTGAATTTGCGGGGCAGTGTAAATAAAGAAATCTCCGTCAGGCTATATCCTTTAACAAACTATGCAGCATTAATATAAAATATTATGTCAGGGCCTTTTACTATCAAGTTTATTAGGAAGGCTTAGAAAACGAAGAATGGCGAGGCTCCGTCGAGCCATTCTTCGTTTACGTCCTATCAAAACTTGATAGTAAAAACCATTGACATAATATTTTATCACGTAGATTATCCACATTTTCTGTTTGAATTACTATTATTATCGATTTCTCAGAATGTTACGCCGCCATGTTGATGTTTTTTGTTTGTTTTATGGCGTTAGGCAACGTAACGTGCATGGCGTCAGATCAGATAACGTTACGTACAATAAACGCCGAGGGATTCCGCATTATGTATTAGGTCACCCCTTTATTAGGCAGAACAGTGCATATCTGCATGATAAATAGGAAATATAAGTACCACATACAGATGATCTTGTATATAATAATTTAAAAAAACACACTAAAATCCACTACGCAAGTACTCAATGATTTGACAGAAGCCAGGGCAACACGAAAAGAAAGGGCGCGACAAGACATTATTGGAGACAAAATCCAAACATAGCTCTTTTCAGGATTTAGGTAGACGTTATCATAGGGTCTACAATCTGTCCAATCCTCAGACATACATCTTGAAAGGGAGCATATTGGCTAACTGTAAATAAGTAAACTACTAACATGCAGTAAGTTGCAGAAGTATAGGGTCATAAACCTTTAACAAGTTAGATAAAGATTGTATGAAAGTGATCATGATCAAGGCTCTTACGAAGGGTATTAATCACGTCTCCATAGCAATCTGGTTGAGATAGCCAAACAATATTTTTTAAATCAGCGTCTGCTACTTTCGTATTATTTGTTTTATTTCTGAAGGACCCCTTTACTGTGTTCTATTCATATAGAAAAACACATCTTCTTTTCCTAACTTGTAATATCTAGAATTTTGATTGAAGTCATGTAATATACAATCATTAATGATACGCTATACAAGTATACATGTATAACCCTGGAGTCAATTACGGTTTAATACTTCCCAACCACTATTGTTACTCTTCCATGTGTCTACATTGTGTCAAGGTCATTAGATGGGAAATGCACAAACATCAAGTGTTAGTTTTCAAATTAAATGTGCTTGATGTGTTATGATGCCGCTTGAAAGTAACACAAGTAATTAAAAAATCAAATGATTCAATATGAGCTTTGTGGAGACCAAAATTGTGGAGACCAAATTAAAACGCTGGTTTGTGTTTATTTTTGATTAAATGTATACACTAAACCAAATTGCTAAGTACCTACCTAAGAATATGTCAATAATATTCTCATTGTTTTGTGTATTTTGAGCTTGATTAGAGATACGGTTAAACTGCAAAATAACCAGTGTAAATCGTCTGCTCTGATTGTATATATATATTTTAAAACTTTTAAGTCAATGTGTTTTCTTAGAAATAAGTTATAACACTTATACAACTGGGTATATAGGATTTTATTAAGTACTTCGAAATTGTGAAGCTCGTCATTCAGTCATGCAAACACTACTGAAGCTCGTCATTCAGTCATGCAAACCCTACTGAAGCTCGTCATTCAGTCATGCGAACACTACTGAAGCTCGTCATTCAGTCATGCAAACACTACTGAAGCTCGTCATTCAGTCATGCAAACACTACTGAAGCTCGCCATTCAGTCATGCGTTCACATTACTGAAGCTCGTCAATCAATCATGCGAACACTATTGAAGCTTGTCATTCAGTTATGAAAACACTACTGAAGCTCGCCATTCAGTCATGCAAACACTGTTGAAGCTCGTCATTCAGTCATGCAAACACTACTGAAGCTCGTCAATCAGTCATGCGAACACTATTGAAGCTCGTCATTCAGTCATGCGAACACTACTGAAGCTCGTCATTCAGTCATGCAAACACTACTGAAGCTCGGCATTCAGTTATGCAAACACTACTGAAGCTCGCCATTCAGTCATACAAACACTAACGAAGCTCGTCATTCAGTCATGCGTTCACATTACTGAAGATCGTCACTCAATCATGCGAACACTACTGAAACTCGCCATTCAGTCATACGAACACATTACTGAAGCTCGTCTTTCAATAATGCAAACACTGTTGAAGCTCGTCATTCAGTCATGCAAAGACAACTCGCCATTCAGTCATGCGTACACACTACTACATCTAGTTCTTTAGTTATGCGTACACACTAATGAAGATCATCATTTAGTCATGCGTACACATTAATGGATAGTGTCATTCAGTCATGCGAGAACACTACTAAGCTCGTTATTCAGTCATGCGTACACACTAATGAAGCTCGTTATTCAGTCATGCGTACACACTACTGAAGCTTGTCATTTAGTCATGCGTACACACTAATGGAAATTGTCATTCAGTAATGCGAACACACTACTAAGCTCGTTGTTCAATCATGCGTACACACTACTGAAGCTTGCCATTCAGTCATACGTGAAGTTTGTCTTTCAGTAATGCTTTCACACTACTGAAGCTCGTTATTCAGTCATTCGAAGACTATGATTACTGGATCTACTGTATATTGTCATTCGGTCATGCGTACACATAACTGAAGTACGTCATTCAGTCATGCGTACACAATATTAACAGGATTTACTGAAACGTGTCATTGAGTCATGCATTCACGCTACTGTATCGTGTAATTCCGACATGAGCACACATTACTAGAACTTCCCATGTATATACGATAATTACAGGATCTACAGAATCTTGTAATTCGGTCAATTTCAGACATTACTGAAGCTTGTCATTCTGTCATGCGTTTACACTGTTGCAAATTGTCATTCAATAATGCGTAGCGTTTCTTTCAGACATTTCTTAAACATGTCTTCAGGAATGCATAGACATTATTGAAGCTTGTAGTTCAGTCATGCGTACACAATACTGAAGCGTGTCATGCAGTCCTGCGTACACACTACTGAATCTTGTCATTCAATCATGCCTATATCTTATTGAAGCTTGTCATTCAGTCATACGTAGACATTACTGAAGCTTACCATGCAATCATGCTAATATAATACTGAAGCTTGTCATGCAGGCATACGTATACATTAATGAAGCTTGTCATTCAGTCATGCGTAGACACTACTAAAGCTTGTCATTCAGTCATTCATACTTATACTAGCTTACTGGACCTACTGAAGCTTGTCATTCAGGCATACGTAGACATGCCTGAAGTGTGTCAAACAGTACTGCGTACATTATAACTACAGAATTTACTGAAGATTGTCATACAGTCATGCATGTACTATATTTACTGGATCTACTGAAGATTGTCATTCAGTTATGCGTAGACATAACTGAATATTGTCATTCAGTCATGCGTTGAAACTACTGAAGCTTGTCATTCAGTCAGTCATTACATGCTACTGTATTTAATCGAGTGGCAACAACAGGTAACTGCACAAATTAGCCTCTGCACTAAGGCAAAGGTCTGCATATCGACGTGGTCTTACTTGACTTTTCAAATGCATTTGACTGTTTTAACGCTTATAATTGTTCAGGCTTTAACATCCGACTTCGTTCCTGTCGTTAGCGGGGTTTCACAACGTCCCATCCTGGTCCCTTGCTCTTGCTCTACCTCAATGATCTAACAGAAAGCCTCACTTAAAAGCACATTGTTTACGCATTTTACGCACTATTACGAAACCCAACGAGATGTCCACATCACCGCAAATGTCAGGTCATAGAGCTGCACGACCGAACCAAATATCTAGGCGTCGGTATCCAGTCAGCTCTTTCTTCGAAGAGCAACATTTATCGGGTCAGTAAGAAAGCAATTATCATGTTAGGCTTCCTGCCGAGATTCATAGACCACTGAATATATCAGGTTATGTCTACCCTGGACTACTCCGAAATGTATTGAGTATACCCATCTCATATATCACATATGGTACAAATCCGAACTGCTTGTTAAAACTTTTACAAATACAGACACAGCAGCAAAGTGTCAAACATGTTTGATCATTAAAACTGGAATCCCCCTAATCTAAAAGATCAAAATTACATCCAACATATCCTGCTATACAAAGTGGTTCATAACCTAGTCGACATACTAGCAAGCGGGTCAGCTAGATCAGCCCATTGAACGAAGTACAGGTAGTTAACCACTTCTACATAGTTCTACAAACACAGCCACTTCCCCCAAGACAGTACTCTCTACCGGCCACCGCGACTGAGTTTCACTCATTCGTATCCCTCAAGAGGGATCGATCCACTCAACCTTTTTAGTCAGTGCCCAGCCAGTTGCCAAGTATTGCCACGGGATATGGATTGTTTTAGTCTTCGATGGGTGAAAAGCAATTTTCCGTACTGAAATTGCTTTCTTTTTAATAAGTATACCCTGCTAATATTCTCAGTAAGGTTCGCGAATTATGGTTTATTTATGTCTTTATTTTGCTTCGATCTATCATCAATCATATCTATAATTTCATCTTCTCGGCGCTACAACTAAAGAATGGTCAAAACTGATATACTCATCATTGTTAAAAAAAACCCCACAAAAACAAACAAACAAAAAACCTTGTTTTGATTGGTCAACGTGTCGTACATCTCGCGCGACGTTAACATTTGTCGATTTTTCCATGGATGCCTCATAACTTCAATATATAATGATATTTTCTTTTTTGTAAATATAAATAGTAAATACTTTGAAGTATTTCTAATTAGCTTTTTGGATTCTTGAAAAGTGACATATTCTCGCATATATGCTCCCTGGCCTAACGGTTCATGAGAATAGATATTCCAGGCAGGGAATGAGAGCCCCATCACTATCACAAATCAAAATAAATGGTAATATACCCGTTAAAAATACTTTCAAAAATATGTTACGTAGTTCCAGTAAACGTTCCCTTCCGGTCTGATAAAAATAACGAAAGAAGCATGTCCATTTAATTAACTATTTCTAATGTGCGTTTCACGTTCTTGTCGTACATGTATCAGGTTCACGTTTTCACCCTCTCCTCGGGTTCTCGTATCCTCTCCTCGGGTTGTCCTATCCGCTCCCCTCTCTCTGGCCTCCTATCCGCTCTCCGCTCTCTCTATCTCTCTCTCCTGATATGCAGTTGAGCAATACGATTCCAAATAACCCACTAATTCCTAATATTGATGGGGGTGATTTCGCAGAATTACCTAGAAACCATTTTCAAATTTGGTAAAGCTGAGTCCTTCCCATATATAACCATGAGGTAATGCACTATGGCTGAATGATTCCTCCCTATTTGGCCAAACTTTGTAAGTTTTGACGTCCATAGAATGGGACGTGTTGGCATGATATTAACCTTTGAGATAAGGCATGACGTAAGGATCTGATATTCTGCTAACTATCTTGGAACCGTTCCAAACCTAGAGCAATATTATCCGCTATTACTTAAGTTGAACTGAGCGAGTTTAAACCCCGTATTAGGGTTCGGCACACATCACTTCTTGGTATAATTGATGAGTTGGAAGTAAAAATAGATGCAGTTATTAGAGAAACTAAATTTGGAACAGTAGTATCAAACGAAACAAATTCTATTGATACTTTATATATCCACTGTGATCTGATTCTGTTGTTGATGGATCATATTGGGGATGTTATTTATGAAATAAGTAAAGCCGACCTTACGAGGTCATATCCTTTCAAAGATGAACCGATAAGAGTCGGGTTGTGCGGAGAAAACAAAACGATCATTAACAGTATTAATATTTACATTATTAATCTCAACGGAGTTCATACATCATTTCGATTTGTTTTAAAAGAATTAATGTAATATAAGTCGAGTAACTTATGTTTTATCTAACATATGTTATATGACAAGATTAAACAAAAAAATGACACTAGTACTGGAACATAAACACAAGTTGATAGATTAACTGGAGCTGGCATATTTGACATTTTTTCAAAAGTTGGATCAAAAATATTTAGTGAGTCTGTGAAAAAGCAGGCAAGAAAGCATTATAAACTGCTGGTAAACAAATCATAGAAAGCGGTTCTAAAAAACTTGGAGATGAAGTAGGAAAAATAGCTGCTGATAAATTAGTTTCAGTTATAAAACCTAAACCAAAAGGTGAACTAATTTTAAAAGAACTTGCGAGGGCTCATAACAGAGAAGAAGTTGTAGAAGATGTAAATGCAAAAATTAACAGATTACTATCTGGAAGAGGAATTCATGCATTAATTAAACGATTAATTTAATCTAATTACTGGTATACATAGATGTTTCGAAATGATAAATGTAATACTAGATATGAACATGTACCTATTCAGTTAGCTACTCCTATGACACAACCAGGAAATGCTACCAGGCAAATGAAAAGTGGTTATCAGTTTACACTAAATGATAGAAGTTCTTACTTTGATTGGTATAATGCATATTTTGAAATCGATGTTGAAGTAAACAAACGTGCTGATGGAGCCGCTTTCGCAGATGCTGACAGAATTGCTTTAATTAATGATGCAGCTTCACTGATTGATAAAATGCAAGGCAAAATGGAAAAATAGTTTACGATGGAAATAATCTTCACAGATTTATTACTGTCAAAAGCTTGCTTGACATTTCTGACGATTATGCGAAGACAACCGGAACAAGCGAATACTTTCATTTAGATAATACGACTAATGCAGAATCTCGAGATGATCATGCTGGTTATAACCTAGGATTTACCGCTCGTCATGCTTTAATCATAACTAATCAAAAAGTTGACTCTATAATCCCATTAAACAAATATTCCTTCTTTGAAGGTTTGGAAATAAACATGCTTCTTCCTAGTCAGATTCAAATTAGCTTGCAACTGGCAGATGGTAATGTGTTAATTTTCAAATCAAGTGGTGATGATGGCCGAGTAGTTATTAATACATTAGTTTTGTGGATACCTAGAATGATATTTAACTCAGATGGTTTAAGTTGTGTAATGGCAAATCACATGACAACAACAAGATGGACTTATCTTCGTGAAATGATACTAGAAAGCGGATGTACTCAAATAACAGAATCTGTATTTAGAATAACGGCTGGAGTCAAAAGTCCAAACCATGTTTTTGTTTATCTGCAAAGGTCAGACAAGAGTTCTTCTCAAACACAAAATCCTCATCTTTTGGATCTGCAGCACTGAGCTTAAGACTAAGCTATTTACAATCAGCTATATTGGAAGTTGGAAATGGAGTTTATTATC
This sequence comes from Cyrtodaria siliqua, assembly GCA_037043455.1. Classification (NCBI taxonomy): domain Eukaryota; kingdom Metazoa; phylum Mollusca; class Bivalvia; order Adapedonta; family Hiatellidae; genus Cyrtodaria; species Cyrtodaria siliqua. Next base: position 54,899 of record JAWPHD010000506.1, read on the forward strand.
CAGAAACTGAATATAGTTATGCTAATTTCATCAGAATATTTAGAGACGTTTTTAATTATTCTTACAAACAAAATGATAAAAACACTGGAACTTTACTCAACGTGAGTAATGTTTAAAAATCTCTTCGGAATGATATATTTCGATTTAAGTTACACAGGTAATGAAGTCAGTGTTGATCCAAAACAACTAAGTTTGAGATATAAACTAAACAACGTTTCTACCACCAGATATAAAATTTATGCTTTAGTCTTATACAATGAAAATGTTGTTATTGATGCCGTTGGAAATGAATTGGTGATAGTTTAATCTAACATATATTAGTATATATGACTTACGTTAAGTATTCGGAAGATTTGAAAGAGGGGCGAAAGAGGAGTTAAGCAAAAGCATATGAAAACAAAAGTGAATTAACGCTCAGGCAAAATAATAATCAACTAACTGGGGATTTTCCTTTGTTGTTGACGACTACTCAGATTAACAATATGAACAAAGCTAAATCCAACGGACATGGATTGGATGTGAATATATCAAAATCGCAAATGAAATCTCAGTCCAAAAATGAAGGCTTTTTGGGAGGATTAGCCGGTTTGTTGACTAAAACAATATTACCGACAGTTGCTAGACTCCTTCCGAAAGCAATAGCACCACTAGCAACAGATGCACTGAGTGGCCTGGCGAGTACTGGAATCGGTAAACTATTCGGAAATGGAATGGTAACTATCCCTAGTGATACAAAACAAGCACTACTTGAATCATGTGCGCTAACACAGCCACAAAGAAAAATGATTAAAAAGACAAAAGGTTTGCTGCCCTATTAAGCTGACAAGGCATCAACATCAAGACGGGGGATTTCTTGGATTGCTTGCGTTGTTAGGAATTCCATTGACTGGATCTCTTGTTAGTGGTTTGACTGGAAAAGGTTTACAAGTAGGCAGAAATTAGACTCACAATTTAGACCATAATTATAGACGTATCCCATTCGTAAAAAAATAGTTAATTTTCACAAAAGCCTATCTCTAACTTAGACATAATAAAGTGGGTTAAGCGGTTAGACATTAAAAACTTTAGGGGAGTGTTTAGGAAGAACAAATTACCGACAAAACAAAATAAACAAGAATGCGGTATTATTAATCTTGATGATTATACTGGGCCTGGTACACACTGGACTTGCTACTGTAATGAGTGTTATTTTGATCCGTTTGGTATAAGTCCATCGAAAGAAGTTTTAATGTATATACCCAACACAAAATACAACACAATTCAGTATCAAGATAAAACAAGTGTCTTATGCGGATATTGCCGTTTATTCTTCATTAACAAGTTGCAAGAAGGAAACAGTGTGTACGATATTCTTTATAAAATACTAAAACCTTACAAGCCCATAGAAAATGAAAACATTATAAAATCATATTTTGTAAACAGAGTTTAGTCTAATCATAGTATATATGAGTTACTGTGTTGAAGGAAAGATGATGACTGAAAATGTCAATCCTCAGTATAGTTTAGCAAAAAATGGTAGAAATATGTTAAAAGCAGCGTGTGTTACTAAAACACAATTTGTTAAAAGTACACAAGGTGGAAACACTGATATCCATAAAGCTTTACTCCCTTTGTTGCCTAAAAAGGCCTAAAAAATATTGCGGTCGTGGTAATCCACTTGACAGTGGAGAACCATCAAATGAATTAGATGATATTTGCACAGTTCATGGTTATTGTTATGACGAAAGTCCTAGTAATAAATCAATGTGTCATAAAAACATGCTGGCCGGTTTAAAAATGAGCAAATGCAAATCACTTGGAGAAAAACTTGCTACGAATTTGATAGTCAAGCCTGTAATTAGTGCAAAATATAAACTAGGATTTGGAGCATCAAAAAACAAGATTTAACGTTGAGATGGACTGATCTAGCCTTTGAACTTCATAAACCTATACGAAGAAAGTTCACTCAACGCCGCGTGATTGTTAATGAAATAGATAAAAGATGGTCGGCTGATTTGGTTGATATGCAATCGTTTTCAAAATATAATAAAGGTGTAAACTACTTGCTTACTGTTATTGATGTATTTAGTAAATTTGCTTGGGTTATGCCTGTTCCAAATAAAACTGGTATTAAACTGGTATAGAAATTACCAAAGCTTTCCAAAAGATTATAAATACAGGAAGACACTGTAAATTGCTCTTGGTTGACCAGGGTGTGGAGTTTTACAATAAATTATTCAAGCAATTTCTTGATGATAATAATATTAAAATGTATAACACGTTTAATTTTGGAAAATCTGTAGTAATTGAACGATTTCATAGAACATGAAACGAGAGGATGTGGAAATATTTCACGGCAAACAATACAAATACATATTTAGACGTGCTACAGGCGATGGTAATACAAAGCATCGGAGTACTAAAATGACACCGATTGAGGCCAGTGATGAGAAAAATAAAGGAATATTTACCGCCAGGTTGTTGGTATCCCTATGGGTACTAACTGTGCGCCACTTGTTGCAGATTTGTTTTAGTACTGCTATGAAAGAGATTTAATGTTGAGTTTCTCACCTGCTAACCAGGGTGAAATTATTGATGCCTTTAATAATACTTCTCGGTATCTTGATGACATACTCAATATTGATAATCCGTTCTTTGCTCATATGGTTACTAACTTTTATCCACCAGAGCTCACGTTGAATAAAGCCAACAGTTCGGATACTGTAGCAGCATTTCTCGATCTTCATCTCTCGATTTCAAATGATTGTATTCAGACTAAAATCTATAATAAGAGAGATGATTTCAATATTAACATCGTTAACTATCCACATCTGGATGGAGATGTACCTTGTGCTACGTCATAAGGGGTGTATATCTCCAAGCTCATTCGATTTGCTAGAGCGTGTAATGATGTTATAGACTTCAATGATCGAAATCAAGTTATTACAAGTAAATTTCATCAGCAGGGTTTTCGTTATCACAAACTACGTAGATCTTTTTCTATATTCTACCGCCGTAAAGAGGGCCTGCTGGAAAAGTACAACACCACCCTTAAAACACTTCTGCGACTAGGCATATCACAACCCTCATTTTATGGAGATGTGGTCTATAAACTTCGAACGTTAAAGGGGTCTGACGGGTTTCCTGACCGCGCTTTACAAATTTAATCAGGAAGTTCGTCAGAAAAGGATATAACACTTTGGTTTTAAGGCGCACTGCATGTTTAGTGATTGACCCCTCTACAGTCGGTCATTACGCTTCACTTTTCACTTGTGTGATGACTGGACTACGTCTTGGAACTCTATGATTGTATCTACTGAAACCCCAACTAAGGGAGGTGGGTGCATGAGCTTTCGTCCCTCGGGTTTTCTGTTCGTACCCTAGATTGGTTTTCTCTTTAGCTGCAACTACTATGGTTGTTCAGTACGATTTTGGATACATCCTGAGATGTTTATTATTTTGTATGTGTTTCTTTAGTTAGTTTCTCTGGATGTGTACTTTATTGTTAGAGAATTCCTTTTGATGGGATGTAGTTTTGCTTACATTGTCTTGTCAATTTGAGCGCTGAAGACAGGATAATAGCGGGGATTGTGCGCATACAAAATCGATTCAAGCTAACCAGTAGGCCTTATTGCCTACTGACCGTTCCAAGTCTATAAACCTGTCTTCAAATTGGACCAAAGAAATATTTGTTATTGATGAAATTCAATATACAAATCCCGTGACGTACAAAATAAAAGATCTGAACAATCAAAACATTGATGGAAGCTTTTACGAATTTGAAATGTTAAAAGCTTATCAAGAAATATTCAAAATTGAAAAGATTATACGACGAGATACTAAAAAGAAATTAGCATTAGTCCGGTGGAAAGAAATATAAAAAGATCGGACAGGTAAGTAGCATTCAAGGAGGACAGTGAACCACAAAACACAGAAACAAACACTCAAACAGACAAACAAGAAGCAAAAGTAATAATAAATGCAAACGATACTGTCATCCCATTAAAACAGGACAGTGTAAATAAAGAAATCCCCGCCATAATCTAATCTTTAACCAACAAGGCAGCATCAATAGTCAATATAAGTAAAACACAAATATGCTCGTGTAAATATAATACAAAAAACAATAGCCTAGAAAGCCACAATGAAGGTACTCAATGACTTGGCAGAAGCCAGAGCAACAAGAGAATAAACCATTAAGGGCACGACAAGCAAGATCATAGACAAACATCAAACGCCACCGTCCCAATGGACTTTAGGTAGGCGTCATCATAGGGTCCACAGCCTGTCCGGTCATCGTAAAATTAAAGAGGAAAGCATAGTGGCGAACTGTAAAAGGGTCCACCACCAAGAATGCAGTACGTTGCAAAATGATAGGGTCATAACCTCTTTTGATAATAGTTTTAACAAGACTAAGATAGTATGAAAGTGATCATGACCAATAATCTTACGAAGTTTATAAATCACATCACCATATAAGTCCTTGTCGCAGAAGAGTCCTTAAATTACTTTTATATTTGGAAAGAAGATCAGGGTTACGATAATAACAATTTTGCAAAGGTTTTACGAAGTTTATGGTAACGGTAACCCTGATTGAGTAGCTTTTTAGTTATACAAAGATTACGAATATTAAAGTCCTCAACTCGAGTACAAGCTCTTGAAAAACGAATAAGTTGAGACACGTACACCCCATAATATGTTGCTCGGGGAACATCCCCATCCAAGTGGGGATAATTAACAATGCCAAAATTAAAATCATCCCTCTTGTCATATATTTTGCTAATTATTTCACAATTTTCAATCGAGAGATGTAAATCAAGAAAAGAAGCGTTATTATCAGATATATTAGCTTTGTTAAGCTGAAGTTCTTTAGAATAACTATTATTAACCATAGTTGGAAAGAAAGGGTACGCCAGGCATTTTCTAAAACTACTATATATTAATAAAGGTATTGATTTCATTGACATGTCTAGTATTTTTCGTGATACTCATGTTGTTGATTCTATCCCAAAATATTTCAAAAATTCCGAAAGTCCTGTAATTTGTTATAAGTATAAAAAGCCTAATAGAAATATTATTTTCAACTACAACACAATAGTTTCTGACCTTGATATAGTATATAATACTCCTAAGGAATGTGAATGCAACACATCAAAATTTTGCTATGCTCCAGCAGGTCATGTCATCACTGGTAATTTTGATATTGTTGATAAACGTATTCGGCATTTGTTTTCGAAAGGTCCTAAATATAGAATACCTTCAACTATTGATTTTAATGCCTGTCGTGCCCAGATCGCCCACTCCATTGAAGATTTTAGTATAAAATGGTGTCGTAGAGAACATGCATATAGATGCACGTATTAACTTTTATAATGCTAACCCCTCTTTACTACCTCCGAGACCTAGATTTCCCTTTCGTAACTTAAAATCGGGAATTCAGAATTTCATAATGAATTTGTTTTAGTTCCTGCAGATAAAGCAGCTAATAATGTAATTATTGTTTGACGCCTACATTACGTCAATGTTTTATCTCTGGAACTCGGCAGCACCAATTCGTATACTCCAGTTAATTCTACTGAGGATAATGTTGTTTCCACACATATCACTCGGTGCACTACTTTCAAGGCTGGTGTAAACGATAACATATGGAAAAATCTTCCTCAAATCGAAATCGACTGAAAAAAACAATAATTCCACGAAATGTAACTCTTGGTGATAGTTTAATACTGATTTATCTCCCACAGATATCGATAAAGCCGCCTCGGGCGTTATGTAATTTAGCGTGTCGGCTGCCACACTTGCACACTTTATGGGGGCCATAAAACATGGGGAATCATTATGTATCTATAGTGACCATATGGAGTGAAACTATAAATGCACTTTAGAAAATTAAAGCAAAACACATTTTTAAAAAATCAGTTTAATATTTACATGAAATACGTTATTATAAACAAGAGTTTAATAAGCTATAACTGAGAATAGTTTTTTTTTTAAATGTATTTTTATGGAAATGGCATTATAATAGTGAGAAATTCTATAAAAAGCTGTTTAAAAGTTAAAACTACCATCATTTTTGATATAGCAAAAGTTTCGTTCTGACTCCTGATTTGCCTAAAATGGAAATACCATCATTGGACAGAGAAATACATGTGTAATGGGTTTTTGCATGAATTGAACATTTATGAATACAACTTTTCATGATATATATCTCTCCGCGTCGTCGGCTTAATGTGATTATCGCAAACAACAACAACAACAACAATTAATAATTAAAAAAAAATTGCTATCTTTGCTTGTAAAACAGACCATCATTAACAAAAAACTATATCAAAATAAAGAATAGTTTTTCACCTATTTAGAACCGTTTGCACCCAAGGCTTCAGTTTCGTCATTATGCAATATATTTACAATTAAAAAACACATGTTCGACATATTTTAAGAATTTTATATAGAACATATAAGGACACTAGATGGTGTATTTAAACTCGAAAACAGACCAAGATCCTTTTAACATAAAAATATGAAACTTATATCAAAATAAAGATAATAAATTGTATTTTAAGAAACCGTTTGCACCTAAGCGATCATATTTATAGAATTTCTAATAATAAACAATAATGAAATTTCCCCCTAAACGCTCAATGTAAAAATCTGGCGACTCATCGATAACCCGTTTGAGGAAGATACTTCCATACGAGCAAAATTAACTGCCTACCATGTACTGGATTCCTAAATTACATAAATATCCATATAAGGCTCGCTTTATTTCAAATTCTAGTGCCTGCACCACAACAAACATCTCCAAACTTTTAACTTCTTGTCTTACTGCCGTTAAAGATCACGTTAAACTGTATTGTGATAAAACTGATGAAAACTCTGGGATTAATTTGTTTTGGTCTATAAAAACTTCAGGAGACGTTCTTGATAACATTTTCAATAAAGGTCAAGTTTCATCAATAAGTACTTATGACTTCTCTACACTATATACAACCTTACCACATCATCTTATTAAAGACAAGCTAATTTCTCTTATTCAAAAAACATTCGCTAGAGAAAATACTACATTTTTGGCATGTAATAATATTAAAGCGTTTTTTACTAACGGCAGTAATGTAGTATTTTCTCTAGAAAATGTTTTTTTGAATAAGAGAAATTAGCTTGTCTTTCATAAGGTGATGTGGTAAGGTTGTATATAGTGTAGAGAAGTCATAAGTGCTTATTGATGAAACTTGACCTTTATTGAAAAGTTTATCAAGAACGTCTCCTGAATTTTTTATAGACCAAAATAAATTAATCACAGAGTTTTCATAAGTTTTATCACAATATATTTTAAAGTAATCTTTAACGGCAGTAAGACAAGAAGTTGAAGTTTGGAGATGAACATTTTAATAGTTGGGTGCCGTTTAAGGATATTCATGACATCAAGCAATAACAAGCGCGTGTTGCGAGTCTCACAGGCGTGAAAACAGTCAAGCATGATAAATACAAAACATTGCAGTTACAGTTTGATCGAGATGACAGTAAAATATCGATTTTACATAGTGTAATGCTCCTGACAATTTCCCCAATAAATTCTCACTCGCAGCGTTTCCATGGTTACTGCGCTGCAGGCTAATTATATCCGATGCGGTGCTGCTATAATTTTTTCAATAATGGTCAAAGGGAGACAACAGTTACTCCCATTTGATGAATAATCAGCGCGGGGTCTATCTCTCTTTGTATTTTTCCTAATATGGCGCTGAAAAGATTTAACGTTTCGTGACAAATTTGTGTTTTAATTAATATTTAAAAGTACTTTTACAAATATGAAAGCAAATGTTAATGCTATATTACCAACACAACTAATTTATCAGATTATATTGCAACACAATGCTAATTATAATTACTAACTGTGATAATTCGAAATTCATGCAAATTTGAAAACCTTTTTCAAAGTCATGCGGTCGGTGGTATAGTATATATAGGCGATCGAGTTATAGTATCGTTGATTGTCTCGTGTCAACAAGTGCTGGTTACTTGGTGAAAAATTCCTGGGGACGCCTATGAAAGAAGCAAACATTTCGATTAATTAAATCCAAGTAAACCATTTACGGCTGTGCGAAAAATAAAAAATAAAGAAAAGGCGTACAGCTGCTAAAGAATTCTTCCCTGATAAGTGTTTGCTGGTAACAGACCTCGCCAAACTTCAGGTGTATCTCTGAGTTTCGTTTCGGTAGAGATATACCAAATGGTGTTCTGGTGATGTCTATGGAGCGACCCAGCCCATTGAAAAAATAAATGGGTTGTGGGATGAGCGCAAGCACATATTTCCTAAATTGGAATCAGGTGATCACATTAACAGCTGTGCACAGCTGCTTAAAAAAAATGTGTACAGCCGTTAATGTAACGAGCATGACATGAGGATTTTGCAAAAAATTATAAAAACCTTTTTGAATAGTGATTAGCTGTTGGATCTGGATGTGTAAACGGTGTTGGATTTGAAAGATATTGATTACCTGATATACAATTGTTTTATTTGGGGTTGATTAAAAAAGTAGCAAGTTATATTATCAATTATTTATAAGTTGTATAGAAACTGGTGGTTTTGGGTGGGTTTTCTTTGAGGGGGTGCAATGCGTTTTAAATTTGTCGGTTGGCTTGCCGGCCAACAAATTTACTGACTCGTTGCATAAAACCCCGATGAGAAAACTGTGCTAAAACCGCCAGTTTCTATACTACTTAAGGGTTGATATGGTAGTAATATAAACTATATATGTAAATCAACAAATGCCCCTTAACGGGTATATAAACAAGTAAATATATATAAGATTGACGCATAGGATAAAAGTCTAGACATTCCATCAAGATGTGTTTGACTGTTAACGTTGCAAAGCAGGGTATTCATTCTGGTAATTGCTCATCTTGTAATAATATGAATGTGAGTATAACGTGTATGCCCTATTCTGCACCGGGCTAGAACAACTTCTTCTCGACGAATGGGTCTACTAGAAGAACACTATTCTCCGAGTAACGGTTTAATTGAATAGTTAAATTGTTAACTGACAAATCCCAAGCGGCTTGCCAAGAGTTACGAATATAAGTGTTAATACTACTTTTAAAATCAGTATAAGGTAATTTGGCATTAGATATATGTAAATATAGATACAAAAATTCCAGCATTCAAGGACGACAATCAACCACAAACACTCACAGAAACAAAGAACAAAGTAAAAAGTGAATAAAAGGCCAAATAAGACATCATAAACACAAAAGGGTTGACAAAAGGGCTACCGCCTTGGAACAGTCTGTGGCAAAAAAGGCCGCTGTGTGTTTAAATCAGGTTTTAGGGTGCACCAAACCTCACACTTGCCCTACTTTCAACCGAAGAAAACGGGACAGTGTAAATAAAGAAATCCCCCTCATTAGCTATTCTCTAACCAACAAGGCATCATTACTAGGCAATATAAGTAAAACACAAAGATGCTCGTGTATATATAAATACAAAGAAAAACAATAGCATAGAAAGCCACACATAATGCTTTTTTAGCAGCACTGTCAGCTCTATCATTTCCACGTATTCCTACATGGCTTGGAAGCCAGCAGAAAATAAATACATTATCAACTATACGAGAATTGTACTTTTCTAAAGGTTGAAGCACAACTGGGTTATCATGTTTCATATTACCCACTGCTTGAAGAGATGAAAGGGAATCAGAAAAGGCTACAAAATCGTCATCATCAGATTCCTGAATATAATTTAAGGCAAGTTCAATTGCCTTAAGTTCAGCTGAAAAGATAGCGGCATTGTCAGACAGGCGGCTCTTTATGTTGGTGTTTGTGGACAACAGCTGCTGCAGCTACCTTATCTCCATCTTTAGAACCATCTGTGTATATATGTTGAAAGTTAATGTATTTCGATTTAATTTCATTAAATTTGCTTTGAAAGACAGTAGGGTCTGTACCGGATTTGTTACTGTTACAGAAATCAAAAATAATTGTTGGTGTTTCCAAAGTCCACGGTGGAATTTGTGGTACTTTGTACTTGGCAATCAAATTTAGGTCGTTTTCAATATCTCTTAATTTTGGTTTAATACGAAGACCAATTGGTTGAATGGCCTTCGGCTTTCGATCAAAAAGAGGTTCATAGCTAGGATTAAAAACAGTATCGAAAGTTGGGTTTGAAGGGGCAGATTGAAATTTAATGGCATATGGAAGGGCTAATTTGTCCCGTATATGAGACAGTGATGTTTCATTAGCTTCAACTTATAAAATTTCGGCTGGTGATGTACGAAAGGCACCTAAGGCGAGTCGTAATCTTTGATTATGTATAAGATCGGGCATCTGCAAGTCGATCCATATACTATTGAGCCGTAGTCCATTTAAATATGATAAGAGATCTATACAGTTGCAAAAGTACTTTACGATTTGCTCCCCAATTAGTGTTTGCAACTAATTAAAGTAAATTAAGAGCTTTAAGGACTTGGCCTTCAAGTATTCAAGAATTCACGGTCGAAAGTAAGACCAAGGAATTTTGTCTCATCTACTACTGGTATTGGTGGAGTGCGTGGTCCAGTGGTAGAGCGCCGAACTCCTGATCGAGAGGTCGTGGGTTCGATCCTCCGTCGCGACCACGTTATTTATCCTTGAGCAAGATAATTAATCCACATTGCTTAGTACTGGTTCTACCCAGGAAGCCATCGAGAGTGATTAATCTAAGTTGCAATAACTTGTTTCGCAATCGATGTAAAATAAATATGTTTAAACATTAAACTGGTATTGGTGACCCATAAATGTCACTTGGATGTAATGTCGCTTGGATGTAAGTTTCAGGCAAGGGGTGCCATATATGGCTACAAGATATAGGGAAATCAGGGTAGCCCTAATGGCTATACTAGGGGCTTATGGGAAAATCAAGTGTTGTCTTTGAACTTATTGCCTAGAAAACCACAAAGCAAGCACTCATTGACTTGATATAAGCCAGTGCAATAAACGAATAAACCACTGAGGGCACGACAACACAATGATTGAGCGCTTCCCTTCTTTTCTTAAACAGTTTGTAAGGCATACCACAATAGAAGTCAAGTAGTGAACGCCCTTGTTGTAGAATAGTTTTTCAATTTATTTTATATTTCAAAGGAAGATTAGGGTTACGGTTATAATACCATGCAACTAGTTTTCAAAGTTGTTGTAACCCTAGCCGTGATAGAGTTGCCTTTTTTGTGCAAAGATTACGAAGTCTTCTATTCAACTACAATATAAAATGCCAATCAATTGTCAACAAAACAGCTTAATTGTGTGCTTTATTAGACAGCCAACAACTGTCCAGTTTAATAGGGTAAGAGTAAGGTTTGGTGTGCCTTGGATCCTAAATCCTTTATAGGACGGTAGCGTTTGATGTTTGTCTTTAATCTTGTCTCGTCGTACCCTTAACGGTTTGTTCTCTTATTGCTCTGGTTCTGCAAAGTCATTGAGTACTTACTTTGTGACTTTCTAGGCTTTTATGTATTATATATACATCATCATGTATGTGTTTTTCTTATATTACCTATTAATGCTGCCTTTTATGTTAGAGATTATAACCTGGCGGGGATGTCTTTATTTACACTGTTCCGTTTATTAGAGTGAGATTTGGTGCACCATAGAGCCTGGTTTAAACCCACAGCGGTCTTTGTTTTTTCACTGACCGTTCCAAGGCAATAATCCTTTTGTCAACTCTTTTGTGTTTGCGATGTCATATCTTGCCTTTTATTTATCTTTATAGTTTTTTTTTCTTTATTTCTGTGTGTGTTGACTGTCGTCTTTGAATGTTATTGGTCCTGTTCGATTTTTTTTATCTACTTAGAACCTGTTTTAACCCCTCCCCCATGCGGAAGAGGTTGCTGGTATTTATAGTTAGTTTTTAGCGCGAGTTTTTGATTGATTGTCGACTGACAACGCAACATATGCTGGTCGACATTTTAAAGAGGCTCAGTCTATAAAACGCAAATTAAATACACTTCACACTTGTATCACTATTATTAACAATGTTTAAACTACATTTAGGCATAGTTCACTCGGATATAATTCAGTATTATTCTATTGCATGCAACATTTTGTTATGAAATAAATAAAGTATCTTATCTCAGCATACCTGCATGTTTAATATGTAATAATCGAGATGGATACACATATATGAAGCGATGTGGTGCCGAGCATTAGTTTTATAAAACGAGTTAAATAAATCCAATATTAGGAATATAGTTACGAATATAAGATTATTATTTACCCAGAGTTATCGTTCCTTGTATTCGCATAGAACCTCTGTCAAACTCTCAGCAAATTACAAGAATCTTGGGAAAATGATGAAAATGAAAAGAAAAACGTGCTGACATTCATCTACTTTTCGACTTGGCTTGATATGAAAGGTATAACTTAAAAAAAAGTAATGTAATAATTTAGTGAATAAACACTTAATGTTTCGCCGAATTATAATGCGGTAGATTAAGGTATATACTTTGGCATATCTCTCCGCCATTAAAACAAACATTCAAAATGCACATCACCATTACGTTTCCCATATAATTACCCTATTGCCTTTGTGCTTACCAACATTTTCCAAAACGTCATAGTTATAAACATCCTACCTAAATTTACAGTACTGACCTAAATACATAAAAAGGACTAGCGTAATCAGAATTTGGTTGGATTGTTTATAACTTAATCAGCAACAACCTGTATCGTTAATAGGGTCAGGTGAGCTCAACGTGTTCATTTCTGTTCGCCATTTTGATTTGTTATCTACGGTCATGTGACAAATTATCGAGTGATTGCGGACTACTTTCTGAGACGTTCGCGAATCTCATGTGACCCTGGTGTACATTTATTGATGCAGCTACCAATATTTATCGTTGTCTTAGGATCAAGTCGTATGTTGCTTCGATGTCCTCCGTTCGGACCGAACAACGGCTTCGCCGATTTCAGTAATCCGTTAATTCTAACCTTTTCGGAAATCGACGAGGCAATTCCGATTATACACAGATCTGTACGAAAGAGACCGAGAGATGGTAGGCCGCCATTTGCATATGTATTACACCAGTGTTAAAGAATATTTACGCCATAACTTTATTACACCCACGCGTTGAAAGGTATGTGATAATAGATTCATGCAGTTCCATAAAACATTTCAAATAATATAATATTATAGAATTATACAGTACACTGAGAACTCCTTTCTCTATAAACTATCCACAACATTATCCCAGTTAAATATTCTAATGAATCTGACACCACTAAAATAGTCTCAACAAAAGGCTGGATATTACTTTCGTTATTTTATGGTGTAATTGTTTAATGGACCACATTCGAACGCTTGAACGTCAATAGTTTTTTCAAACACGTCAATAATTAAAATGTTTTATTCTCTGATGTAGCTTTTAACATTTGCTTTTATGGCTTCAGAAGTGGGTATTTAATAATAAATTAGGCATACGATGGTCATTATTTTATGATCCATTAGTAAACGTTGTTAATTGTGCAATATTAATGTTGTTAGTATCACAGGGAGTGAGTGTATGATATTTATAGTTCCCAGTAGTATCCTCAAATACATATGTTTTCATAACAAATTAAATGTGTTGAGTGAAACCACGTAGCGTGAGCGTAGTGGTTATTTTACAAACATGTTGCTTGTTTATCTCTCAAAAATCTCGACCACATCTATTAAATATTAAATCTAGTAAAGCGTATGTCGATACTAGAACAGTTTATGAAGACTTCACTAAAAACAATTTGGAGTTATCGTCCTAAACAAGTATCGTCCTAAACTAATACCACACTTGTCATTTTATTATCTACTGTAACATAGCCCATTATTCGAGGTTAATTATACATATTTGACTGATTAATGGTTAATTTAGGAAAGTAAAATGAAGCCCTGAATTCCAAATACAAGCTGCTGTAATAATAAAATGTGTCTTGTCTCTTGAAATACATGTAATGTTTACAGTGAACAATGAATCTATATTGAATATTTCAACAATATAGATGCTATCATATATTCTCCTTACTCATTTTACATGCGTCAGAAATGTAATTATTTTAGCAAACTAAATTTAAATGTGGCAATTAAATTGATATAACATATATACGTAATTGATCAATATTTAAGTGAATTTGGCTTTTTCTGCCCTGAATAACGTTATTCTAAATTAGTAATACGATTGTCAGTTAGTACGTTAAGAGGTTTTATTCATAATGTGTGACCCATCACTTGTTATATTATATATTCATCATCACTTATGTGTTTTACTTATATTGCCTATTAATGCTCCCATCATTGGCGTACTATACTTCGATAACATCGCCGGAAAAGAAAAACAATCCTTATATGAATTAAAAACCCAACAAATATATCGCCGGATAAATACTTCCAAAAGCCCTTGTGCGCTCAAGTGTCTAAACGATGTAAATCGAGACATCTCTCACGTTTCCAATATGTAACACTACACCGTCTAATGTACACAGTACTGACCTATTTGAGATAGTCTTTATCAAATATTTGTAATATTAGTGCTATAGAAGGAACATTTTAGGAAACAATAAATGAACAACATACCTCAATTAAACATTTAATACAACATTTTGAACCATTTCCTCGGAACTATGTTGTTCGGCAAGTCAATGGAATGCTCTATTGTAAATAATTTCAACTCAACAAAGCTAACATTGCTGATACTGTTGCTTCATTTCTTGATTAAAATCTCTCTGTTGAAAATGATGAAAACATTAGTAAAATCTAATACAAGAGAGATAATTTTAATTGTGTTATTGTTAAGTATCCCCACTTAGATGTGGATGTTTCCCGAGCTACTTTTATTGGATCTATGTTTCTAAACGTATTGTTTTCTCGATCTTCCAGTCGTGTTGATTACTTTTATATTCCTAACATGTGTATAACTAAACGGATACCGCAGCAGGGTTAACGTTATCATACTCTTTCGAAAAACATTTGCAAAAATGTTATTATCGTAACCTTGATCTACTTGTAAAGTATAAAAGTAATTTACGAATTATTCTGCGACAAGGACAATCACTACCTGACTTCTATGGTAATGTTATCGAGGTATAACATGTCAATGAGGAATCACAAATTGTGTATAACCATGAAATTCAATATGGTTTTTAAAAATAATTTTTCTAGCATTGTATTTCGAAAAGATAATCACTTTCGATGCAACACTCTGAACAAATAATTTCCTCGCATGACTGTGTTGATAACAGAAATACCACATAACATGTTGCGATGTTACTGAAGATGGTATTTTACTGCGTTGTTTATTGCTCATTTCATTGCGCCTTAATTTGTTTATTTTTGTAATCAATTATATTTTTTGCGACGTTATTAAACAATACATTTTCATTTTCTGCGACCGTATTGAAGTATAAATTAAGACGTCAATGACAAATGGTGAACAATCATGGCCATGATTTGGTAACATGAATGGTAACATTTAAACAATAGTTCTGTCTTCTGCGTTATTAAAATGTGAATAGTATTCAAAAACGGAATGCGATATAGAATATATTTAAGTGTTTTCTACGGAAACGTTTATCGGATTCATATTTATCGTGTTCGGCCAATGGTCCACTCTCATACTTTTTTAGTCACGCTGAGATAACTATCGGTTTAACATTTTCCGTATTATTTTTATATGTGCCTGACATCTTAAAAATCATTTCTTTAATGTATTAAAGGCTCCAATGGATTGTTCTTCAATGGTATGCGGGGTGGGGTGTAAATACATTATCCAGGCGTGAATCTAGGATTTGGGGTGAAATATTGACCGGCAGGCGGTTGGGCGGGGATTGGGCTTAGAGTACAAGGTTCTTGGAAATTCTGTTTTTTCCTGCATGACATAAGGTAAATTCTAGTGCATGTGCAGAATATTGCAATTGTTAAATCTCATTATGAACAACGGTGGACCCGGTGCACGTCCCCTAAAATACGGCAATCGTAGATTAAAACTATGCTCACCTAATGTTTAGTGGCAGAGGAGATAGAGCACCGTGTCCGCCCTTGTTATATCGGGATAACCGAATTGAATGTTGTTGACAAATTGAATGTTGTTGAATGGATCGTAAACACATTATATATTATTTAAGGCCACCCCAGAGAGAGGGAAAAGATACAAAGGAATCCGGGAACCCGGTGCTACTTTTAATAATGAATATATTCGTATGGTTCGGAGGAAGTCTTCGATACACAGTACAGCAAAGGGTTATATCCCTGTCTGAAGGACGAGGCAAATGCGAAACATATTTCTCAAGAATATACCGACAAAACTAAGGTAACCTGGCCCAAAAGGTCACCCCTTGCGCAAAATGTAACCCTTGCTGCCCAAAATGTAACACCGACCTTCCCAAAAGTTTCTTTTCACGATGAACTTTTAAAAAGGTTTGATTTGTAAAGTTGTTATATTTTTCATAAAAAATAACTTTTGAAAAATACGCATTCTTTTGGACGCCTTTTTGAAACAAGCTATATAAAAAAATATGTCGACTTATTATCCAAGTCAAATTAAAAGCATGACTTCACTATGTACTAATTTTGATATTGTTGTCAAGAAATAGTCAATTGTGGTAATAAAGAACACATAAAGATCTATATACATTTTCTTTTCGCATTTGACTTTAAAAGTTATATAATTTGTTTATTTTAGATACAATTTTCAATTGTCTTTGCGAAATTATCAAAGCTTAACTTTTTTTATTTTTTTTATAGACGTTGTCAAAGTGATTGCGCCTTAATTCCACTTATATTAGGAGGATTTTATAACGGATATTTCAACAATTTAACATTATTAAAATATGTTTTACTGAAAAACATCGATAACCTCTTTAAAATTACCGATTAAATGTTTTAATTTTGTAACATGATTTTTTTAAAGCCGAAATTAAGACTTTATTTCATACCACGGCCAATCCAGTTTTCGCTTCTGGGAGAAGCGTTTGGATGGGGTATGAACGTTAATTCTCGGACCACGTAATGACAAATCACGAATTATATAAAACCATGACCGTTTATATTTAATAAACATTTAATAAACAATTCTGGTATAATTTGTATATATGTATGTTATTTGATTTTGTTTTCGGGGACTTGGTGTGGCGTTCAAAGCCACGTACAATTGTTTTACTAGTTGTTCGGCCTGTTTTATATCCTTTTGATCAAAATTAGACATCTCGTCGAAAACCCTGGACTGGGAATTGCGCCTATACGCTCACTATCTGTACTACTGAAACTTTGCAGGGATGATCAGTACCAAGCCTAGTTGCATATATCATCACCATGTTCCAGTTGTATGATGTTTGAAAGACTTATGGCCCCTTATACATAACGTTATCTTGAGCAAGTAGAGCGTCCACAGGCCCTATTGGTCCTCTTGTTATAACATGCACTACCTAAACTGTTGAAGAGAAATACACCCAGTGAATAATAACTTGACACAATACGAAAGCGAAACATGGAAAAATATATTGCTGTGGGTCTTCTGTTTAAGTATAATTATGAAATAAGCCTTTTTTATTAAAATGAAACAGAGCATAACAATGAATATAATGCATTTAAAGAACAATTACGTAAATCGCTCGGCCCCCAGAGGTGTGCTGAACATGCAAAAAAAAGAAAAGAAAAAAAAAGCTGCATTCTCATTTCATATTCATGTGGGCAAGTGAACATACAAGCTACTTTTGCTCACATGAAATGATTACCCCAATTTCACCCTTATTTCAGAGCATATAATACTTAACAGTTATTAAGACCTTATCTTCCACAAGTACATAGATAAACCATGTATACTATTGTATGTGGTTCAATGTTATGTATTAAACACAGATTGGTTTACGTTTTTTACCTTTTGAACCATACAGTAAACATAAAGTATATGTTCTACTTATTTCTCACATAACTGTATATACACGAGCGTGGTTCAATGTTATGTATTAAACACAGTTTGTGTTTACATGGTTTACGTTGTTTACATTTTGAACCATACAGTAAAAATAAATGATATGCTATTCTTAGTTCTCACATAATTGTATATACATGAGCGTGGTTCAATGTTATGTATTAAACACAGTTTGTGTTTACGTTGTTTACATTTTGAACCATACAGTAAAAATAAAGTATATGTTCTACTTATTTCTCACATAACTGTATATACATGAGCGTGGTTCAATGTTATGTATTAAACACAGTTTGTGTTTACGTTGTTTACATTTTGAACCATACAGTAAAAATAAATGATATGCTATTCTTAGTTCTCACATAATTGTATATACATGAGCGTGGTTCAATGTTATGTATTAAACACAGTTTGTGTTTACGTTGTTTACATTTTGAACCATACAGTAAAAATAAAGGATGTGCTATTCTTAGTTATCACATAATTGTATATACATGTGTGTGGTTCAATGTTATGTATTAAACGCAGTTTGTGTTTATGTTTTATACATTTTGAACCATACACATGATACAGTTAAAAGAAAGGATATGTTATACTTAGTTCTCATATGATGGTATATACATGTGTATACATGTGCGTGGTTCAATGTTATATATTAATTGCAGTTTGTGTTTACGTTTTATACATTTTGAACCATACAGTTAAAATAAATGATATGTTATCCTTAGTTCTCACGTAATTGTATATACATGGGTGTGCTTCAATATTATGTATTAAATGCAGTTTGTGTTTACATTTTATACATTTTTAACCCTTCAGTAAAAATAAAGGATATGTTATCCTTAGTTATCACATAATTGTATTTACATGGGTTAGGTTCAATGTTATGTATTAAATGCGGTTTGTATTTACGTTTTATACATTTTTAACCCTACAGTAAAAACAAAGGATTGTTATCCTTTGTTATTACATAATTACATGTTTGTGGTTCAATGTTATGTATTAAGCACAGTTTGTGTTTACGTTTTATACAGTTTGAACCATACAGTTAAAATAAAGGATATGTTATCCTTAGTTATCACATATTTGTATATGCATGTGTTTGGTTCAATGTTATGTATTAAACACAGTTTGTGTTACGATTTATACATTTTGAACCATACAGTAAAAACAAAGATTATGATATACTTAGTTATCACATAATTGTATATTCATGTGACTGTATGGTTCAATGTTATGTATTAAACAAAGTTCGTGTTTACGTTTTATGCTTTTTGAACCATACAGTTAAAATAAAGGATATGTTATCCTTAGTTATCACTTATTTGTATATGCATGTGTTTGGTTCAATGTTATGTATTAAACACAGTTTATGTTACGTTTTATACATTTTGAACCATACAGTAAAAACAAAGGATATGTTCTATGTAATAAAGATAATAACTTACAAATGTTTCAGTACAATTTTATATATAGGAATATTGCCACAAATAAAGTTTTATATAAATGCCAACTTGCCGTTTCAAGCATTTGCAAATTCCGTAATATGGAAATCGAGACTTAAGACCATCTATTCTGGGAATGTATGTGGACGCAACATTTCTTGAATGAATGCCGTTTATGGATGGAGAGAACAGACATGATTACCGAATTAAATAAATATAATATTTACTTTGGAGAACGAGATAAAATATTCACTTACATAACCATGTTGGGTAAATAATTCATATATGAATGTAAATATAAAGATGAGATATCGAAATTTGAAGCGTTCTTAAGAAAATTGAACAATAGGATTAACATAGAAATGTACACTGCCCTTAAAAATTATACTCTTAATAAATTTGACGAAACTTGGAGAAAACGGCTAGCAAACTCATTATCTATTATCTCTATTCTCGTCTAATACTAATTTTTTCCTTTCCTTCCTATTACACCTCTTAAAATATAGTCATACAATATATTTATTATGATTTAAACAGTGTTATGCAATTTCACTGTTATGTGCTGTTTAAATTTGTGTAGTAATTGTTTTTTAATGTAATGTTGTATGCAAAAAAAGAATAAAAAAAGAAAGAAATGTTATATCCTTACTTATCACATAATTGTTTATACATGTGTGTTGTTCAGTGTTATGTATTAAACACAATTTGTGTTACGTTTTATACATTTTGAACCATACAGTAAAAACAAAGGATATGTTATCCTTAGTTATCACTTATTTGTATATGCATGTGTTTGGTTCAATGTTATGTATTAAACACAATTTGTGTTACGTTTTATACATTCTGAACCATCCAGTAAAAACAAAGGATATGTTATATCCTTACTTCTCACATAATTGTTTATACATGTGTGTTGTTCAATTTTATGTATTAAACAAATTTTGTCTTTACGTTTAATACATTTTGACCCATACAGTTAAAAATAAAGGATAAGTTATCACATGTTGTCAAACCATGTTTGATTTAATGTTATGTATATGTATTGTTATGTATTAACCACAATTAGTGTTTACGTGTTTATATATTTGGAACCATTAAACATTTATATATTAGGATATGTTATCCTTTACTATCATGTAATTGTTGAGCATGGTCGTAAATCGAAGCTTTTAGCGCCTGGTGTTAGTAACTGCTGAGCAGGATTAATGCAAACTTCAAAGCACTAATAGTTTAATTTAAGTATACAATGAAAGTGAATGTTTACAAATTCAAGGTGAAGGAGTGTTCCGATTATGTGACAATTTAAAATCTGCCAGAGACAATATTGATATATCAAAACAAAAGATCCAAATTGAGCTTGTTGCAGGTAGGGTTGCTGGCCCTTCTGAGGAAAAATCTTTTCCCAGTTTTCAAGTTTCGCCACTGGGTTTAGTACATAAAACGAGGGCATACCTCCAGAACTATGTTCTGTACAATATCACAATATTGACCAGGCAGTTAATCTCATTAAATTATTCAGAAACGGTGCAACAATGGCAAAAACTGATATTGAAAATGCATTTAGACTGGTTCGTTTTTTTCCAAATGATTATGAATTGCTAGGTTTTTGTATAGAGGACACATTTTTATTATGACTTAACACTGCCTATGGGCCTTAGTTTATCATGTTATGTGTTAACAGAGTTTAGTAATGCCCTACCATGGATAGCTGAAAATAAACTGATAGTTTCTGGCTGTGCAAACATACTGGATGACTTTTTGTTTGTTGGTCCGTCACGAAAATACCAAGTGTTCTCTTGATCCAGGTCATTTTTGAATTAGGCATTCCAATTAAAGCCGAAAAACAATTCAACCATGCACCGCACTACCATTTGTTGTATTGAATTGGGTTCTAATGCCATTGAAAAACGTCTACCAAATGACAAACTTTTGAAAATTCAGAACATTTCGTCTCAGTTCAAATGTAGGAAAAAGATCACGTTAAGAGAACATCAGTCTTTGACATGTCGGCCAATTTTGCGTCGGCATTTTGATCTCATTCTAGGATTAAAGAAACCACATCACAAATGGCGGCTTAATAAAAAAGCCAGAGCTGATTTAGAAGCATGATCGGTATTCATCACAACTTTCAACGGGAAGTCGCTGTTTTGGGACATTATTCAACTACTCTGAACCTTTATAAGGATGCGAGTAATATTAGCTTCGGTAGATATCTTGGATTTCAGTGGTTTACAAAGAAATGGCCAGACTCATGGAACATTTACCATATAACAGCTCCACAACAAATGCATTATGCTTCATTCAGATAATTTAGCTGTTGTCTATATTATCAATAGGTAAACATCAAAGATAAAGTAATCATGCATTTATTAAGACGTTTAGTTGTTCAATGTTTGAGATACAACATTCCCTTTTCAAGCTTGTCACATTGCTGGTCTAACATATATTTTAGCAGACAAACTTTCTCGTCTGCAGATTGGGGAATTCCTTCAGCTGTGTCTATTCCAGAACCCAATGGTCATGGACATAGAAGAAGAGAGGTTGATTCTTTAAGAAGTGTGGCTACTGATTTGTTGAACAATGCTTTGGGCGTGTCAAGTCAACCTATCAGACAGCAATCACTGTATATAAGCAATTCATTAACACAACATTAGGTAAAGAAAACAAATTACCATCTTCTATGGAGGATATTAGACTGTTCATTGATTTTTGTTTCACTAAAAATTTGGCAGCTATGTTTAACAAGATTTCTAATAAACTAGTAGGAGTTGAATTGGAGTTGTCTAATTATAATCATAGCAAATTAAGGAAAAAAACAAAAGCTTTACATCCAATACTGCAATGATAGCATTGAGCACCCCATAATGCTCCCTCCGAATAACGCTCCCCGGGGAGCTTTATAAGGTGAGGATGTAAACTCGATCCGCATGAAGCTTCCCAGCTTGAATAAAAAAGAATATGATAGTGGAACTTTGGAAACAGCCGAACACGATACATACGAAATATTGCAGTCTCGGTTTGATTGAGACTGTTTATGAACGGTAGTGAAAAATATGAGCTTCCGCTCACGCCCTTTGAGCAGAACTCAATATTCATAAAATCAATAGTACATAATTTTAACAATCCCGAAGATGGCATGCATATGGCTGTGGACATGGAGTTAACTAGCTCACCCCATGTCGTACGGTATCTAATAAAATTATATGCCCCGAAGAGCGAAATAAGCATAATGGAATTTAGTTGAGAGACAAAAAATATACAGACATTAGAACAATAACAAGAAATAAATAATAATAATAAAAACAATACATCAATAATAATAATAATAATAATAATAATAATAATAATAATAATAATAAATAATAAAATTGTTATAATATTTTTATAATATTCATCATCATCATCATCATCACCATCATCATCATTATCTTCTTCTTCTTTTTCTTCTTCTTCTTCTTCTTCTTCTTCTTCTTCTTCTTCTTCTTCTTCTTCTTCTTCTTCTTCTTCTTCTTCTTCTTCTTCTTCTTCTTCTACTTCTTCTTCTTCTTCTCTTTTTCAGCTGCTGCTACTGCTGCTTTTGATGATGATGATGATGATGATGATGAAGATGATGATGTTTATGATGATAATGATGATAAAGAAGACTGACTGCTACTGCTCCTCCTGCTTTTGATGATGATGATGATGACGATGATTATACTTTGCTTGTTTATTACGATGATGTTGATCATCATCTAGTTAGGGAGCTTTATGCGGAACGTTTGTCGACTGGCTCAAAATCATATGTACATGTCTTCCGCATAAATCTACAGGGGAGTTTTATGCGGAAGAAGGGTACGCATAAAGCTCCTTGGGAGCTTTAAGCGGATGTAAGATACGCATAATGCTCCGCGGGGAGCGTTATGCGGAGGGAGCTTTATACGGTCAATCATAGCATAAACCAATGCCCTGCTCATGCTTTATTTGCTGCCATCAACTGGGCCCTTATTCTCCTTATGGAATATTCCTGTTTCTAGGTAATTTTCACCACAAACTTCCACCGTTCTTTAACAGGACAGGCTGAAATACCCAATTGGCTTCCGTTTAGGTGCAGCTACAACCGCAGCCAATTTGGGTATCCCTGATGAAAAAATACAGTTGATGGGCCGGTGATCTTCAAACGCTTTTAAAACGCTTTTAAAAGATATATCGGAATTCAGGTTTTGAAGATATAAGCAGGAGTTCTTTCATACATTTAGGTATATGATCATGTAAACACAATTTTATCATGGTCATTGTAAACGTTTGATAATCATGGCATGGGGTCAGGAGTCTCTGCCATGTTTATCTAGCGTGATACATGTACAGTAATGTTATAATGTCAACGCAGGATAAACAGACTATGGGGACAGGGGCCACTGGAAATGTTTTCTTGTGTAACTATTCTGTTTGTAACAATACTGTGTTTTAGCTTCTAATATTGTTTTCTTAATTCAATAACATTGACAATAGGGCTACCGCCTTGGAACGGTCAGTGGCAAAGTAGGTCACTTGGGATTTAAACCGGTTCTAGGGTGCACCAAACCTCACACTTACCCTACTGTCATTCCATTAAAACAGGACAGAGTAAATAAAGAAATCCCCGCCATGATCTAATCTCTAACCAACAGGCAGCATCAATAGGCAATACCTGCTAAGGTAGATATTTCAGCAATATGTGGCGTTTATATTCGTCCCCCACCTTTGATGTTATTCATTCAAATTTAATAAATACGCGGAATGTTATACATGAGTGTTTTAAGACAATAATTGACCCACCTTTTATGTTATTCATTCAAATTTAATAAATACACGGAATGTTGTACATGAGTGTTTTAAGATATGAATTGAATAACTTTTCAATTATGTTCAATTCAATTTCATATCGGTGTATATCTTTTATTTATTCCATTGGAAGTGTATACTTTGAACTTACATCAAACAGAGCGTAACTCAGGAGTGAGTATAGGTTAATAATGTAAGGTCAACATAAAGAGTAATAACTCCACAACGCATATAGTTACTTGTCATACGCTTCTGAGCTCTTATTAAAACAGAAGCTGTGTACTAAGGACATCAACTGACATTTCCTTCTTTTCAATAGTCTATATTACCCAGCCGCATGCCAACCTTTTCTGAGCTCACTCCTAAGTGACGCAGATTGCGTACGTCTGGGTGACAGAGACTATCTTTTCAATAATAAAGGGCTGTTATTCCGTAATGCATCCAATGATTTTGCTCGATTTTATTGAAACAAATTTTAAAATCAATTTTAGGGAAAATGGTAAGCCGATAACTGAACAAAACAAGAATCAGTTAATGGAGGACGACGGGCGATGACGACGACGGGCGATGAAGACATACAACGAAGACGTACGACGAAGGACGATAGAAGACGACGACGGACAACGTATCCTCGCATAAGCTTAACTTTTTATTTTTTGACTTTTCGCCAGCTTATTGAATAGTGGGCATAAGAAGAAACACAGAAGACACACCTGCAGAAGTTTGGTTTGTTTTAATGTGTGAAATTGCGAAAAAGTAGGGACTCTGTAATCGTTGAAATTAAAGGAAACGCCTTCCTTTTTTAAGAGAAGTCCTTATATAAAGGTGGATATACATGTATCATATTTATACAACGTCTAATTCATATTACTTAGATGCAAGTTGAAATATTTTTCCACTTAGTCTTTGCTTTGAATTTGAAGATGCCACTTTTAATGGGATGTTAACCGATTGTTAAATCATAAAACTAACGCTAGTTTTATTGATATTGGACACTAAAACACACACCTATTTTGATACTAGTTGTAAACGTAATTTCATTCGACGTTATCAATTAATTTCCAGTCCTACAAATGTGTACGTTAATGTAACCACGGAAGGCCTACCATCATGACAAATAAAGTATTTTTTTATACAATTTCAGGCTGACATTTCGAAAAAGATGTAACATGCAAATTAAAAAAAAAAGAAAAGAAAGAAAAGTATTTGCATACTCAAAATGGGTCACAAAATAGGCATACACAATTAAAAAAAATCCAGAAACATTTAACAGCCGATTATATGTTTTTCTCCCATTGACGTGGGTGTGGATCCGCGGTACCTTATATTATTTTTCACAAAAATCACAACAGACCAACTGAAAAGTATGTATTTCAGAAATTCTATACAAGCATTATGTATTAACACATCTGCAACAGCCGTCAATATAAAAATTGTCCAACTCGGTTTGATATATGCTGGTAGGTTGAGTCACTCCGATTTTCATCACCACGGCTAAGGCAACGCTATTATCCTGTGAACACGTACATCCCCTACACTTGCTTGCTTTTCTGTAAATAGATAAACATCTACATGTATTGGAACTAGACGTTTACATGTTACATGTTTTTTATAAATAAATCTACTAAACTATAAGTACATAATAATATTATCTGATTTTTTTATTATTGTAACACTGATCTACAAATATTAAAGTAATTTAAGAACCTGATGCGACAAGGACTGTCACAATTCTAATGTGATTTATAAACTTCGTCCTTGACCATCCTTTCACTTTCATAGGATCTATATCAAACATCAGTAGTGTTATTTTGTACTGGTCCTTTGGGCCCAACGAGCCCAATATAGGTGGCTTTAAAGTAGAATACCGCTTAAGCCGGTGCTAGGGGGCGTGAGAAGTGTTGCTTCTTTCATTACTTCTCATGAACAGACTCAGTAAAACCGAGTCTGCTGCTTTATTCTCTGAATTGTGTTTGTTGCTCTCAAAGGATCACCTTTATCAGTATTTATTAACATGCACACTAGCGTTCGTTTAGTGCAGTGTGGCGGCTGTAAAAAGTCTCCCCGTGCTACGAATCAGTAGTGTTATTTTTTACCGGTCCTTTGGGACCAACGAGCCCAATATAGGTGGCTTTAAAGTAGAATACCGCTTAAGCCGGTGCTAGGGGGCGTGAGAAGTGTTGCTTCTTTCATTACTTCTCATGAACAGACTCAATAAAACCGAGTCTGCTGCTTTATTCTCTGAATTGTGTTTGTTGCTCTCAAAGGATCACCTTTATCAGTATTTATTAACATGCACACTAGCGTTCGTTTAGTGCAGTGTGGCGGCTGTAAAAAGTCTCCCCGTGCTACGAATCAGTAGTGTTATTTTTTACTGGTCCTTTGGGACCAACGAGCCCAATATAGGTGGCTTTAAAGTAGAATACCGCTTAAGCCGGTACTAGGGGGCGTGAGAAGTGTTGCTTCTTTCATTACTTCTCATGAACAGACTCAATAAAACCGAGTCTGCTGCTTTATTCTCTGAATTGTGTTTGTTGCTCTCAAAGGATCACCTTTATCAGTATTTATAGTTACAAAAAGAGTTTATGACCATATCATTTTGCAACGCACTGTGTCTTTAGTGGTTGACCCACTTACAGTTCACCACTATGCTTTCCTCTTTGATTGTGGATGACCTGACAGATTGAGGACCCTATGATGACGTCTACCTACATCTCAAATGATTGTAGCGTTTGACCTTTGTCTTAAATCTTGTCTAGTCATACCTTTAATGGTTTGTTCTCTTGTTTCTTTGTCTTCTGCCATTATCATTGAGTACTTGCTTTTTGACTTACTAGGCTTTCGTATTTTTATGTTATATATACATGATAATGTATGTGTTATACTTATATTGCCGACTAATATTTCCTTGTTTGTTAGAGAATTTAACCTGGTGGGGATACTTTATTTACATTGTCCCGTTTTATTGGGATGACAATAGGGTAAGTTTGTAGCCTAGAACCTGGTTTAAACCTAAACGGCAAGTTTTGCCCCTAATTGTTCCAAGGTATTAGCCCTTATATGTTTGTCATGTCACATCTGGCCTTTTGTTTATTGTTTCTGTTTGTGTTTGTGGTTTACTGTGGTCTTTGAATGCTACATTTCCTGTTCGACTTTTATATATAATTGTTATGTAGATTACTATGAGATTTATGTTTTACTCACGACTCCATAATTTTAAGGCTATGAGTATTGTTTAATCACCCATTGGATATGTTGTCTGCTTTTAAATTTAGTTTTTTGATGTAACATGTGATAAGTAGGCTTCATTACCTCCGCTCCAAACTAAATTCCATTTTGTTGATTTCGCCCAAAATGTTCGCGTTTAGGACAAAGCATTTTATTAGAAACTGGGACCATACGCCGCTGGCCATGGACTGGTATAAACATACCTCATTGAAGGTTAAATGTTCACCTTTATATCGAGGGCTTAACGCGAAACTATTGTAACTCACTTTTTTCTGAAAATGATTTCTTTACATAATCCTTATCAGATATTGACCCTTTATAATGTCACAAAATATTATAACTAGATTCTAAAATTTGGTGGAGAAAAATAAAAAGTGTCATATTATTGTATCTCATATAGTTTTTTTTTTTTAATGCGAAACTATTGTAACTCTGCTTTAAATCATTTAAAACAGTTTTTCATTTGTTTTTTATTAAATCTTCATATAAGGGATTGTTTAAAGCCAACAAAATCATGTTGTTCCTTGCAAACTTATTTAAGAGTATAATAATTTACATTAGTTTTGCTTTCAAAAATAATTTGGCGCGAAACTATTGTAAGTCAAATTTGATTTTCATTAAACTTTACAATATTTACATAATAATTATTCCAAATTAAGGTAATAATAACTGCTCTATGTTTCTTATGTGAAATATAAGTTTGATTAAAGATTGGAGAACCTTAAGGAGTTTTATTGCACACCATTCTTAGGACATTAAAGGTTATTTGTATTAAAAAACGCGGTAATGAAAGTATGTAAGGTTGTTTTTCATTCATTTTAGCCTCCACTTGGGATCACAGAATAAGGGATATCAGTGGTTCCACAGAAGAATTAATAATTATTGCCAAGCCCCTTTTTTCCAAGCTTTGCAAACTGATATGAAGTAATTGAACTGTTTTATTTTATGTTGTTTATCTGGTAAAAATATATATTGTGAAACGTTTTTTTAAACATTGCCGAAACATCATGTGCGCGTATGTTTTTCTGTGTAAAGTATTGATAGGATGTACAAAAGTCATGAAACAGATTAATATTTTAAACGTTTAGAGCGGTTTATTTACAGATTTTCATTTATTTGTGAATTCCAGGAGTAAATATCCATTTTCCGGGGTCTAATTAGGTAAAATTAATGATGTTTTGAAATTTTTCACGACACATTTTAAAATTTCTATCTGTAAAGTGGACAACTTTTTTTATACTTCAAAGCTAATAATGTTAAAATATTAAGCAAGTTTTACACATCACTCTCTCAATCAATGATTGTTGAGTTTGAATTTGTGGTAATCCAGAAGAAATTTTAGTTGTTTCTCTAATTTCAATGAAAAACAACACTGTTTTATTAATATTACTTACCCTCATGTGTTTAGGGATTTTTAAATGATTAGTAATTAATTATTTCATAAATAACCTTATAAATTATTTACTAGTATTAATAACGTGAGCAAGTTTTCCCATTGCTTTGCAAATGTTTGGAATTTAATGTTTTTGGTACCAAATTAACCAGATAGGGTAGACCTTGGTTACTAAAAAGAGATACTTAAGTTCTGTCTACAAGTTTTATTTTTATATGACTTTATATACCCTTGTACAAAACTTTTTTTACTGAGTATATTATATAAAGCAGTAAGTAATACTTATAATATCAAAGGTCAGGGCTGGTATAAACTCTTTAGGCCATCCTTAATAAACAGTTTGTTTGTGGTTTCCCTGCCGAAAATTTTATATGTGGGTGGGTATGTAGGAAGGTACATATTTTACCAACTGCTTTTCATAGCAATCTTGAAATATTCATCAAAGTTTAAATTATGAATCCAGTATAAGCGTAACTTTAAACCTGCTTGCATATATTTATATTAAAGGAAATATAATTTCAAATTCTACTTCTTTCTTCTGTCATAGGTTTTAAATATAGTGTTGGTGTAATATAATCAACTGTAAAAACAATTGCTTTGAATTATTGAAAGAATTATTAAGAATTATTTAAAACATGCAAGATATTTGGGAAAAACTTACTCGACGCCATGATTTTTTAAATACGTGCCTCTTCAAGTGATTGGTTCCAGGACAGGTTAAAGTCATTTTGCAATTTAAACTAACACAATTACAATATATGCAGAACTGTGAAGTTGCAACTAAGACACTATTTTATATGGGATTATTCAGTCAAGTTTAATAATACTTAAAGTTTTTACTGCCATCATCCCTACCCCACCCCTCTACAAACAACACACACCCCTCCATCTCTTAAACCGAAAGAAGAGACACAGTGGTGCAAGAAGCTAGAGGTTCACCTATTCAATAAAATCCATTGTCCCTACAATAAACTAATCGCCACAAAAAACGTGTTTGTTAAAATAGCCACTTGCCATAAGTAATTTTTACAAACACTTTTTAGCTTTGTAAAGATATTATAAGATATTGCACTCCATATAAGTGTTCTTATATTCATCTTGTCTGAATTGTGTGACTTTACTATATTAAATGATCTTTATAACAAGTATTGTCTATACAAGTATTGTCTACACTATATTTCGATGTATTGTTTGTTTAAAAGTCAGTTATTTAAAATAATATTGACTTACAATAGTTTCGCATAAATTTTTTATAAAGTCCAACTAGTTCTCATATATTAATGAAGACGGAAAATATTTAATATTAACTAGTATGTAAAAGGAAGATAACGATAACTGTTGTATGCTTCAATTGTGAAACTCAACTTAAAATATTGATAACAAGAACTTAAGGGATTTCGGGTTGCATACCATTCTTAGGTTTGTCCAAAATGAGCCTTAACATACAAACTTACTGCATAAAACTATACTGTCCAATAGTTTTTATTGAAGTATGTTGTTTTTAAAAAAAATCTGAAATTATTCATCAATTACTGCTAAAAAATGTTAGTTACAATAGTTTCGCCCTGAAACAATTCATCTACATCTTCAAATATTTCGCGCGAAACTATTGTAAGTCAATATTTCTTAAATATCTCGTACAGAATTACATAAATTATTTCTTTTCTTCTCAAATCATAAATGGATACCATTTCTTTATTACATGCCAGAGAATAAAGTTCTTCAATGCATTTATGATGAAAATAAGATGTTTTTTGCTTCTCCTGTAAAATTTTCTAAAAGTGAGTTACAATAAATTCGCGTTAAATCCTCGATATACATACCATCTTCGGAATGGCTCAAAGTTTTAGCTGCAAAGTTTCGTACTATTGACATTTTAAATATTGCTCAACCTGGGGCTAGAGGGTATGAACGGTTAGTAGCATTTACCACTACCATTCATGAACAGTCTCAATCAAACTGAGTCTGCAATATTTTTTTTATATTTATCGTGTTCAGCGATTTCCATATATCTCCTTTCATTCTCTTTGTAAGCAAACTGCAAAGGATTTGGGATATAATCGGATGATAACAATTGACAACTTTACTTATTTGTAAATATTTGTAAGTATTTGTTTATTTCTCTAGTTGTTATTTTGTGTATAGACATATCCCCGACTTCATACATAGTCTTTAAGCCGTATTTCTAAATTTGAGAATTCTGAAAAAGCTTTTTCGTTTTAACAGCATAAATATTGGAGTCAAATAAAATATGTATACAGCATATATAAAACTTTACTATTCTAAGATACCACAAAAAGAAACGTTAGAAACCCCCGTTATATAACACATACACGGACCTTATCAAACGCCGTTATACTACAAACACTGACCACCACCGATCCTGTTATACCCGCACACCCACTGTCTTCCATAAACCCCGTTATACCACAAACACTGACCAGCACCGATCCTGTTATACCCGCACACCCACTGTCTTCCATAATCCCGTTATTACCACACACGTTGACCTTCATAACTTCGTTATGGCACACTGGCCTCCATAAACCCCGCTATACCCCACACACTGGCCTCCATAAAACCCGTTATACCCCACCCACTGGCCTCCATAAAACCCGTTATACCCCACATACTGGCCCCCATAAAACCCGTTATACCCCACACACTGGCCTCCATAAAACCTTGTATACCCCACACACTGGTATCCATAAACCCCAATATACCACAAACACTGACCATCACCGATCCTGTTATACCCGCACACCCACTCCATAATCCCGTTATACCAAACATGTTGACTTTCATAACTTCTTTATGGCACACCTCTCCATAAACCCCGTTATACCCCACACTAGGCATCCATAAAAACGTTATACCCCACACACTGGCCTCCATAAAACCCGTTATACTCCATACACTGGCCTCCATAAAACCCTTTATACCCCACACACTGGCACCCATTAACCCCGTTATGCCACAAACACTGACCATCACCGATCCTGTTATACCCGCACACCCACTCCATAATCCCGTTATACCACAAACACTGACCACCACCGATCCTGTTATACCCGCACACCCACTCCATAATCCCGTTATACCACACACACTGCATCGCCATGTTAGAACATACACATTGACTAAAATAGCCCCGTTATGACATACACCTACATAAACCACACACTAAGTTTTATTAACACCTTGAACAACACACACACACAGACCACCTAAATCCCATTATAACATTGACCGCCATAACGTCGTAAGACCTCAATGATCCCATACTACCTACACTGATTTAAACAAACCCAGTCATACAACGCCACTGATCTCCATAAACCCCGATAACCACAAACACTGATGATCACAACCGTCCCCTCCAACAATATAACACTGGTAATCGTCATTATACCACACAAACCGATCCCCATAAACCCATATATACAACGTCCATTGACCTCCAGTATCCCGTTACTTATCCCGCACTCAAAATCTACAACAAACCCCGATATACCAGTCACACTGACCTGCATAAACACCGCTATACCACATACACTGACCTCCATAAAGTCCGGTATACCCAGGCTTACCTACTCAAGCCCCGTTATACACACAAACAGACCACCACCAACGCCGTTATACCCCTCGCCTATCCCCACAAACCCCGTTATATCTATGCAAACGGACCACCACCAACGCCATTATACCACTCGCCTATCCCCTCAAACCCCGTTATATCCACGCAAACGGACCACCACCTACGCCGTTATACTCCTCGCCTATCCCCACAAACCCCGTTATATCTATGCAAACGGACCACCACCAACGCCGTTATACACCTCGCCTATCCCCTCAAACCCCGTTATATCTATGCAAACGGACAACCACTAACCATCTCGTAATACCCCCACACTTAACTCCACAAACACCGTTGTACACTTGAACCACATATTTTGACCTAATATTTGACCTTTTAAACTCAGTTATTTCACTCGCACTGTCTTTAAAAGACCCGTTATAAACGTTATAAACGGACCACCATAAATCATAAACGCCGTTATACCCCTACCCCCACGGTTTACCTTACGCTTACCTCCAGAAACCCCTTTATTCCACATACTTTGACAACTCTAAACTCAGTTATTTCACTCACATTCACGATCCGAAACCTCGTTAAATCACAATCGATGACCTGTATATAACCGTCACATATTGACCTCCAACACCGACTGACATGAATAAACTCCGTTATACCACACACGCTAACCGCCATATACTATGTTATGACCAACCCCCGCACTCCCACCCCACCCTACCACAACACACACAGAGTAAGGTGTCCTGGAAGCCGGTATCCCCACTAGTGACCATGCCATATCTGCAGGATCTCACGAGTGCAGGATCGCACGAGATGCTTCATTCATTATTCTATAGAATACAATCCAGAACACATACTGCAGTAAAATTATCATTTTATTCTACCGTAAATTTATTTTAGCAGGAGAGTGATACGCAATCAGAAAACCGTAGTAGCGTTACAGGTTTTGTATTTCATTGTCAGAAAATGAAGGTTCTAGGTTGTACTATGGATGATATATAACAAATACACTTACTTGCAGCTATGAAAGAGAAAGTATTGTTTATTGACGTCAAACTGCACAAGTGTTCTTTCTATTTTCCAGATGTTCTTCATAGATTGTATTACCTTAAAGGAAGTCGAACTGAAAATTGTGAAATATCAAAGCATGTCAAATTTAGTAAGGCAATATTAATTGGTATAATAGTTGTATTTTCTACGGAACAATTTTACGCAGACGGCAAACGACACAAGGTTTATTCCAAAGAACAATATAGTGCAACAGCTGCAATATATTGTTTTGACAATAGGAGAATCGCATTGAAACGGTCAATGGCTAAAAGGTCACTAATCGAAAAAGAAGCGACAATAACAGAAATATTACCTTTGTCGAGCTTAAGTTACTTGGGATAGATAGTACCGCGGCATCTGGATGATACATATCTTTATATTTCTTTATACTGAGCGAAAAAAGTTTAGCAAATTTTTGTTGCACCCTGGAAATAATACACTGTTTTACATCAATAACATCTTAATGACGTAACGAATAAATGAAAGTAGGGGTCAGGCCCGTAAAGTCCCAAAATGTCAGTATATCTTGTATACAGTATAATTTCATCTAAAAAACTTGCTAAACTTTTTTCCCTCAGTATATATAACACGGGCAACTCTCTCCTTTCTGCGTTGGTTAATACGATCTATCTTAAAAAAACATCAACTCAACCAAGATATTATTTCTGATACTGTCACTATTTTCTAGATTTACATACCGGAACAAATAAGAATAATCTGTGACGAGAGAGAAGATTTCAATGATGACAAGTAATTATCACCGCTTAGATGCGGATGATCCCAGAGCTACTTTTTAATTCATTCGTTTTTCTCGAGAATTTAGTCGAGTTGAGGACGTCGATATTCGTAATATTTGTATAAATAAAACGCTACTCACTCAGGGTTTCCGTTACAATAAACGTCGAAAAACATTTGGCTAACTGTGTTATAGTTACCCAGACTTATTTTTAAAATAAAAACAATCGAAGAACGCTTCTGCGACAAGAACTATCACAACCTGATTGATACGGTGACTTAATTTAGAAACTTCGTAAGCGCCTTGATCCTTTCATTTTGTAATGCACTGCATGTTATGTAGCTGACCTTTCGTCACAATGTTTTTCTCTTTGAATGTGCGATGCCATTACAGACTGGAGACCCTAGTATGATGACGTCTATCTAAATCCTGAAATTGGTAATAACGTTACATGTTTGTTCTTGTCTTGTCGCGCCCTTAATGCTTTACTCTCTTGTTGCTCTGGTTTCTTTCAAGCTATTTATTGTTTATTTTGTGACCTTTTATCCTATTGCTTTTTTTTTTAAATTTGAACATGATCATCTTTGAGTTTAAATTATATTGCAATTAATGCTACCTAGATTGTTATATTTATATATTTACTCTCGTTTTATTGAGACGTCAAATGTGTCAGAGCGCGATTTGGTGCACCCTAGAACCTGGTTTAAACCCTCAATGGCCTTTTGCAATGGACAGTTTCAAATTAGTATACCCAGTGTCAACCTCGTTTATTTTATGTTTTCCAGTGATTTGTTTACTTTTCTCAGTGAAATAAAAGTGGTAATGCACTGATTTAAACAATGAAATTACCCATAAATAAATTTCACAGCTTTTGGAAATACTTTTTCTGTAGTGATTATCTCCCTTCAAAAAGTTGTTATTGTTACCTCAGTTTGCTGATAGTTGTATCTGTGTCGTGATAACTATATATTTCATAGATTTTTGCATAAACTTTGATGTTTGATTTTTATTTTTTTACTGAAATAAACAATTTCATAACTTTT
The DNA here is from genome assembly GCA_037043455.1 of Cyrtodaria siliqua. Classification (NCBI taxonomy): domain Eukaryota; kingdom Metazoa; phylum Mollusca; class Bivalvia; order Adapedonta; family Hiatellidae; genus Cyrtodaria; species Cyrtodaria siliqua. The sequence goes on from JAWPHD010000506.1 coordinate 90,095, forward strand.
TGGTCGTGTATTAACTAGTGATCTGTAGTGAAGCGGTTATAAATGGGGGCTTCCAGTGGGCAATGCAAATTTAATGTGAAAATGTGAAACACACTGATGGAAGCATAACATAAAAAAAGAAAACAAATAAGTGGAAGATGCAACTTTATTTCATCTCGTGAGAATACTACGTCACTCGTGAGAATACTGTTTTGGGACCTCACTCGATGGAATATAGTTGCATCTTCCACTGAATAAACAACAAATATCCTCTAATATATGCTTGTTGTATCTTATAATCTGTTTCATTGTTTTCCCTTACACTTGTTGTTTGTTTGGTATTCGCGCTTTTGGTTGACTGCCTTCTGCGAATGGTACATTTCCTGTTCGACTTGTATACCTACGTTTAACCATAGCAAATCTGAAAGGATTGCCCAAATGAGTATCTGGTGAAAAGACTCAACGTGAAACCACGTTCTTAGTAATCCAAAAACAAATCTTCGACAAAATGTACACGGTTTTGTACTCGTAGAGATACTAACATTTTGCCTATAAACTGTAGTGTTCCATACCTGACGAAAAAACATTACTGAAGAAGATATGGAATTGTTTTAACATTTTAAGGAGTTCTCAAGTTAACTGCAGTCTGTATTATCATTATTCTCATTACTATTACTATTATAATTATCATTATTATTATTATTATTATTATTATTATGTTTGACCCTGGGTATAGGTATACACTATGGTGACTATCCCAATATACATGAACCATGGTTATTTTGTTAGACAGTTATGGGACGTCTTTGTACAATATAGTTTACATAGTAGTTATAAAATACCCCCCCCAAAAAACCAAACACGTTTGTATCATGTGTATAAATCTATATTTTATTTCGTTTTTCTAAACTGCAATTGAAATGTGTTCAAAAAGGCACCATTTATCTCGAGTTAATACTTATTGTTATATTGTGTTTTATCTTCTGTCAACATGTGCACTGTGAGTGTTATACATCAACGTTAAGACTAATTTTGTTTTTATAAATTGGGTATAAAAGAAAAACATGAAATGACAACCAATCACAAGCATAGAAAACAGACATAAATTACAAGGAAAAGGCATGTGACACCACGCGCATATCAAGAGGTGACACTTTGGTTGCCGCCTTGGAACGGTCAGTGGCAAAAAGACTTCTGTGGTTTAAACCAGGTTCTAGGGTGTACCAGTAATAAGAAAATTGATCCTATTAAAACAACATCTCACAAATGCAACGGGTAGCGTATGCCCGCAGTGTACCAAAACCAAATATAAACCATTACTAATAAATATACAATGAACTGGACTGTACACACTACAAGCGTTGAGAAGACTTGGAACGGTCAGACAATATGGCCTACTGTGTAGCTTTAATTGATTTATGTGTAATCAGCCTCGCTATTACCTTCCTGTAATCAGCGCCCAAATTGACAACACAGGGTAAATAAAACAACGTTCCATCAAAAGGAAACCTCTAACAATAAAGTCCACATCCATAGAAATTAGCATACGCTACAGCTAAATGTTAATGCAACCCTCCCCCACAAAAACAAGAACAAGAACAACAACACATAATAAGAAATAACTCTGGACGTTCCCAGGATGGTACCAAGATGGTACTGAACAACCACAGCAGTTGCATCCAAAGAGAGCAACAATCTAGGGTACCACCACAAAACTTGATGAATGAAAGCGCATGCACCAACCTCCCCATTAACGTTTCAGAAGCTACATTCATAGAGACTCTTAAGAGAAAAGTGAAGCGTAGTGCCTGACTGTAGAGGGTGGTTAATCCACAACCATGAAGTGAGTTGCTATACTAAAGTGTCGTATCCTTTTCTGACGAAATTATTGATTGTTTTTGTAAAGAGTTCAGGAAATCTGTCAGACACCTTACATTTCCCACGTTATAGATCTTGATGACATCTCCATAAAGTAACGGTTGTGATATTCCTAGGTGCAGAACTGATTTTAGTTTGATGTTGTATTTTTCCAGTAAAAGAGTATGAAAGTGGACCTTTAGAAACAGCCGAACATGATAAATACGAAATATATTGCAGTCTCGGTTTGAATGTTCATGAACGGTAGTTAAATATGCTTGCTACCATTCACGCCCACTATCCCCGGGTTGAGCAGAACTCAATATTCATAAAATCAATGTTACAGAATTTTAACAATCCCGAAGATGGCATGCATATGGCGGTGGACATGCCATATTTACTGCCATTATTCCATATCCAGCAGCGTATGGTCCCAATATTTAATAAAATTATATGCCCCGAAGTAAGTTTTCATTGCGGCGATAGAACTTTAAGAAATGTCTACGTATTTTGTGATAACGAAAATCTCGCTGAAGCCGTTTACTTGTAATAACATGTACGGTATTTCGATCTTGGAAGTCTTTTATATCGTTAAAAAAAGCCCCAGGAAAACGAATGAACTGAATTGGGTTTTTAAGGCGCACCAACACATTAAAGGTTATATGGCGCCTACCTTGAATGAACATGCCAGGCGCATCGAGATAAAATATGGAGAACGGGACTAGAACCTTCTCGCCCTATACTGCAGAGTTGCTGCAAATTCTATTGTATTGTAGACACTCCATTTACGCTGGAACAACGTTATAGTTTTTCTGCCACTGATCTAGTGATATGAATGAACTGAGAGATATAAACCCCGTATGAAGTAGCACGAGGTACGTCCCCATGTAACTGTGTATAGTTAGCGATGCAAAATCTAAAGTCATCTCTCTTATCATAGATTTGAAATGAAAACAGGACAATGTCAATAACGTTATATTTCACGATTTATTTGTATCGTTTTGTACCAACGGCAATGTTAACGTTTTATGTTCAAACTAACTTAGTCTAAATGATTGTCCCTTATGTATAGAATGGTGCATCATTAAATCAGCAACAGTGTGTATATGCAAAAGTGAATCGTAAGCTCTCATTTAGGAGTGTTGTATTGACCTAGCAAATAAAGGACTAGCGTTATAACCAAGTAGCGCTTTAATATTAAACAACCTTTCCGGTAACTCACGATTTACAGCAGCCATGGTATATCTCCTTAGAACTGGAACGTTTCCTTCTCTTCAGTGGACCTTCTTGACATAAAAACCCACATGTGTCTCCGAATTCATTTTCAAATGTTTCAGTCACATTTCGTGCACTGTTGACCGTTTCCGAAAACACGTGCCCCTCAAAAAGTTCTTGCTCGGTTCGATTTCTAAAATAGCCCGGATACTTGTCGCGTATGGCTGTGGCTGTATAAGATGTGTCTGTTAACTGTTTTGCTTCAATTACACGTCCGCTACAAGAAATTGTAAGTAATTGTTATTTGTGCAACGAATATAATACCAATTATATTACTACCATATCATCCTGTAATTATAAATAGTTTTATCTTGATATATTTACATTAATGTTTAATTACTACTTCATTTCATCATCTTTCATGAGTTTTTGCGCACTGTATGACCTATTTATGTGTCGACGTGTCGTAAAACACCATTCATTCATGTTATTTGTTTTACCGAATGTTATAACAATTTATACGCCCATTACAAACAATCGTAATTAAATGTTTTTTGTTTAACGGATATAATACATCAACCAATTATAAGTCGCTACAAATACACATATTAGGTAAACGTTATTTGATTAAACGATGTAACTAAACTGAATTGGATTTTATAGTTGCACCAACAGCGAAGCTTTCAAGCTTCCTTTGGTGACGGATGACGGCAGGTGCACCTCAGTACAGTGTTCGTGAAAGAGAGGGTACTTATGTAGAATTGAATTGAATGTTGTTTAACGGCTCATCAACACAGTATAGGTTATTTAGAGCAGCCCCAGAGAGAGGGGAAGGATACATAGGAATCCGGGAACCTGCCCTACTCTTATTATCGAATAGATTCCTATGGTTCTTTAACGTGCTCGGAGGATAGACCGATACACGGGACCGCCCGGTTTACGTCCCCATCCGACGGACGAGGCTAAGGTAAAGTGTCTTGCCCAAAAACACACCGACGGAACTCAGTGGCATCACGGAGGATTGAACCCGGGGTTACAAATCCGCCGCGCTACCAGCCCCGTACTTATGTAGAACCACCAACGTAACGCAAGCCAGCTGGCGGTGAAGGGAAGGTGACTGCAAGTCAAAGAGTCTAACCACTCGGCCACGGACGCTCCATCGAATGTAATGAATGTATGTGTTTATTAAGTTTACATCAAGTGTAGCTTGCTTTTAAATAGCACAAACAATGCAGATTTTATTTATTTATTTATTAAAGTTATGTATTTATTTATGAACTAAAGGTTAATGCATACATAACAATCTGGTAATAAATGACAAGCTTCAGTAATGTGTACGCATGACTGCATGACAAGCATCATTAATGTCTACGCATAACTGGATAACAAGTCTCAGTAGTGTGTACACATGACTGAATGACAAGCTTCAGTAATGTCTACGCATGACTGAATGCCAAGTTTCAGTAATATATTAGCATGACTGCATGACAAGCTTCATTCGTGTCTACTCATGACTGCATGACAAGCTTCAGTCGTGTCTACTCATGACTGAATGACAAGCTTCAGTAATATATTAGCATGACTGCATGACAAGCTTCAGTCGTGTCTACGCATGACTGAATGCCAAGTTTCAGTAATATATTAGCATGACTGCATGACAAGCTTCAGTCGTGTCTACTCATGACTGAATGACAAGCTTCAGTAATATATTAGCATGACTGCATGACAAGCTTCAGTCGTGTCTACTCATGACTGAATGACAAGCTTCAGTAATATATTAGCATGACTGCATGGCAAGCTTTAGTAATGTCTACGTATGACTGAATGACAAGCTTCAGTAATATATTAGCATGACTGCATGACAAGCTTCAGTAATGTCTACGCATGACTGAATGACAAGCTTCAGTAATATATTAGCATGACTGCATGACAAGCTTCAGTAATGTCTACGTATGACTGAATGACAAGCTTCAGTAATATATTAGCATGACTGCATGACAAGCTTCAGTAATGTCTACGTATGACTGAATGACAAGCTTCAGTAATATATTAGCATGACTGCATGACAAGCTTCAGTAATGTCTACATATGACTAAATGACAAGCTTCAGTAATATATTAGCATGACTCTATGACAAGCTTCAGTAATGTCTACGTATGACTGAATGACAAGCTTCAGTAATATATTAGCATGACTGCATGACACGCTTCAGTAATGTCTACGTATGACGGAATGACAAGCTTTAGTAATGTATTAGCATGACTGCATGACAAGCTAATATATTACTGAAGCTTGTCATTCAATCTTCAGCATGACTACATGGCAAGCTTTAGTAATGTCTACATATGACTGCATGACACGCTTCAGTAAGGTATAGCCATGATTGAATGACAAGATTCAGTAGTGTGTACGCAGGACTGAATGACGAGCTTAGTAGTGTGTACGCAGGACTGCATGATAAGCTTCAGTATTGTGTACGCTTGACTGAACTACAAGCTTCAGTATTGTACAACTACGCATGACTGAACTACAAGCTTGAGTATTGTGTAAGCATACCTGAAGACACGTTTTAGAAATGTCTCCGCATGACCGAATGAAACGCTACGCATTATTGAATGACAATTTGCAACAGTGTAAACGCATGACAGAATGACAAGCTTCAGTTATGTCTACAATTGACCGAACTACAAGATTCTGTACATCCTGCAATTATCGTATATGCATGAGAAGTTCTAGTAAAGTGTGCGCATGTCGGAATTACACGATACAGTAGCGTGAATGCATGACTCAATGACACGTTTCAGTAAATCCTGTAAATATCGTGGACCGAATGACAATATACAGTAGATCCAGTAATTATAATCTACGAATGACTGAATAACGAGCTTCAGTAGTGTGAAAGCACTACTGAAATACAAACTTCAGTAATGTGTACGCATGACTGAATAGAAAGCTTCATTAATGTGTAAGCATGACTGAATTACGAGCTTTAGTAATATGTACGAATGGCTAAATGACAAGCTTTGGAATATACTGCAAATATTCTTCAGTAGTATGTACACATGATTGGTAGAGGAACTTCAGCAATGTTCAAATGACTGACTGACAAAACGCGGTAGCGTTTACGCATGACTAAACAACAAACTTCAGTCATGTGTACGTATGACTGAATGACAAGCTTCAGTAGTGTGTACGCATGACTGAATAACGAGCTTAGTAGTGTGTTCGCATGACAGAATGACAATTTACATTAGTGTGTACGCATGACTAAATGACAAGCTTCATTAGTGTGTACGCATGACTGAATAACGAGCTTAGTAGTGTGTTCGCATGACTGCATGACAATATCCATTAGTGTGTACGCATGACTAAATGACAAGCTTCAGAAGTGTATACTCTTGACTGAATAACGAGCTTAGTAGTGTGTTCGCATGACTGAATGACAATATACATTAATGTGTAGGCATGACTGAATTACGAGATGTAGTAGTGTGTACGCATGACTGAATAACGAGATGTAGTAGTGTGTACGCATGACTAAATAACGAGATGTAAAAGTGTGTACGCATTACTGAATAACGAGATGTAGTAGTGTGCACGCATGACTGAATGACAAGCTTCATTAGTGTGTACGCATGACTGAATAACGAGCTTAGTAGTGTGTTCGCATGACTGAATGACAATATCCATTAGTGTGTACGCATGACTGAATAACGAGCTTAGTAGTGTTTTCGCATGACTGAATGACAATATTCATTAGTGTGTACGCATGACTGAATAACGAGATGTAGTAGTGTGTCCTCATGACTGAATAACGAGATGTAGTAGTGTGTACGCATGACTGAATAACGAGATGTAGTAGTGTGTACGCATTACTGAATGACAATATCCATTAGTGTTTACACATGACTGAATAACGAGATGTAGTAGTGTGTACGCATGACTGAATAACGACATTTAGAAGTGTGTATGCATGACTGAATAACGAGATGTAGTAGTGTATACACATGACTGAATAACGAGATGTAGTAGTATGTACGCATGACTGAATGACAATATCCATTAGTGTGTACGCATGACTGAATAACGAGATGTAGTAGTGTGTACGCATTACTGAATGACAATATCCATTAGTGTTTACACTTGACTGAATAACGAGATGTAATAGTGTGTACGCATGACTGAATAACGACATTTAGAAGTGTGTACGTATGGCTGAATAACGAGATGTAGTAGTGTATACACATGACTGAATAACGAGATGTAGTAGTGTATACGCATGACTAAATAACAAGATGTAGTAGTGTGTACGCATGACTGAATTTCGATCTTCAGTAATATTTCCGCATATCTGAATGGCGAGCTTCAGTAGAATGTACGAATGACTGAATAAAGATATGTAGTAGTGTGTACGCACAACTGAATGACGATCTTCTGTAGTGTTTGCATGACTGAATGACGAGCTTCAGAAGTGTTTGCATAACTGAATGGCGAGCTTCAGTAGTGTTTGCAAGACCGAATGACGAGCTTCAATAGTGTTCGCATGACTGAATGACGAAGTTCAGTAATGTGTTTGTGTGAGTGAATGGCGAGTTTCAGTAGTGTTCGTATAATTGATTGAAGAGCTTCAGTATTGCGAACGCATGACTGAATGACAAGCTTCATTTGTGTGTACCCATGATTAAATGACAATTTACAGTAATGTGTTCTCATGACTGAATGCCGAGCTTCCGTAGTGTTCGAATAATTGAATAACGATCTTCAGTAATGTGTAAGCATGACCGAATGATTGTGTTCAGTAGTGTTCGCATGTCTAACTGACGAGCTTCATTAGTGTGTACGCAGAACTGACTAACGATCTTCCGTAATGTGTACGCATGACAGAACGATTGGGTTCAATAGTGTTCGCATGTCTAACTGACGAGCTTCATTAGTGTGTACGCAGAACTGATTAACGATCTTCAGTAATGTGTACGCATGACCGAATGATTGGGTTCAGTAGTGTTCGCATGTCTAACTTACGAGCTTCATTAGTGTGTACGCAAAACTGATTAACGATCTTAAGTTATGTGTACACATGACCGAATGATTGTGTTCAGTAGTGTTCGCATGTCTAACTGAAGAGCTTCATTAGTGTGTACGCAGAACTGACTAACGATCTTCCGTAATGTGTACGCATGACCGAATAATTGGGTTCAGTAGTATTCGCATGTCTTACTGACGAGCTTCATTAGTGTGTACGCAGAACTGATTAACGATCTTCCGTAATATGTACGCATGACCGAATGATTGGGTTCAGTAGTGTTCGCATGTCTAACTGACGAGCTTCATTAGCGTGTACGCAGAACTGACTAACGATCTTCCGTAATGTGTACGCATGACCGAATGATTGGGTTCAGTAGTGTTCGCATGTCTAACTGACGAGCTTCATTAGTGTGTACGAAGAACTGATTAACGATCTTCAGTTATGTGTACACATGACCGAAGGATTGGGTTCAGTAGTGTTCGCATGTCTAACTGACGAGCTTCATTAGTGTGTACGCAGAACTGATTAACGATGACATAATACCTAGCTTTAGTATTGTGTACGCATGACTAAATGATTAGCGTCAATAGTGTGTGCGCGTGGCTGGTTGAGAATATTCAGTGATGTGAACGCATGACAAAATGAAGAGGTTTACTATATCCTGTAAATATAGTGTACGCATGATAGAATGTCGAGCTTCAGAAGTGTGTACGCAAGACTGAATGATGAGGTTTATTGTATTCTGTAAATTCAGTGTAATCATGAAAAATATCGCGCTTCAGTAGTGTGTACGCAAGACTGAATTATGAGGTATAGTATTTCCAGTAAATACAGTGTACGCATGATAGAATGTCGAGCTTCAGTAGTGTGTACGCAAGACTGAATTATGAGGTATAGTATATCCTGTAAATACAGTGTACGCATGATAGAATGTCGAGCTTTAGTAGTATGTACTTAAGACTGAATTATGCGGTTTCAAGCTAATCAGTAGGCCTTATTACCTACTGATCGTTCCAAGTCGGTAACCCTGTCTTCACCACCCTTTCTGTTGTTTTTTGTCTCTTTCATTGTATTTTCAAGTCCTTGTTTGCAGTGCAGTGTGGACATACGATGCCATTGCGATCGGACGCTGTGGTTTCTATAGGACCCTATATGTCATTTTTTTTATTATATCCTGTAAATACAGTGTATGCATGACGGAATGTCGAGCTTCAATAGTGTGTACGCAAGACCTAATTATGGGGTTTATTATATCCTGTAAATATAGTGTACGCATGACAGAATGACGAGCTTTAGTAGTGTGTACATAGAACAAAATGGTGATGTTTATTATATCCTGTAAATACAGTGTAAGCATGAGAGAATGACAGGCTTCAATAGAATGATCATGTACATATAGTAGTCTCACACTTTTAACTTAACTTCGTTTATATACATACGTGTCGTTAAATATAATTACATGACACGCTCAGCAGAAACAACTAGTGGTATCAACCACTGGTATACGTTTACTAAAGTATATCTTGTTGGAGCGTATGCTGTCATACACATCTATATATAGAACAGGCTCTTCTATGTTAACTGTTCGTAGCATATACTTGAAAGTATTTGAAAGTTGTCGCACTATATAAAGTTATATTGCATATGAAACTCTAAAGGTTGACACTCCACATACCTAACTTCCCTATATAACAGTACTGCTAGAAGTGCTAAAGCTGCAGCAGAAACAGCAACCAAAACCACAACCTGAAAAATATCGATTAAAATATACTTTAATTTGTTTTACACAAATTTAGGGAAGTAGCTCGACATAGTGCTCTAGAGTTAGGTTTTGCATGTAGGATGGCGAACTAGTCATGCTAACTTCTCTTAGTTATGTTATGAAGAACACAAGCAACTCAAATACTGTGAAACTAACTGTGTCTATCTGAAAACGAAAACTATTTGATTATTTATCATGTTTATAGTGTTGTAAACAATTCTTTTTTTCTTTTTTTTTTATAACTAATGCGTTTTTCCTCCGATATTTTATTATAATTGCTTTAAAATATTAGGCCTTTAGCGAGAAATCCCATTTTTTTTTGATAATTGTTAAGGTACTTTTGAAATATGCAATTCAGATTATAATTAATTTTAGTTTAATACTCAATGAATAAGCTTTGTTTTGGCACTTCATTCTGCGTACAATCATGTTATCCCACCCACTACTGACAAACCTTTTATGCATTTTGTTTAGTCAATAGAAGTTATATTATATGTATACAATTGTAAGGAACAGCATTTCGCGTCTATTCTACGATGACTTAAATATTATATTATGAATTAGGGATTATATTGATAGATTAAGGAAATTATGTACTATGCAACATTCGTGCCTTTGCTTACATATATAAGCTCAATAAGTCATAAAACAGGATACACGCATAATAATTGCAACATGAACACAATCAGCCCAAATGAGCGCGATATGTATATATTTATATTGGTGGTACGTTCACAAATACCCTATTTTCTTATTTTAATTTCAAATATTACTCCAGACTTAAAAGGCCCTGAGTATTGTTTAATCACCTTTAGGATATGTTGTCTGCTTTTTAATTTTATTAAATTAGTCTTTTGACTGTTACATGTGATACGCAAACTTCATAACCTCTGCTCCCAACTAAATTCCATTTTGTTTATTTCGCCTTTTGTTTTTTCGTTTAAGGCAAAGCATTTTGTCAGAAACTGGGACCATACGCCGCTGGCCATGACATGGTATGAAAGTACCACATAGAAGGTTTCATTTTCACTGTCATATGCATACCATCTTCGGGATGGCTCAAAATGTCGTAATATTGGCATTTTAAATATTGAGGTCTGCTCAACCCGGGGCTAGAGGGCGTGAACGGTAGCTAGCATTTCCACTACCATTCAAAGAAAATTCTCAATCAAACCGAGACTGCAATATGTTTTATATTTATCGTGTTCCGTTATTTCCAAATTTCTCCTTTCATACTCTTTTTAGATAAGGAAAATGTGAGTGTTTCGGATGTTTATAACATTAGTCCATTTTTAGGTGTCTACGTTATTTCAATACTTCTTATGATTAAGACATGTGGGTTATGTATTACACAAAAATACACGAATGTATAGTTAACTTAGCAAACCTTGCAAACCCAGAATTCAATTTTTTAAAAGCAATTTATGTCTATTTTAACGATTTTTAATAGCAATTTATGTCTATTTTAACGATTTTAACAACAGTTTGGATTACCTCACCCATAAAAATCACAATGAAGAATTCTGCATACGAAATTGAAAACTATTATATGCATTTGCTTCAACCATTTTTGGTTTAAACATATTTTATTTCAACATTTTTACAACATATGTATATATTGGTACTAGGATTGGAACGAAAGAAAATCTTATAGAGGTCCTCTCCATTTTTGTGTAAATACTTCAAATAAAAACAACCAATATGTGCACGCATACATAGTGCAAATGGAATGACAGTTACCTAAAGGAGATCGAAAGTTTATTGTCAATGACGGTTGCGACAATGACAAACACTACCATACAGGGGTCTATGTACTGCCTTTAACTGTCCCTCACTGATCACAAAGGTCACCATTTGAATAAACTTGATAGAGAACAATAATCCTCAACTACATGCACAGTATAAGACGTCTAGCTATTGCAGTTTTAGAGAAAAAATACTTTGTATAGACATTCCTATATAACTTTAAACCCCCAGTCGCCTTTTTTGCCACTGACCGTTCCAAGGCGGTTTTGTGTTTGTGATGTGTTATTTTTGCCTTTTATTCATCTTTAAACTTGTTCTTTGCTTCTGTGTGTGTTTGTGGTTGACTGTCGTCCTTGAATGCTGCTTTTCCTGTTCAATTTTTATATCGATATCTATATAAAACAATAAACTACAAATCAAGTTAAAGACAAACATTAAACGTCAAGTTCGTTTTCATGATTTAAGCAGACGTCATGATAGAGTGCACAATGTCCGTTCATCGTACCATCAAGAATGAATATGGCCGAACTTTAAATGGACCAACCACTAAACGTGCTTTTTCCACATATTATGTTTTAGCATATGTTGATATAATTCATATTCGGTTTAATATCATACGAAATTTATAAAGACCAAGAACGTAACGAAATTAGTAAATCACGTTGCCATTGTTACCTATATGTTTACATGTGTCTCTAGCGATGTTGTGTGTTTATTATTTATTTGGCCTTGAAGAGAGTTAAAAATAGTACAGATAAAAGCATGTTTACACTGTATGCAAATTATTTATGCAAATTCATGTATGATGAACTTTTGACTGTTTTTATTGGACAGTTTTTGCGGGGAGGCTTTTGGAGCAGTTTTTGGGCGGTATATAAACAGGTTAGTTCTGGGAGATTTGAGTTCTATTTAGTAAAAAAGTTAATTTTGAATTGGATGCTTTTAAAATATAAAATATATTTGTGAGAGTATTTACTTATTATTGTGCTTATTCAAAATAAGAATGAAATTGGAAATTTGGACTAAACCAGAAATATTGGAAATTAATTTAAAGAGACACTTACTGTTTTGGATTAAAGAGACACTTGCCAATGTGAACTAAAGGAACATAGGATGATTTTATTTGGACTTAATTAAAAAATTGGATATTAATGAAAAACTGGATTTGTGTATTTGGTAAGTGAATATTTTACGTAAAAAGTATGTTAATTATAGTTTTTGGTTGCTGGTATTGCTTTCTTCCTTGTTACATTTTACTCGTAACACCATATTAAGTGTTAACGATCCTTGCCGCAGAAAAGTAATTTAATTATGTAGATAAAGATTACAATTCTGCAAAGGTTGTTTTGATGTTAATGGTTATTATGTTAATTAGAAAATGAAGGATTTGCTTTTAATCTATACGTAAGTTAAGAATGTTGAAATCCTCAACCCCTGACGAGTTTGCTGAAAAACATGTACCTCATACGATTCTTCACAGGGAACATCATGTCTAAGTGGGTGAATAAAATATATTTTCTATTAATAGGTGTAAATCAAGAAAATAATCGCCAGAATCAGATTTTTTTTTATTGGAAGTGGTTTTAGGATAAACACTATTCATCTAAATAGAAACAAAGGTTGTGAATGTTCAATTTCTTCTCTGATATAACGAGGAGTTAAACGATGACAACTGCGTTAGTATCTGGCGAAAGTCTCAATATACAATCTCTTTCATAGCAATATAAAACACATTTGCATTTGTGCACATCAAATTGTCATTATTACGACATTAAGTATTGATCATATTTCAGAGGAAATGCAGTTGCACTTGTGTTGTGTTTAACTGTATTGATAAATTGAATTGAATTGGATTTTATAGTCGCACCTAACAGCTAAGGTCATATGGCGACTTTCCAGCTTCCACTTGATAAATTGAGACAGTATATCAGCTGTTGCACGGTGACTGAAATTGCCTTTGTATTTACATATTAGGCGAAATCATTTAATTGAGTGTAACACCTGTCAGAATAACTGGTGTACAATAACTACCATATATTGGAAGTTGTGGCAGACAGATGAAAAAGACATGTTACAAAACAAACTTAGTACAGTCTCATCTCTTTTATTAATTTACGACCATCGCGATGTTTAAATCAACCAACTGGAAGAGACCATACTCTGTCTATTAATTGATGGTCGCAATTATTTGTAACATGAATGACATACTAAAGTTAACATTCCAATACTTCTTAAAACGATTCTAACGCATGTTATTGTGTTTCACAATTAAACTGTCAAACGCTCTGAACTACAACTAAATGGGGTCACATTTGACAGTTGAAGATCACATGAACGGTTTGCGACGGATATTGCACTATACAAGCTCAGCGATTGATAATAGATACATTTGTAAATAAGTATACTTACCAAAAACACTGTTCCTGTACAGAAGCTTGGTTTGACACCCATTTCTGAAAAACACATATCACATAATATATCGATATACATTTATTAAAAAGAAACACAAACTAGCGTTTTAATTTGGTCTCCACAAAGCTCATATTGAATCATTTGATTTGTTAATTACTTGTGTTACTTTCAAGCGGCATCATAACACACCAAGCACATTTAATTTGAAAACTAACACTTGATGGTTGTGCATTTCCCATCTAATGACCTTGACACAATGTAGACACATGGAAGAGTAACAATAGTGGTTGGGAAGTATTAAACCGTAAGTGACTCCAAGGTATCGATAATAATTGTATGATACATGACTTAAATCAAAATTCCAGACATTACATGTTAAGAAAAGAAGATGTGTTTTTCTTTATTAATAGAATACAGTAAAGGGGTCCTTTAGAAATAAAACTAACAAATACTACGAAAGTAGCAGACTCGGATTTAAAACTTATTTTTTGACTATCTTTTGAGATGTCCGTTGTCTTTTGGGACCTCAAAAGCTGTTAAAAGTGCTTCATAAAATATAAGAGACCGACATATCGTTGTTAGAACTGGTCTATAAGAGTGTGAACAAAACTTACTGAGGATTGTTCTTTGCGATCGATGAGGTAATTACCATAATGCTATGATTGTGCGGAGGTATTCATTGAGCGAGAAGCGGTATGTACGTTTATATTCTCCGCTAACTTGTTTTCCCGACCCGCTCCTATTTACATACGGTTATTGCGCTAAATAGTAACCAGTTTATGCAGGTTGCTAAGTAACATATTATATATGATCAGGTTACAGATAAATGAAGTAGATGTCTACTGACCTAATAAGGACAGCCTTTTAAAATGAAGTTCATCTTGAGCTTTCTCTCTCGTTATCGAGTTTGACAGTTACCAGGATTCGACACTGACTTATTTAGTATGAGCAGGTATAAGAACATCCCATATTTTAACTTGAGGAGTGAAGCGAGGTAGTTCATTGACTCTGAGTGATTAAGAGGCTTTAACTGATCGATTGGAGTAACGCGGAGTGCACATTTTATAAATTGAGGGTTTGGCGCTTTTTGCCCTTTTCATTAAATTCGCCTTTCGTTGACGACATTATATTTTAAAGTGTGACTTTTGAATAGGTACTTTGCCTTTTAAGATGTATGTTCCGATTCCGCCGAAATGAGAATTATAAACAATTAGGAGGAGGGAGAGTACGGAAATATTATCGTTGCATAAATACAGACAGCGGTCAATGGATGCATTGGCCTACGATGGCAGACAATAGGCTATGATGTATGAGTATGATACGAATGGCAGACATCGGGCAATGGATGCATAGTCCTAAGATGGCAGGCGACGGGCTATGGATGTACGCGTCTATGGTGGCAGACAGCGGGCAATGAATGCATTGGCCTACGATTGCTGGTAGCAGGCTGTGGATGCAAGAGTTTGATGGCAGACAACGGGCCATGGATGTGTTAGCCTATGATGGCAGACGGGGAGGGGGGGGGGCTATGGTTGACGCCCACAATGGCGGACTATGGGCTACAGATGCAGTGGCCTAAGACGGCAAATAGCATTCCATGGCTATGTTCCATAGATGCCAGACAACAGGCAATGGATGCAAATTGATGATGGCAGACAATATGGAACATATGCATTAGCTGATTATGGCAGGTGGCAGAAGGATGAGGAGGACTCCTGCAGATAACTATGTTGCGGCGATATATAGATACCGCCTATTGGTAACTAATGCACTTGTTCGATACAAGTATGTTTAGGCATGTAATACAAAACGAAATGATAATAATTTCAACATCCTGTCTACAGATTTGTAATACAAGTTCAAATTCCTTACATGATGAGTAGTGCTCTTGGTGAGAAACATGTTGGAACATAAACAGTATGTACAGTTTTATGTTTCCTTAAGTATGTCATTAGTTTTTATGACAGTCTATGAATCCTGAATGCTGATGGCAATGGAGTTATTTTATGTGAAACACATACTGTCTTTTAAAGTAAGTGTATAAGATGGTAAGTAAGTAACAATAGCCAAACTGGGAGCTCATAGTTTAATGGTTCACAAATTATGTGTGCTTTGACACGGTAGTTCTGATGCCAGTTTATGAATCCAGGCTGGTGATGGCGATGAAGACCTTGTAGTAGGATGCATACCGTCTTTGCAAACATCTGTATACATCAGCCATTTTTAGAAGTACATGTACTAAGAACACTCGTACTTGAAGTTCATTGCACATGATAAAGTGGAAGCACTCTGAACACGTGTGACTTCTAAATGTAAGCCTTGATGCAGTGGCTAAGCCTAACATAGACCATATGAAGAAGTGCTATGAACACCCGTACTCCTTCAATTAACCCTATGTAAGAGTAGAAGCACTGAGAAAACTCGTGACTTCTAAAAGACATGTATAACCTTGATACAGTGGCTAAGCCTACAAAGACCATATGAAGAAGTGCTATAAACACCCGTACTTCTTCAGTTAACCTAGTTAAGAGTAGAAGCACTAAGAACACTCGTGACTTCTTAAAGACATGTATAACCTGTTGATTAACCCTTAAACTGAAGGATAAAGAGATATATTTCTAAAAACACTCATACTATTCGCTTGTTTCGTCTATGCGAGATAGAGTTTGGTTGTTTTGTTTCGTAGTAACCCCAATCTGTTCTGCCTTTCGTTCTGCCCTTCTTGAGAAGGCATTATGGTAGATGTAGAAGTGTGTACCTCCATACTGATGGTACAAGCCATTGATCAGTCGCTATAGCTCTCTAGTTCCTTTCTCTTGTAAGGCTCTGTTTCACACAACATGGTCTTGGACTTCGAAAATGCTGCTCGAATCTCGTGGCTCCTGTGAAACCTGATGTCAGTTGATCATATGCTGTCCATTCTGGTCGTATGTTTCATTGGCAGCAACCATGCCAGGGATGAGCAGCATTGCTAAATTCACGTGTTAGTGTGCAGCAATGTCATTCTTTAATTTTGAGGAATGACATTAACAGCCGGGAGATCGTTCGCCGGGAGATCGTCAGCTGGCCGGCGTAGCGTGATAGAAGCACTCCGTGGAGTTTTCAGGACCTCATCTTGCGTTTCCGAGGCCGTATTTCTTTAAAAAACGTTAGAAATAACCTGGTCGGTATCAGGCAAGTTGATTCGTCCCGAAAGCTAAGCCAGATTAACCTGCATGTCGCGCATTTCTTACCTAAATAGGCCGATTTCTCCTGGTGGTGTTGCAGAATTTGTTCCTCCGTAGGCGCCGACATTTTTGTTTGTGACGTCATCTTTTTCTTGGTCAGGTGTTTCGTCACGTGATACGGATTCCTGTCCATTTATGGAGTTCCTTTGTTTAATCCGCGCATCGGCAGGTACTTCGTCACGTGATGCGGATTCACGTCTATTTTTAGATTTCCATTGTGTTTGGCCTGATCAATTTTGCCAAGTCTCTTCCGGGATTGAATTCTCTTTAATCTAGCCTTCGGCAAGGACGACGGCACTTTAATTCCTTACTTCGCTAGAGCTTCGCGAAAACTCGAACACTTAACAATTTTCGATCGATATCATGTCGTATTCTTGCCGGGCGTCCATTTGCGAGTCGGGAAGGTCAACGTGATCGACTCGCCATAATTGTACGATTTTCCTTTCAAAATGAGGAGATCGCAATTAGAATCGATACGGTCACTTTGCTAATAAGATCTTCGAATGTTCGATGAATCATAAGGCGAGTGATACATCTCTTAGAAATCCGCACAAGAGATGTAAATTAAATATTAGAAGTGACGATATACAGAGTTTATTGTAACTACCGAGGATGTAAACAATGAGAAGATGCTGTTTGGCTGAATTTAGTCAGGTGACTAAAATGTTAATGAGTATCTGTAACCGGAAGTATTGCTTGTTTTGGTGAGAAGCAAAGTGTATGGGTGTATGGTATTACGATTTCTCATAAACCACGTTTATTACATAAACTTCCATATAAACGTCGTTATTATGCCACCCGTGACACTAGTAAGCTCGTAACAACAGACAGCAGAACAGACAGACAGCGAAATAAGGAGGACTATTATAGACCCTCCTTAGTTTTCTAATGACGATGATACAGAAAAAGATGGTACGGATAACAACGAGA
Organism: Cyrtodaria siliqua; assembly: GCA_037043455.1. NCBI lineage: Eukaryota > Metazoa > Mollusca > Bivalvia > Adapedonta > Hiatellidae > Cyrtodaria > Cyrtodaria siliqua. Next base: position 108,249 of record JAWPHD010000506.1, read on the forward strand.
GTGAAGAAAATAATTACCCTTAGAATTTATTTTGTATTAACTCGGCTTACAGTAGTAATTACCTATGTCACAGATCGCGGACCCTATGATATGACGTCTATCTATATCTTGAGAGGACTGTTTATAGGATAAACCTTTTAACACGTTTAATAAAGAGTGTGTGAAAGTAATCATGACCAAGGATCTTACGAAATTTATAAATTACATCACCATAGAAGTCAGGTTGAGATAAGTCTTGTCGCAGAATAGTTTTTAAATTACTGATATATTTTAAAAGTGTTTTGCTTTTCGTCTATCCAGGTTTTTTCTTAGCCGTTAAAAGCAAGTGTCATCTTTCATACACGGACCACACGAATCTATAGCAGCAAACACAAAATAGAAACCTTTATGGTATTTTATATTTAAAAAACTAGCATTTAAAGAGAATACATCAGGCTTTACATGGGGGTCTAGGTGTCCGACTTAAAATTTACAAATATTAATATTTTCTATTCTACATGGACGAAACATAATGAATGTGCCTAAAAATTATCCCTTATTTGCAAAGAAATTCATTCTGGACAGTTATACATGCTGTCCTAGGTGACGCACCAGGGTTAATATCAGCATTTTACGTTCGATTCCGTCCTAGCTATATGGTGTTTTCCAAGTTTAGACGTTATAACAATGGTTCAAACATCATATTTTGATTGATATAAGTGTTTTATCATGAACTTGAACAATTTTATAATTTAGGATGTTTCTAAAAAAATCCTGATGTACCCCCTTTAACAAGTTTAAACAGTTCTGATGATCTCATTGTATATATCATACCTTATGTTAATAAAATATATAGACTGTATTTCCCAATGTGTATTTACCGCATGAATTACTGTTGTTCGATCACCTTTCAAATTGATTATAAACACACGGGAAACTTACTACTATTTTCCTATCGATGATATAAATCTGTTAAAATATGATACATTGAAATAGGATTGGCACGCAATTGATATATATTAGTATTGTGTTACCAGGATATGGAGGGCAAGGATGAAAAGCTTGAACTATGCCTGGACCACTTTTTAAATTAATGGTTTCTTAAACTGTGTTCAGCCAAACAGAACCACTTTTTACACTGAATCATTTCTTAAACGATTTTATTACATTTTTGTAGGCGAAAAAATCAAAATGTCGATCATTAAAATAACTCTGACATTAAGTTATGTGACCCATGACAACACGTCATTCAAAATGTTTATACAGTTGTGTATAAATCTTGAAGTGTTAAATGGTATAATACATGGCCTTTACATATATTTAACATTTATAACCCATTTTCTAAACCGTGTACAGTTATATTTCGTTTAAAAGAAAATGAAACAAGCAATTGATAAATTGTTTTGCTAAAACTGTCCTTCATAAAACAAAAATGATTAAACTGAAATATATAACTTTATCCGCATGCGTTGTGTTTAAAAGCAATATGACACAAAGTCGCCCAGATTAGGGCGACAGCAAGCACGATACATGCACATCTCGGTTATGGCATTTTACTAAATAATCTAAGTTTGCACTAGCTAATCATAATGAAAATCATCACATAATAGTATCATCTAACTATAACATAATACTTGTTAAACTAGTCTCCTATCTTATACAATGTTAGAATAGCAGTTTGCCTCCACATAATAAACAACAAAAGAAATAAAAAATAGTACCTTATAGTATACGCCGAACAATATTCCGTCTATATTTCAATGTAGTTGACAACGAATAAATGTTTAAACGTGTGAAACTGTTTAAATATATCTATGCACATCAGTAAAGCTGTATTATACGTCAAAACAGGACTAAATTAGTCAGATCAGGAGATAGTTGTAGCCAATTATAACTATATTACTAAGTGCTTCAATTACGATAATACTACAACAACCCACACTAGTTCTCCTTCAATCAAAATAGCTGAAGGCTTTACTTAAAACCCAACCATTCATCAAAATAGGATACACATCTCCAGATGAGAAGGATGTGGAGATTGAAGCATACTATTATTTTTGTAATACTACACCTAGTTATTTAGATGTTGGTAACATACTAGGTTTGCTTCAGTCAAAACAGTTTAAGCCTTTATATAAAACTCAACCATTGTTTTGATTTGTTTCATTAGCGGTTCAAACTGAAAAGCTATACTTATTTTTACCCACCCTCAAAGATCAAACGAATCCATAACACAGGAAGTCGAAACTGAAACAAATACGTCACAAAGTATTTGTTAGCAACAATAGTTTAAAATGTTTGAACAGCTATTTTGATCCTATTTGACACATCATGCTCTTAATAAACTAAATATCTTTCATACCGCTTATTTACTGCATTATCTAATGACGTGCAATCACATACTAATCATAGTAAGTTTACTACAACACACTAGATCATGCAATTAATAGTATTTTCCTCTCGATGGTAACCTTATTTTCAGATCATATACTTTAACACAGGATTGGCACATACTGAAAACCTCTCATTCACAATAGTACTATTAGTTTACTCAAATGCCTGTTTTGCATGTTTTGCTACATCATCTCGTTTGCAAATGAAACAACACGCCTACCATCAGTTTACATGCTACTGTATTTAATCGAGTGGCAACAACAGGTAACTGCACAAAGGCAAAGGTCTGCATATCGACGTGGTCTTACTCGACTTTTCAAACGCATTTGACTGTTTTAACGCTTATGTTCAGGCTTTAACATCCGACCTTATTCCTGTCGCTAGCGGGGTTCCACAATGTACCGTCCTGGCCCCTTGCTCTACCTCCTCTCCATCAATGATATAACGGAAAGCCTGAATTAAAAAAATACACTTCAACTGAATAGCCAGACATTAGGAACACAAGTGGGACATGGAACAAAAAGTCTGCATCATTAGCGGAACACATGTTTTACGCATTTTACGCACAATTACGAAACTCAGCTAGATGTCCACATCGACGCAAATGTCAGGTCATAGAGCTGCACAACCGAACCAAATATCTAGGCGTCGATATCCAGTCAGCTCTTTCTTCGAAGAGCAACATTTATCGGGTCAATAAGAAAGCAATTATCATGTTAGGCTTAATGCCGAGGATACACAGACGACTGACTATATCAGGTTATGTCTAACCTGGACTACTCCGAAACTGTATTGAGTATCCCATCTCACATATCACATATGGAAAGTTGAAATGGTACAAAGCCGAACTTCTCGTTAAAACCTTTACAAATACAGACACAGCAGCAACGTGTCAAACATGTTTGATCATCTAAAACTGGAATCCCCCAATGAAGAAGATCAAAATTACATCCACAATTTCCTGCTATACAATGTGGTTCATAACCTAGTCGGCATAATAGACAGAGGGTCAGCTAGATCAGCCCATTCAAAGAAGTACAGGCAGTGAAGCACTTCTACATAGTTCTACAAACACAGCCACTTCCCCCAAGACAGTACTCTCTACCGGCGACCGCGACTGAGTTTCACTCATTCGTACCCCTTGTCACAAAATGTCACGGGTAGAGCGTACTGGTCGTATATAGCTCTTGTATCGGTTACACCCAAAATCTATTGTTCGAGGTGAAACAATTTCACAATATTCATGATCTATTCATGTAACACGTAAAAGCGTGCACATTTTAAGTGGCCGCCAGAGAGGCCGTGTCATAAGTTTAGTTTTGTGCTAATGCATGTTAACGTATAGGTATATTTTCCTTAAACGGCAAAATTGTATAAGGGCCTCGCGTGTAGATTCAATACTGTAGATTTAGCCACGTTTGTCACGGACTGAACGGGGCAAATAATGATTTGGGCGTAATGTTTGCTATAAAACCCATTGTCTTCTAGCTTTCGCCGGGATCGTCGAAGGTACTTTGTTGGAACAGAGATTGGACGGCAAATTTCACAGGCAACATGTGGTTAGTAGTTTTATTAAACTTTTATCGTATATTTGTATTCAGTGGGCGGCGCCATCTTGTTTGGCGGTTACGACATCCGGTTAGCATTGATGTTTCTCAAACATAACTTTAGACTAGCATATGAGTTTGAAGTTACTTTATTAGATGTAATTATTGTAATTGATCATTAATTGTAAAACAATATTAATTTGATAACAGTGGATAATAGGTGCATTAGTTAACGTTGGCGTATAACTCAGTGATTGTAATACACGATTGTTAACATTGCGTGCAAACATAACTCTGTGAGTGTAATATATGAGTTATTTGATCATGTTTATATTACATGTATTAGGGGCATTGATTAACAGCGACGTACATAGCGTATACATGGCGTTGTAGAATATGTATACATTGCTACTCATCATTAGTACAGCTTACATATATTGATTGAATAATGATTTGTTTGGGTAATGATAATTATGCAAGATTGTTATGTTTGTAAACCGACAGCTAAAACGTATGTATAATTACAGCCTAAGCCATCCAGGATATAAGCCATCCAGGGTTGGAGTAAGCCATCTAGGTTTGGATATCCAGGAGTGGAGCTAAGCTTCCACGAATAACGTTACAAGCGGTGGAGACGGTCCCCGTACCTGCGCAGCCAGGTTTTACTAACGATAACCCCCGGGACACAAGGTGGGCCCGTTACCAGTCCTCACTGGAGGAATATCATTCACAATCTCAGTGGAGATTAACTGTCATTGCATCGCGTCATCAACCCTTACAGAAGGCATTTGATGACAATCATCCATTGAATTCGCGCATCATCATCTTCATGAGCTCTCGCGCATCACAGTTATCGCGCTAGATCAACATTGTTATAGCTTTAACAACACTTCAGTGTCTTAGACATTCAGTATTTATAACAATACTAAGAACGTCTTAAACGTTCAGGAGAACATTCTTTTCATAGTTCATTTGTGTATTCGCTTGTTTTTTTAGATAATTGTATATATATTAAACATATTTTAAAAGTTGCATTAAACTTATGTAAATGCATTCACCGTCATTGATTCTTTCCTGAGTTAGCCCAACCACTAAGGTCATCCTGTGACAACTGGTTTTCAGAGTAGTGGGATTTTGGGCGACTACGGAGGGAAAGAATCAATAAGTGATCTTTATTATGATATACTAAATCTCTACTTATTATTTTAGAATTGTGTACCACCCTCTGATCCATCAAGGCGACTGTCGACGATCACGGCTACTGCTTGGAAGACAAGTCAAGACACGACAAGGGTAGGGTGAGTCCAAACTGTTGTTTTGTCCGTTCTTTCCTTGGCGCGAGGTCGCAGTGGTCTACACGAGTGGGTCTGAGGCACTTTTGCTCAATAATTTGGGTGTTTGTTTTTACCTCCCTTGATATACACATAGTATCCAATTAGGTTGGCGAACAAGACGTTCTACTCATGCTGTGACACTCGAGTATACTTATATTGATGGGAGAAGTAAATATACATGTACATGTTATACACATTTCGATGATTGTTTAAGGTTTATGTCCAATATCAAATTAAGATATTTTATGTAGTGCATATGTTTTGTGGAAGCTAGATACTATCTACACATAATCGTTAGTAGTTAGCGCTAGTACAAATGTGTATGTAACTTGTCCTATGATGATGCCCAGGTATTTACTGAGGACACAGTGACTTACCATTAGTAGTTAGTTGAGTAGAATTATTAGTGACGTGTGTATTGTAATTATCGTAGTGTGTAGTTCACAATGTCTATAGACATGACGTCCATAAAGGATCTTACGGAAATGGGTAAGGAGTTAGGGTATGCTGGAGAGGAGCTTAGAACCTTTGTTAAAGACGAACAGGCTAGGGAAAGGGAATTTAGACTTAAGGAAAGAGAATTAGCAAAGCGGGAAAGGGATGAAGAGAAAGATAGGTTAGAATTCGAAAATAGGTTAGCTAAAGAGAAGCTAGAAACTGAGAAAGATAGGTTAGAAGTAGAAAGTAGATTAGCTAAAGAGAAGCTAGAATTAGAAAGTAGACTATCCACAGAGAAGTTAGAATTAGAAGGTAGGTTAGCTAAAGAGAAGCTAGAATTCGAAAGTAGATTAGCTAAAGAGAAGCGAGATGATGATAAAGAGAAGGTAGAATTAGAAAGTAGAATAGTAAAGGAGAAGCAAGAGTTAGAACATGAGAGGTTCGAAACAGATGGTAGACTAGCTAAGGCTAAGATGATAATGGAAAGGGAGCAAAAAGAGTTTGAGCATAAGTTAGCTTTAGAGTTGGAAGCAGCTAAGACACATAGTAAGGACAGTGGAACTGTAGGGAAAGATAGTTATTCTGGGAAGTTAAAAGGTTCGAAGTTACCATACTTTGATGCTGACAAAGATAACATGGACAGTTATTTGTTACGGTTCGAGCGTTATGCTGAGTTACAGGAATGGACCAAAGATAAGTGGGCAGTTCATTTAAGTGCGTTATTGAGAGGCAAGGCCTTAGATGTATTTTCTAGATTACCTAGTTTAGATGCTCTTGACTATGACAAGTTAAAGGATGCTCTTTTAAAGAGATTTGAGTTAACTGAAGAAGGTTTTAGAAAGCGGTTTAGAGCGTGTCTGCCTGAGAAAGGCGAGTCATTTATTCAGTTTATTAGTAGGTCTAGAAATTACTTAGATAGGTGGTTAGAGTTAGGGAAGGTAGCGCAGACTTATCAGGGCCTCGTAGATTTCTTGTTGCGGGACCAGCTATTCAATGTTTGTAGTAGAGATCTGTTCTTATTTCTCAAAGAAAGAAAATTAGCTAGTGTAGGAGAAATGGCAACACAAGCAGATCAGTTTGCCGAGGCTCGAGGTGGAGCTCATAATGTAGTGTCGAAAGACAGAACTTTTAGAGATAGGCAAGGGGACGATCATAAACAGAAAGGCCAGAGTGGAAACTATAGAGGTGGAGGTAGTTCGATGGGTGCTAGAGGAGGTAGCAATAGTGGTAACATAGGTAGACCGTTTATTCGTTGTCGTTACTGTAATGGGAATCATGCTTCACATGAGTGTAGGAAAGCGGTGAAAGTGTCCGCTGTCGTAGACAATTTTAGTGACAATAGTAGAGGGGACAACAATGTAGGTAGTCCGAACCAAGGTTTTAACAACCCATGGAATTTCGGTAGAGGTAGAGGTGGTCAAAACCGTGGTAGAGGTAGAGGCAGAGGTAGTAATAGTCCGGTTATTAAAACCGAGAGTAGTAGCTGTTGTGTTAAAGCGGATGGTGTAATGGCGAAGATCGGAACATGTCTCTTTCCGTATGCAAATCTTCCAACGGCAGATGGTAGAGTGAATGGCACGGACGTAATTGTAATGAGGGATACAGGTTGTACAGGTGTGGTAGTTAGGCGTAGTTTAGTTACGGATGACCAGTTGGTAGGTAAACAGTCACCGTGTATGTTGTTAAATAAGTCGGTAGAGCACGTGCCAATAGCGAGAATAGAGGTAGATACACCTTTCTTTAAAGGGACTACAGAGGCACTATGTATGGACGACCCGATGTATGATTTAACGATGGGGAACATAGAAGGTTCAGTACTTCCGGTAATGTCCGATTTTAGAAGTAGCATAAGTAATGCCGTAGAGACTAGAGCGCAGGTTCAGAAGCAAGCTCAGGCTTATAGAAAATTAAAGGTTCCTGCAGCCGTAGGTGACATATCCAAAGCGGAGTTTATAGAAGCACAAACTCAAGACGAGTCATTAGGTCCTTGTAAGGTGAAGGCCAAGGATGGTGTAGTGAAGAAGTGTAAAGGGTCCGGTAGTTGTAAGTTTGTACATAAGAATAGGTTATTGTACAGAGAATTTGAAGATAGTGGTAGTAGACAGTTTCACCAATTAGTGGTTCCTACCCAGTATAGAACGACAGTGCTTAAGGTAGCTCATGAGTCGATTATGGGAGGTCATTTAGGCGTAAAGAAAACGTCAGATAGAGTATTGGCAGAATTTTATTGGCCAGGCGTTAGTGGAGATGTAACTAGGTATTGTAGGTCCTGCGATGTATGCCAAAGGACAGTACCAAAAGGTCGAGTGACCAAAGTACATTTAGGTCAGATGCCACTGATAGATACACCATTTAAGAGGGTAGCCGTAGACATAGTTGGACCAATTTTTCCAGTGTCGGATAGGAAAAATAGGTACATTTTAACCATGGTAGACTATGCAACTAGGTATCCGGAGGCAGTCGCATTGCCCTCAATTGAAACTGAGAGAGTAGCTGAGGCATTAGTTGATATGTTCAGTAGGCTAGGTGTACCAGAGGAAATGCTGACTGATTGTGGGTCACAGTTTACGTCAGAACTTATGGCTGAAGTAAGCAGGTTATTGTCTTTGCGTCAAATCATGACAACACCATATCACCCTATGTGTAACGGGTTAGTCGAACGATTTAACGGGACGTTAAAGCAAATGTTACGGCGTATGTGTACCGAGAGACCCAAAGATTGGGACAAGTATCTCAATGCTTTATTGTTTGCATTTAGAGAGGTTCCACAAGAGAGTTTAGGATTTTCTCCGTTTGAGTTATTGTACGGTAGGTCAGTTAGAGGTCCCATGAGGATTCTTAGAGAGATGTGGGCAGGTGAAGTAGATAGTGATGAGGTTAAGACTACATATCAGTATGTTTTAGATCTGAAGGAGAAACTAGAGGAGACTTGTAAGATAGCTCAAAGTCAGTTAGTTAAGGCAAGTACCAAGTACAAACGGTACTATGACCAGAAAGCTAGAGCTAGGAAGTTTAAGATAGATGACCAGGTGTTACTGTTACTCCCGACCGACAATAACAAGTTGTTATTACAATGGAAAGGTCCGTTTTACGTTAGAGGGATAGTGAACACTATGGATTACCGTATCGAGATAAACGGAAAGTTAAAGACCTTTCATGCGAATATGCTGAAAGAGTATATCAGTAGAACCGATAATGGGCAACAAGGGGTGTTAACCGTAGTTAATGTTGCAGTTATTGAGGATAGTGAGGAAGACAGTAGTGAGGACACTAGTCCCATGTATTTTCCCACTAGTGTAGGTAGGGAGAGAGCAGCCGATGTAGACATATCGGGCATGCTTAGTGTAGCAGAGAAACGAGAGGTAAGTCGTTTAGACTCTGAGTGTAGTACTGTTCGGTCCGATAAGTCGAGACCAACAGATGTAGTGCAGTGTAGCTTTAAGCACACGTTAGCAAATCCGATTAGGGAATCGAGAGACCCTACTCCATTTCGCAAACAGTATACTGGTAATGCGATGGATGCAATGTGTAAGGTTGGAGTTCTTGTAGTGACAGGAAGTAGTGTTATTAGTAACGGTAAAGTCGGTGTAATAGACCGTGGAAAGGACAATATTGGGGCAGACTATTTAAGTCGCCGCACATAATGACCGGTTTAATACAATAGTGTATTGCAGTGTATTGTACAATAGTAGTATATGTTACGACAGGGTAGTGTACAATTGTAGAATAGTGTTGAAATTGTAATTACATATTATATTAGGTTATAACTGCAGTGGTAATAGTTAACATACTCAAGCGATTGAGCGATCAGCTTGTACGTTTTGTCGCTCGTTTGCTCAGAAGAATTAATAGTTTCTTAACGTGTAAATATTAATTATCATTTTGTTGAATTTTAAAAGTGTAGCACTTTCTTTAAGTGGGGAGATGTTGTCACAAAATGTCACGGGTAGAGCGTACTGGTCGTATATAGCTCTTGTATCGGTTACACCCAAAATCTATTGTTCGAGGTGAAACAATTTCACAATATTCATGATCTATTCATGTAACACGTAAAAGCGTGCACATTTTAAGTGGCCGCCAGAGAGGCCGTGTCATAAGTTTAGTTTTGTGCTAATGCATGTTAACGTATAGGTATATTTTCCTTAAACGGCAAAATTGTATAAGGGCCTCGCGTGTAGATTCAATACTGTAGATTTAGCCACGTTTGTCACGGACTGAACGGGGCAAATAATGATTTGGGCGTAATGTTTGCTATAAAACCCATTGTCTTCTAGCTTTCGCCGGGATCGTCGAAGGTACTTTGTTGGAACAGAGATTGGACGGCAAATTTCACAGGCAACATGTGGTTAGTAGTTTTATTAAACTTTTATCGTATATTTGTATTCAGTGGGCGGCGCCATCTTGTTTGGCGGTTACGACATCCGGTTAGCATTGATGTTTCTCAAACATAACTTTAGACTAGCATATGAGTTTAAAGTTACTTTATTAGATGTAATTATTGTAATTGATCATTAATTGTAAAACAATATTAATTTGATAACAGTGGATAATAGGTGCATTAGTTAACGTTGGCGTATAACTCAGTGATTGTAATACACGATTGTTAACATTGCGTGCAAACATAACTCTGTGAGTGTAATATATGAGTTATTTGATCATGTTTATATTACATGTATTAGGGGCATTGATTAACAGCGACGTACATAGCGTATACATGGCGTTGTAGAATATGTATACATTGCTACTCATCATTAGTACAGCTTACATATATTGATTGAATAATGATTTGTTTGGGTAATGATAATTATGCAAGATTGTTATGTTTGTAAACCGACAGCTAAAACGTATGTATAATTACAGCCTAAGCCATCCAGGATATAAGCCATCCAGGGTTGGAGTAAGCCATCTAGGTTTGGATATCCAGGAGTGGAGCTAAGCTTCCACGAATAACGTTACAAGCGGTGGAGACGGTCCCCGTACCTGCGCAGCCAGGTTTTACTAACGATAACCCCCGGGACACAAGGTGGGCCCGTTACCAGTCCTCACTGGAGGAATATCATTCACAATCTCAGTGGAGATTAACTGTCATTGCATCGCGTCATCAACCCTTACAGAAGGCATTTGATGACAATCATCCATTGAATTCGCGCATCATCATCTTCATGAGCTCTCGCGCATCACAGTTATCGCGCTAGATCAACATTGTTATAGCTTTAACAACACTTCAGTGTCTTAGACATTCAGTATTTATAACAATACTAAGAACGTCTTAAACGTTCAGGAGAACATTCTTTTCATAGTTCATTTGTGTATTCGCTTGTTTTTTTAGATAATTGTATATATATTAAACATATTTTAAAAGTTGCATTAAACTTATGTAAATGCATTCACCGTCATTGATTCTTTCCTGAGTTAGCCCAACCACTAAGGTCATCCTGTGACACCCCTCAAGAGGAAGCGATCCACTCAACCTTTTTAGGCAGGGCCCAGCCAGTTGCCAAGTATTGCCACGGGCTATGGTTGTTTTAGTCTTCGACGGCTGAAAATAAATTTTCCGTACTTTCTTTTAAAAATGTGCTTTCTTTTTAATATGTATAACTTGCTAATATTCTCAGTATTGTTCGCGAATTATGGTTTATTTATGCCTTTACTTTGCATAGATATATCTATCAATCATATATATAAGTTCGTCTTCTTAGCACTACAACTGAACTCACTTCCGTTGAAGAATGGTTAAAACTGATATACTCATCATTGTCAAAACATCCCACAAAAACAAACAAACAAACAAAAAAACTTGTTTTGATTGGTCAGCGTGTCGTACATATCCCGACGTTAACATTTGTCGATTTTTCCATAGATGCCTCATACCTTCAATATATAATGACATTGTTTTATTTTTTTTTAAATATAAATAGTAAATACTTTACTTCTAATTAGCTATTTGGATTCTTGAAAGTGACATAATCTCAAATACATGCTCCATGGCCTAACGGTTCATGTGAATAGATATTCCAGGCAGGCAGGGAATGAGAGCTCCATCTCTATCACAAATCAAAATAAATGGTACTATACCTGGTAAAAATACTTTCTAAAACACATTACGTAGTTCCAGTGAAGATCCAGTAAACGTTCCCTTCCGGTCTGATAAAAATGACGAAAGAAGCAAGTCCATTTAATTAACTATTTTTAAAGTGCGTTTTACATTCTTGTCGTACATGTATTCGGTTCAAGTTTTCACCCTCGTATACTCTCCTCGGGTTCTCCTATTCGCTCCTCTCTCTTTGGCTTCCTATCCGCTCTTCTCTCTCTCTATCTCTCTCTTTCTCTCTCTCTCTCTCTCTCTCTCTCTCTACTGATATGCAGTTGAACAATACGATTCCAAATAACCCGCTAATTCCTAAAATTGATGAGGGTGATTTCTCAGAATTACATAGAAACCATTTTCAAATTTGGTAAAGCTGAGTCCTTCCCATATGTAACCATGAGGTAATGCACTATGGCTGAATCATTCCTCACTATTTGGCCAAATTTTGTAAGTTTTGACGTCCATAGAATGGGACGTGCTGGCATGATATTAACCTTTGAGATAAGGCATGACGTAAGTATTTGAAATTCTGCTAACTATCTTGGAACCGTTCCAAAGCTAGACCATTGTTAACTGCTATTACCTAATTTGGACTGAGCGAGTTTAAACCCTGTATTAGGGTTCACAAAATCTCGCTCTTAACCTATTGTCACCCCAATTGAACAGGACCATGTAAATCAGAAAATGCCCGACACGATGTATCCTCAAACTAGGCAGAACTAATTTGCGATATATTTTAGACATAATGATGACCGTGCATAATAAATATAACATTTTAGGTCCGTGTCTACTAAATAAAAACAGACTGTGATTGGTCCAAAAAAATCTAGGGAATCCGAGACTAATGTTTACCAATTTGAAAAAATAAATACTGATAAAGGTGGTCCTTTGTGAGCAACAAACACAATTAAGAGAATAAAGCAACAGACTCGGTTTTATGGAGTCTGTTCATGAGAAGTAATGAAAGAAGCAACACCTCTCACGCTCCCTAGCACCGGCTTCTGCGGTATTCTACTTCGAAGCCACCTATATTGGGCTCGTAGGTCCCAAAGGAATAAAGTCATGAATTGGATAAAAATAATGACTGAACTAAAACAACTTGACAATTCGAACTATAAATATGTTGTTTTTTTCAAAATGGATCATTTAATACAAATGTTTGTAGTTATTTCACAAAAATTAAAAAATTAAAGTAGGTACATGTTGACATTTGGCGAGAAAAAAACTACAAAACTGGGGGTGATCACTTCGGAACCAAAAACGACTAACTTTTCACTGGATTCGCTGTGAGAAAAAGTTCTTCATTAGATGTCACTTGGAATGAATGAATGGTGTTTTCGGCACGTGGCCGCATAAAACCGATGAAAGATGAAAAAATGAAGTAGTAATTAAAAAAGTAATGTAAATATATAAAGATAAAACTATTTACAAATAAGGGATGATATGGTAGAAATATAAACTATATATATAAATCAACAAATGCCTGTCAACGGGTATATAAACAGGTAAATCTATAAAATATTCACGCATATGATCAAAGTCTACACATTCCAACAAGATGTGTTTGACTGTTAACGTTGCAAAGCAGGGTATACATTCTGGTATTTGCTCACCTTGTAATACATATGAATGAGTATAAGGTGTATGCCCTATTCTGCACCGGGCTAGAACAACTTCTTCTCGACGAATGGGTCTACTAGAAGAACGCCATTCTCCGAGTAACGTTTTAATTGAATTGTTTAGTTGTTAACTGACAAATGCCGAGCGGCTTGTCAAGAGTTGCGAATATATGTGTTAATACAACTTTTAAAAAATCAGTATAAGGTAATTTGGCATTAGATATATGTAAAAATCGAACAGGAAAAGCAGCATTCAAGGACGACAATCAACCACAAACAGAAACAAAGAACAAATTTAAAAGTGAATAAAAGCCCAAATAAGACATCACAAACACAAAAGGGTAGACAATAGGGCTACCGCCTTGGAACGGTCAGTGGCAGAAAAGGCCGCTGGAGGGGGGGGGGGGGGGGTTGGGGTGGGGGGAACCAGGTTCTAGGACGCACCGATCCTCACACTTACCCTACTTTCAACCCAATAAAACGGGACAGTGTAGATAAAGAAATCCCCCTCATGAACTATTTCTAACCAACAAGGCAGCATTAATAGGCAATATAAGTAAAACATAAAGATGCTTGTGTATATATAAATACAAAAAACAATAGCATAGAAAGCCACACCTAATGCTGATTTAGCAGCACTATCAGCTCTATCATAACCAAGTATTCCTACATGGCCTGGAAGCCAGTAGAAAATAACTAAATTATCAAATAGAAGAGAATTGTACTTTTCTAAAGGTTGAAGCAAAACTGGGTTATCATGGATGAAAGGGAATCAGAATAAACTACAAAATTGTCATCATCATTTTCCTGAATATAATTTAAGGCAAGTTCAATTGCCTTAGGTTCAGCTGAAAGATAGAGGCATTGTCAGACAGGCGGCTGTTTATGCTGGTGTTTGTGGACAACAGCTGCTGCAGCTACCTTATCTCCATCTGTGAATACATGACGAAAGTTACTGTATTTCGGTTTAATTTCATTAACTTTGCTTTGAAAGACAGTCCTGGATTTGTTATTATAATTACAGAAATTAAAAATAAGTATTGGTGTTTCCAAAGTCCACGGTGGAATTTGTGGTACTTTGTACTTGGCAATCAAATTTAAGTCGCTTTCAGTGTCTCTAATTTTGTCGCTAGCTAAGGACTGGGGGCCCATGTCCAAAAAAAGTATCGAAAGTTGAGTTTGAAGGGCTAGATTGAAATTTAATGGCATATTGCAGGTCTAATCTGTCCCGTCTATGAGACAGTGATGGTTCATTAGTTTCAACATATAGACTTTCGGCTGGTGATGTACGAAAGGCACCTAAGGCGAGTCGTAATCATTGATTATGTATAGGATCAAGCATCTGCATATACTATTGAGCCGTAGTCCATTTGGATCTGATAAGAATCGATACAGTTGTAAAAGTACTTTACGATCTGCTCCCCCATTTGTGGTTGCAACTAATTTAAGTAAATTAAGAGGTTTAAGGCACTTGGCCTTCAAGTATTTAAGGTGTGCAGTAAACGTTAATTCACGGTCGAACATAAGACACAGGAATTTTGTCTCATCCACAACTAGTATTGGTGACCCATAAATGTCACTTGGATGTAATGTCACTTGGATGTAAGTTTCAGGCAAGGGGTGCCATATATGGCTACGAGATATAGGGAAATCAGGGTAGCCCTAATGGCTATAATAGAGGGCTATGGGAAAATCAATTGTTGTCTGTGACCTTAATGCCTAGAAAACCACAAAGCAAGCACTCAGTGACTTGATATAAGCAAGTGCAATAAACGAATAAATCACTGAGGGCACGACAAGACCATGATTGAGCGCTTCCCTTCTTTTCTTAAAAAGTTTGTAAGGCATAACACAATAGAATTGAAAGTAGTGAACGCCCTTGTTGTAGAATAGTTTTTATATTTTATAGTTCAAAGGAAGATTAGGGTTACGGTTATAATACAATGCAACTACTTTTCAAAGTTTTAGTAACCCTAGCCGTGATAGAGTTGCATTTTTTGTGCAAAGGTTACGAAGTCTTCAATTTAACTATAAAATGCCAGTCAATTGTCAACAAAACAGCTTACATGTAATTGTTTGCTTTACTAGACAGCCAACAACTGTCCAGTTTAATATGGTAATAGTGAGGTTTGATGCGCCTTGTATCCTAAATCATTTATAGGAAGGTAGCGTTTGATGTTTGACTTTAATCTTGTTTCGTCGTACCCTTAACGGTTTGTTCTCTTATTGCTCCAGTTTCTGCAAAGTCACTGAGTACTTACTTTGTGACTTTCTAGGCTTTTTTTATATTATATACATCATCATTTATGTGTTATCCTTTTATTGCCTTTAATGTTGCCTTTTATGTCAGAGATTATAACCTGGCGGGGATGTCTTTATTTACACTGTTCCGTTTATTAGAGTGAGATTTGGTGCACCATAGAGCCTGGTTTAAACCCACAGCGGTCTTTGTTTTTTCACTGACCGTTCCAAGGCGATAACCCTTTTGTCAACCCTTTTGTATTTTTGATGTCATATCTTCCTGTTATTCATCTTTATAGTTTTTTTTCTTTATTTCTGCGTGTGTATGTGGTTGACTGTCGTCTTTGAATGCTTCTTGTCCTGCTCGATTTGTATATCTACTTAGAACCTGTGTTAACCCCTCTCCCATGGGGTACAGGTTGCTGGTATTTATAGTTAGTTTTGAGCATTTGTTTGTTTGATTGATTGTCGTCTGTCAACCAACGCATCATTTCCTGTTCGACATTTAAAAGTGGCTCTATAAAACGCAAAGTAAATACATTTCACACTTGTATCACTATTATTAACAATGTTTAAACTATATTTAGGCATAATTCACTGATATAATTTAGTATTATTCTAAAACTTAATAGACAATGTTGTGCTTGCGTTTTCATACAACATTTTGATATGAAATAAATAAAGCATCTTATCTCAGCATACGTGCCTATTTAATATGTACTAAACGAGATGGATACACATATATGAAGCGATGTGGTGCCGAGCATTAACTTTTATAAAACGAGTTAAATAAAACCAATATTACATAGTTACGAATAAAATATTCTTATTTACCCAGAGTTGTCTTTCCTTGTATTCACACAGAACCTCTGTCAAGTCTCAGCAAATTACAGAAATCTTGGAAAACGATGAAAATGAAAAGAAAGACTTGCTGACATTCATCTACTTTTCGACTTGGTTTGATATGAATGGTATAACTTAAAACACAAGTAATGAGATAATTTATAATAAACGCTTAATGTTGTTCCGAATTATAATGCGGTAGATTAAGGTATATACTTTGGCATATCACTCCGCCATTAAAACAAACATTCAAAATGCACATCACCATTACGTTTCCCATATAGTTACCCTATTGCCTTTGTGCTTACCAACATTTTCCAAAACCTCATAGTTCTAAACATCCTACATACATTTACAGTACTGACCTAAATACATAAAAAGGACTAGCGTAATCAGCATTGCTTCCGATTGTTTACAACTTAATCAGCAACAACCCGTATCATTAGTAGGGTCAGGTCAGCTCAACGTGTTGATTTCTGTTCGCCATTTTGATTTGTTAGCTACGGTCATGTGACAAATTATCGAGTGATTGCAGACTACTTTCTGAGACGTTTACGAGTCTCATGTGACCCTGGTGTACATTTATTGATGCAGCTACCAATATTTATCGTTGTCTTAGGATGACATCGTAGGTCGCTTCGATCTTCTCCGTTCGGACTGAACAACGGAACTGCTTCGCCGATTTCAGTATTCGGTAGTTCTAACCTTTTACGGTAATCGACGAGGCAATTCCGAATATACACAGAGCTGTACGGAAGAGACCGAGAGATGGTAGGCCGCCATTTGCATATTTATTACACTAGTGTTAAAGAATATTTACGCCATAGCTTTATTACACCCACGCATTGAATGGTATGTGATAATAGAGTTATGCATTTCAAATAATATATTATTATACGAGAGGCGCCCCACTTATATTTGAACACTTTTGTTTAAGGTGGTTTTTTTTCAGCGGAAGTGATTGTCATAAAAAATACGTGATTTAATGATGTGAAACTGTCATTTAGAACGTATGCATTTAAAAATAATATCCAACTTCACGCGGTCCTTTTTAAATTGCATTTTGAATAAGGTGTACACCATTTTCTAATTTGAAGCCTATATGTTGCTGTTGCCATGGAGTATTACCTTAAACCAAATAATTGCACTAAATGCATATCATAATTGTTTAAACCTGTGTTTATAATTTAAATATGATCGTATGTTTTATTTTAAGACAAAAATATAAAATTAACCAAAATAACTGTTTTTATCATATTTTGTGATATAAAAACATGAACAGTAATTGTTGATGTATATCATATATGTATATCGTATACCTTATAATGATATATTTGGTAAACAAATATATTATTTTTATCATTATTTGCAAATGTGTGTGTTTCGACCCTAAATTTTAAGTTATATATTTTTACACAATTTGTGATCCATCATTGACATGTTATACCGCGATAAGATGGCAAGAAAAAATGTTATTGTTCGATGACGTCCAAATAAATAATCTCTCGTAGAATTATACAGTACACTGAGAACTCCTTTCTCTATAAACTATCCACAACATTATTCTAATGCATCTGACACCACTAAAATAGTCTCAACAACAAAAGGCTGCATATCACTTTCGTTATTTTATGGTGTAATTGTTTAATGGGCCACACTCAAACGCTTGAACGTCAATAGTTTTTTCAAACACGTCAATAAATAAAATGTTTTGTTCTCGGATGTAGCTGTTAACATTTGCTTTTATGGCTTCAGTAGTGGGTATTTAATAATAAATAAGGCCTACGATGGGCATTATTTTATGATCCATCAGTAAACGTTGTTAATTGTGCAATATTAATGCTGTTAGTATCACAGGGAGTGAGTGTATGATATTTATAGTTCCCAGTAGTATCCTTAAATACATATATTTTCATAACAAATTCAATGTTTTGAGTAAAACCACGTTGCGTGAGCGTAGTGGTTATTTACAAACATGTTGCTTGTTTATCTCTCAAACATCTCGACCACCTCTATTAAATATCAAATCTAGTAAAGTGCATGTCGATACTAGAACAGTTTATGAATACTTCACTAAAACAATTTGGAGTTATCGTCCTAAACAAGTATCGTCCTAAACTGATACCACACTTGTCATTTTATTATCTCCTGTAACATAGCCCATTATTCGAGGTTAATAATACATATTTGACTGATTAATGGTTAATTTAGGAAAGTAAAATGAAGCCCTGAATTCCAAATACAAGCTGCTGTAATAATAAAATGTGTCTTGTCTCTTGAAATACATGTAATGTTTACAGTGAACAATGAATCTATATTGAATATTTCAACAATATAGATGCTATCATATATTCTCCTTACTCATTTTACATGCGTCAGAAATGTAATTATTTTAGCAAACTAAATTTAAATGTGGCAATTAAATTTATATAACATATATACGTAATTGATCAATATTTAAGTGAATTTGGCTTTTTCTGCCCTGAATAACGTTATTCTACACTTGTCATTTTATTATCTACTGTAACATAGCCCATTATTCGAGGTTAATAATACGTATTTGACTGATTAATGGTTAATTTAGGAAAGTAAAATGATGCCCTGAATTCCAAATACAAGCTGCTGTAATAATGAAATGTTTCTGTCTCTAGAAATACATGTAATGTTTACAGTGAACAATGAATCGATATTGTATATTTCAACAATATAAATGCTATCATGTATTCTCCCTACGCATTTTACTTGCGTCAGAAATGTAATTATTTTAATTTTACTAAATTTAAATGTAGCAATTAAATTGATATAACATATACGTAATGGATCAATATTTAAGTGAATTTGGCTTTTTCTGCCATGAATAACGTTTTTCTAAATTAGTAATACGATTGTCAGTTGGTACGTTAAGAGGTTTTATTCATAATGTGTGACCCATCACTTGTTATATTATATAGTCATGATCACTTATGCGTTTTACTTATATTGCCTATTAATGCTCCCATCATTGGCGTCCTATACTTCGATAACATTGCCGGAAAAGAAAACATTCCTTATATGAATTAAAAACCCAACAAATCTATCGCCGGATAAATACTTCCACAAGCCCTTGTGCGCTCAAGTGCGCGGTTGGAAAAGTCTAAACGATGTAAATCGAGACATTTCTCACGTTTCCAATTTGTAACTCTACATTGTCTAATGTACACGGTATTGACCTATTTGAGTCTTTATCAAATATTTGTAATATTAGTGCTATAGAAGGAACATTTTAAGAAACAATAAATGAACAACATAACTCAATTAAACATTTAATACCACATTCTGAACCATTTCCTCGGAACTATGTTGTTCGGAAAGCCAATGGAATGCTCTATTTGAAATAACGTCAATCAACAAAGCTAACATTGCTAATAATGTTGCTTCTTCTTATTGATTTACATCTCTCTGTTGAAACTGATGAAAAAATTAGTAAAATCTATGGCAAGAGATATAATTTTAATGTTGGTATTGTTAAGTATCTCCACTTAGATGGGGATGTTTCCCGAGCTACCTCTTATGGGATCTATTTTTCTAAACGTATAGTTTTCTAGAGCTTTCAGTCGTGTTGATTTCTTTAATATTCCTAATATGTGTATAACTAAACGGATACCGCAGCAAAGTTAACGTTACCATACCCTTTCGAAAAACATTTGCAAAAATGTTATTATCGTAACCTTGATCTACTTGTAAAGTATAAAAGTAATTTACGAATTATTCTGCGACAAGGACAATCACTACCTGACTTATATGGTAATGCGATTTACAAACACCGTCAGGTCACTGGTTACAATCACTTACATACAATCTTTATTCAAGTTTTTATAAAAAGGTTCAACTGTTTATAAAAAGTTTATAAAAAAGAAGTTATAACCCTAGGAACCATTGCAGACCATAACATCACCGATCTCATGTTTTGATCACCCTGCGAGACAATGCTATCACTGGCAATACGGTAGGAACACTAAAGAGGGTGGGGGTACACGTCACTTTGGCTAAAGTTGCTTATTTGCGGACATTAAGAACAGTAATGTAGAATGGTTACCACCGAAGGTACAACATCAGTACAATATAACGCGCTCATAGCGATTTCCCGGATACCATGAGCTGTGTACATGACAATACACACTGCAAACATGCATGTTCACATATATGTTTTATAAACTCTGAACACATTCTTTTTGAGATTGGAACACTACATATGCATCTTCTCGAGTCTTTTATTTGCCTATGTCCAGCAAACCTAATATTTCGATGGTACTCCTGGGTCTGCTTCTTGGGAAGTGATTTATTCAAGTTGTCGATGCTCGTTGGGCCCCAGATATGTATAATTTACGCAGTAAAACTGCCAGATCATTAGACGGACACATGGCTTAAATTCACGACCGGGTGACCACTAGAGATGCATCACTCTGAAAATAAATTTTACTATACGCATTTGTTGATGAAAATCATTACATGGACCGAGTATTAACTTTCATACCCCATCCAACCTCTGCCCCAAGAAACGAAACCGGATTGGCTGGGGTATGAAATAAAACCTTAATTTCGGCTTAAAAAGTTTGCATATTGTAAAATTAAAACATTTAATAGGTAATTTTAAACAGATGATCAATTTGTGTTAGTAAAACATGTTTTAAGTGTATTTTATTGTCGAAACATCCGTTATAAATTACTGCTAATATAAAGCTTTCCCATCGCTAAATGGAATTAAGGCTGGATCACGTAATGACCACTTAGTTTTTTTCAGTGTTATCGAAATGTATCAGTACTGTTATTCATTCGATCTTTGGAGATCGCTGAGCCCGATACTTATATTTAGTTATCGGTGGTACATTTTCAATTTCTTTTGTTTTCTTACTTAATTTTTGATTCGGTGGTTCCACTACACCGGCCGATAAAAGGCTCTGGGTATTGTTTAACCACTTATAGGATATGTTGTCTGCTTTTTAATTTAGTCTTTTGGCTGTTACTTGTGATATGCAGGCTTCATAACCGCTGCTCCCAACTAAATTCCATTATGTTTATTTCGCTCTTGGGGGCATTTAATTTTATTAGATACTGGGACCATACGCCGTACGACATGGGGAAGCAAATAACTCCATGTCCACCGCTATATGCATGCCATCTTCGGGATGGTTAAAACTGTGTACTATTGATTTTATTAATATTGAGTTCTGCTCAACCCGGGGCGTGAGCGGTAGCTAGCATATTTCACTACCGCTCATGAACAGTCTCAATCAAACCGAGACTGCAATATTTCGTTTGTGTCGTGCTCGGCCGTTTCCAAAGGTCCATTATCATACTCTTTTTCTTTTGTTTTTCAACGTTATTGAAGTATAACATCTTACTGAAAATTCACAAACTGCGACGAATACATGACTTTGACGTCTTTTGTTAAATAAGGACGGAATGCGATATGAAATATTGCAAATTTATTAGAGATGGATTATATCTATTCAACAAGTGTTTTCTTTTCCATTTTTAATTCAACCATATTAATTATTTATTTAAAGATCACATTTTATTTATTTGGACGTCATCGAACAATAACATTTTTTCTTGCCATGTTATCGCGGTATAACATGTCAATGATGGATCACAAATTGTGTAAAAACATGAAATTCAATATGGTTTTTAAAATAATCTTTTCTAGCATTGTATTTCGAAAAGATAATCACTTTCGATGCAACACTCTGAACAAATAATTTCTTCGCATGACTGTGTTGATAACAGAAATACCACATAACATGTAGCGATGTTACGGATGATGGTATTTGACCGCGTTGTTTATTGCTCATTTCATTGCGCCTTAATTTGTTTATTTTTGGAATCAATTTTTTTTTTTGCGACGTTATCAAACAATAAATGTTCATTTTCTGCGACGGTAATGAAGTAGAAATTAAGACGTCAATGACTGCTCACATATGGTGAACAATCATGGCCATGAATTGGTAACATGAATGGTAACATTTAAACAATAGTTCTGATGTCTGCGTTATTAAAATGTGAATAGTATTCAAAAACGGAATGCGATATAGAATATATTTAAGTGTTTTCTACGAAACGTTTATCGGATTCGTATTTATCGTGTTCGACCAAGGGTCCATTCTCATACTTTTTAGTATTGGTTTAACATTTTCCGTATTATTTTTATATGTGCCTGACATCTTAAAAATCATTTCTTTAATAGAAAAGGCTCCGATTTATTGTTCTTCAATGGTATGAGGAGTGGGGTGTAAATACATTATCCAGGTGTGAATCTAGGATCTGGGATGAAATATTGACCGGCAGGCGTTTGGGCGGGGCTTGGGCTTAGAGTACAAGCTTCTTGGAAATTCTGATTTTCCTGCATGACATAAGTTAAATTCTAGTGCATGTTCAGAGTATTGCAATTGTTAAATCTCATTATGAACAACGGTGGACCCGGTGCACGTCCCCTAAAATACGGCAATCATAGATTAAAACTATGCTCACCTAATGAACCTTAATCATATGATTAAAACTATGCTCACCTAATGTTTAGTGGCAGAGGAGATAGAGCACCGTGTCCGCCCTTGTTATATGGGGATAACCGAATTGAATGTTGTTGAAAAATTGAATGTTGTTGAATGGATCGTAAACACATTATATATCATTTAAGGCCACCCCAGAGAGAGGTAAAAGATACAAAGGAATGCGGGAACCCGGTGCTACTTTTAGTAAAGAATATATTCGTATGGTTCGGAGGAAGTCTTCGATACACAGTACAGTCCGGGTTATATCCCTGTCTGAAGGACGAGGCAAATGCAAAATGTATTTCTCAAGAATATACCGACAAAACTAAGGTAACCTGGCCCAAAAGGTCACCCCTTGCGCAAAATGTAACACTTTCTGCCCAAAACGTAACACCGACCTTCAAAACAGTTTCTTTTCAGGATGAATTTTTAAAAAGGTTTGATTTGTAAAGTTGTTATATTTTTCATAAAAAATAACTTTAAAAAATACGCATTCTTTTGGACGCCTTTTTGAAACAAGTTATATAAAATAATTGTCGACTTATTATCAAATTAAAAGCATGACTTTACTATGTACTAATTTTGATCTTGTTGTCAAAAAATAGTCAATTCTGGTAAATTAATAAAGAACACGTAAAGATCGATATACATTTTATTTTCGCATTTGATTTTAACAGTTATATAATTTGTTTATTTTAGTACCAATTTTCAATTGTCTTTGCGACATTATCGAAGCTTAACAGTTTTATTCTTTTTTTTTATAGTCGTTGTCAAAGTGATTGCAATTCCATTTTTGTTAGGAGGACTTTATAACGGATATTTCGACAATTTAACATTATTAAAATATGTTTTACTGACAAAAATCGATAACCTCTTTAAAATTATCTATTAAATGTTTTAATTTTGTAAAATGACATTTTTAACCCGAAATTAAGGCTTTATTTCATACCCCGGCCAACGCAGTTTTCACTCGTGGGAGAAGGGTTTGGATGGGGTATGAACGTTAATTCTCGGACCACGTAATGCTAATGACAAATCACGAATTATATAAAACCATGATCGTTCATATTTAATAAATATTTTTGGTATAATTTGTATATATGTATGTTAAATTAATATTCAAACAGATAAACACTCCATCTGGTGTTCCTCTTTGTTGATTCACTTTGCATGTGTAGCTCGTAAGTTGAGTTGTTCCTCCTCAGACAGCTTCTTGAATCTGCGGGGAGCCTGTTGAGGTTCGGCATTGACTTTTATATTTGTATTCAATAATTAAAAGTATGTAATCGACATAAATGTTAGTGAATGTTTTCCACATTATGTTATTACAAGGATTAATTACTGTTTCCTAGCTGTTACGCATGTGGCTGTTACGCATGTGCAAATAAGTTACTTTATGGACGATTTAACGTAAAGTCTCTACCGCTATTCAATCTGTGTGTGCTTCATGTATAATCCCGAAAACAAATATAATCTTGTAATATTTACATTTCTATTGCATGCACAACTCTTAAATGAACTATTCTTTAATTCCCAGTAAAAATCATTTACTTTTTGGGCAAACAAACAAGGTGCAGTAAATTGCTCTGAAGAATTTGTTTTGTTTGTTTGATGTAACATCGTTTTGAAATTCTCGTGCTAATTGACGTAAGTTGCTATAGGGTGCAGAAAACTAAATACTTTCCCATAAACCTCCTGTGGCACCTGTCAGCTAATATCTCAAGAATTATACACCAGATTTTCTTTAAATTACCTTATTTCATAGATATTTCCATCACAAAGCCTTTGCAAGTGTGAAAAAGACAACTTCTCCAATTCAAACTCTCTGCACATGTCTGTTTTTACAAGCAGTATTGAATCAGCACTGAATATTGACATGCAATTTCAATGGATGTTAAATTTTCAAAAACATGAAAAAATATTTTTTTAATTAATTTAATGAACCGAGCTGATGGGGATTATTTTACCCATAGTTTATTCTTCCTGAAAATGCATATTGAATCTTTCAAAGTTATAGCTGCTGACTTCTGTGAACTTTCACTTCTATACTGAATCGTACACAGCAAAAGGCGGAGCTAAAGCCAGGCTATATTTAGCTGTGTGCAGCCTATAGAAAAGCGTGCACTGCTGGCAACGTCGATCTTTCAACATTACGTATTATAACTTTAAAACACTATTTTTGACACAAATGCAATGAATTTGCATTATTAAAGTCTAAAAAACATATAAAACAAACATAATATAAATATATGGATTGAATTCTATATATTGATATTTCTACGGGGTATGAAACACCTTAGGATTGTTTGATGCGCATTAACTCTCGCTAACGTCCTCCAAACTAGCTACTATCATGAGTAAAAAGAAAGGTCGACTTATCCGGTTAAATCCTCATTACCTGGTCTGAGTATTAAATTCCATACCCGATCCAACCCCTTCTCCTAGAAGCGAAAACTGGGTTGGCTAGGGTATGAAATAAAACCTTAACTTTGGCTTAAACGTTTTGCATATTGTAAAATTAAGACATTTAATATGTCATTTTAAACAGGTTATTGCATTTTTCAGTAAAACATGTTTTTAAACGTGTTTTATTGTAGAAATACCCGTTAATACTAAGCTTTCCCATCGCTTAGTGGAATTAATGCCGCACCACGTAATGTTAAGTGAAGCTGGGCAAAGATATATGCCAGATATTCATGTTTCACTTGTTTTCTCTTGGTAAATCTTTTACAAAGTGCATTATGAATGATCCATAGGTTTAGAGATATGTGTTCTACTTTCCATTGACACGTTATTTTATAAAAACTCGGTTGAAGTAGTATTGCACGATATAAAAGCATAGCGAAATCGTTCTTGATGACATACACAACATGAAAACGTTTTACACGCTGAATATTTAAGCATTCCTAGCACATATAACAAGGACTGCTCTCTTAGATGTCTCTGAAATATTGGACACAGGAAATGCAACAGTATACACATTTCAGTTTATAAACTGTTTCTTGGTCAGGAAAACTCATTACAAATGACGGAAAACTCATTACAAATGACGGAAAACTCATTACAAATGACGGAAAACTCATTACAAATGACTTTGAGTTTAGTAATAATAAGTTAATGTCTTTCTTTTCATAATAATGTTCTATTTTCTGAAAAGTAAATTGTAACTTAATTCGTCAGTGTTCACATTAACACAAGAAGACGTCCTCTGGTTTAATTTGTATTCCTCAGAATATTATTCACACGTATGACAAACAACAAATCGGTGCTAATATGCTAAAACATATATCAAGTTTAACTGGGATCGACAATTACGTTATGCTTTATAAAGGAATTTTATGTAGCCCTAAACATCTCGTTTCATAGTAAAACACATTATATTACATACGAATATTATATTGTTTATCAAAATACTGTATTAGGCGAGTGATGCAGTACGAAAACGCGTATGTTGAAAATGTGGACACCGTTTTTCAGTTTTCCATGTATTCTGTTGAAAGGTAATTTTATATTTACACAACTTTATAAACGTATCATGCTCAAATAGCAAACACGCCTACATTACAAGATTGACGTGTCAACAAAACCCACAATAGAGAGATATGAAAGTGGGTGAACTGAGGGTAAAGTTTTCAAAGGTCGTACTGTTTGGAATGACAACACAACAGCAGACAGACAATGGCTATAGTTGCGTTTTTATTTGTTAATAATTATATGAAAGACATGAAATACGATAATAACATACCATTCATTGTTTTATTAGAAAGACTGGTTTATGACAATTGGATAATTAGTATTTATTTTTATTTCTCAATAATTGCCAGTACTCATTTATTGATTTGTGAATGTTCTTTGTCTTGAAAACTCAGTTCTGGAATAAAGTTAACCTTATTTCTTCTACGGAATTTGTAAAAAAATAAACAATGCTTAAACTAGTCTCAATTAACTTGAAAATTTCGCTAAATGGGGCTTTATTTAGTTTCAATAATAGTTTTCCATGTTGACTTTTATATTATATAGATTAGGATGCTAAAATATAGAAATAAAAAATACGTGAAACAAAACAATTTAACTGATATACCAGGCAATTCTTCTTCTTTTCTTTTATTTGTTTTATTAAACAGGCCGTTCCAACCGATTTGCGTATATATAAAAATCGAACAGGAAAATTAGCAATCCAGGTCGACAGTCAACCACAAACACACACAGAAACAAAGAACAACTTTAAATATGAATGAAAGGCAAAATAAGACATCACGGACACAAAAGGGTAACTCAGTGACATATTTCTAATCCATCCATTTCTTCATCGCCACGAATATTTTATATAACACGGGAAATGTAAATACATATTTCCGGCTTAGACAAGGTCTTTCAAACAATCAATTTTTGACGAGTAGAGCAATTCATCGTAATGGAACAAGGTCATCCAGCAGAAGTTAGCCACGCTCCCCATTATATTAACATTAAATACGCTGTTGTCGCCTATAAACAATCCCAAGTGTGATACATTTGAAATAGAGGGTTAGTGATAGCAATAGTTTAGGACAATTCTATTATAGAATACATAGCTATACTTCATTTCTTCCATATGTCCAAAACACAATAACAAAGAAGTATATATTCAGAGTCACAAAGTGCCGTCGCCATTATACGAATGTATAGCTAAAAGGATTACTTTAAAGTTATTGCTATGTAAGTATTTGGTTGCGCATAACGAAACGGGACAATGATAAAAATACAAAGGTTCCCAAGAGTACAACACGACATGTCAGATTCCTTTTTTCAGAATATTTGATTCAGAAGCGTGGGAAATGTCTGTCACTTTAACGGCATTCGTGATCATCTTGCAATTAATAGATGTTCAAAATGCCAAAATGTTGAGGATTAGTTTATAGGGTTTATCTTTAAGTGTGGCGGAGGCGTTGGATGCTTTCACGCAATACTTGTCTAAAGACCATAACTTATCATTTACTTCAGTTTACATGTAATAAAGATATTTCGTCTAGTGGAGTAGTGTAGATTATTATATGGCAATTTCATATCTTTCCCTATCTCTGCCCGTGAATTCTATATATTCTGATATAGGTCGAGTGCTGGTATTAAGACAGATACGAAAAATGCCATATACATATCACATACGTTCTAATGATTTAAGGATTTCAAAGATGCATTACGTGGTCCCGCCTTAACTCCATTAAGTGATGAGAAAGTTTGTATTAGTAGTATTTTATAACGGATATTTCGACAATAAAACACGTTTAAAAACAGTTTTTATTGAAAAAAATGCGATAACGTTTAAAATTACCTATTAAATATTTTAATGTTACAATATGCAAACTTTTAAGCCGATAAGGCGTTGGATGGTGTATGAAAGTTAATACTCGGACCACGTAATGTCATATTTATTTCGCAAAACCCTGTAATTACATATATAAGACTAATAAAACAAATACCAAATACGGTCACATTTTAACACTGAGTCATAATTTAATAACTTGTTTTTTTGTTTTAACAGACGTTATTTGTTCTAAAACAGCGAACGTACATTCACCACCGGACGGTTGTTTGAAAACAAGAATATGTTATAAGTCGAATAGGAAGAGTAGGATTCATAGAATACAGTCACCCCAACAAGTATTGAATTTGATTGAACGGATTTTTGAATGGAAACGTTATTAAAACACGTTGCACCTTTTCTGTGAAAGGGCTTTCTAATAAAGAATATGTAAACAACTGCGCTTTTTTTTATTATGCCTAAAGTGATCCTACCTGTCCATATGTCTTCTTGTCAGGAACTGTGTTATTTAGTATCCAATAATGTCCCATATATAATCCTTATATCCGTCCGCTGCACTCGACCACGACTCACACAATGGCTACTCGCTTCTCCAGAGGCCACCTCCTCGCCGAGCCGCTACCAATCCGGGACCTTGGACGGTGTAAAGTGACGTCTAGCTGAGGTCACGTGAGCTCAGTTGGCGGGAAACTGCTCAAATCTTCAGGAAAACGGACCGCAAGAACGTAGTGGTACACCATGAACATTCACTACACTCCCCCACTTTGTGAAAAGGGTATTCCTGCCGAGGGAGGGGTGGGGTCGCCCCTAGCCCTCAGCGCAACTTTGCATTTGTGAGGGCTATTTTCCCTTTTTTAGGGTGTTACGTCCCCTATTTGAGTACCACCCCCTGGACCTGGGCAAAAGCCTGATTTAAACACCCATTAACAACATGACCCCCGAGGCAAGGAGGGAGCCTTCCCCCAACACTGACCACAGGAGTCTGAGTGACCCTCCTCCTGCTCGGCCGCGGAGGTGCCTTCCGATAATAAATATAATATGTCCGAAACAATAATGGTAATATCCTGTTAATAATTCCCCTCTACAGATAACCCTGGTAACCAAACTTTAAATGATCCTTAATTGCCCCTGGTAACAAAACTAAATCCCTACCCGCAGTATACCCCATGAACCCGATGAACATACCTTAACTGGTTAATGTGCTTTATTTGATAATTTTCCTTAACAATAGAAATTCACCCTGGGTAACCATCCTTAACCTTACAAATTATTAATCTAACACTTCTTGTTTAGTATGAAGGTAGGGAGGCGTCCGGGTGGGCGACGTCTCTAACCGTGCCTCCACCTAACACTCGGCTGTGGGGATGTGGAATCGCCCTACTGGGTAGCAACTCTAACAACACCCCCTCAACCTCACAGACAAGGATACGGAGACGCCTCTCTCCGCATCACCCGTTCTGGTCCCCCGGACTCAACGAGCAGTGGTGGGTTAATTACCCAACTCCTTGCCCCACGCACCACCTGCAGGAGCACAGCCAGCAGATTCCCAGGTGGAGATTCCCTGGACAAAACGAGCAGGGGGTAGGTGGCCGAGACCTTCCCTCTTGCACATTCTTAGCATCCTGGTGAGGTCGAGAGGGAGCAACCACTCCCAAATTCCCAGCCCGTGATTTCAGGACAGGTCCCGCACCTCTTGCTGTCTGGCCCCTCCTCCCGGATCCCAGGGTACCCTAGGTTCGTCCCCGTTTGCCCACCTGCCTTGCTTATCCCAGGTCCTCCAAGGGTATTCTCCGTCCGCACCTGTATCCAGGCCGTAAACCATATTCCCTGGATCCGGTTCACCCCATTTTCCTCGAACCTCTACCTCCGGTTCTACTACCAACCCTCCAGGACCGCTCGTCCTTTCCAGTTTGACTATCACTTAGCGGTTACATCTGCTTTGTTCAAAAGCCTCGCTCCCCTGCAACCGCTGCGGATTTCGCGGAGTGATCAATTCCGCATCCCAGGAACCTTTCCGCTGACATCCCGTCCCCGCACAGTAGTTGACATTCCCACCATGGTGGTTCCAACCGTGATGCACCCTCGCAATTCCCTGCGCTCCTGACGCCGCAAACGAAACCGTTTCATCCACATCTCGAATGAAACACCCCCAGTTCCTGTCCGCCCTGGTGCACTACTAGCATTCCCCACATGGCAGTATTAAGATTGGTTGCTCTCAGGTGAAATAACGTATCGCAACCCAGTAACGTATCTTCCGCGATAGGAGCTACATACAGCTTCTCGCCCATCTTTAAAGTTACCGGACCTATTAGAAACCCGTGCATTGACACCTCCTGACCTGGTGTCGGAGTTTAACATCCTTAATCATTTTGGGAGGTACCTCCATAGACCAATATATCCTAACCGAAATAATAGTAACCTCTGCTGCCGTCACCACCACCGCCTCCACTAACAGTTCATTCACTTGAATCCCAATACTAAACTGGGAATGGGAACCAAATTGACACACCCGCACTTCCCCTCCCTATCCCCACCCTGGCACCCCACTTCCGGCCCCGCTGGGACATCCTGTGCCATGGATGGAGATGGAAGGCTTGTGCCTGACCTCAGCTTCGCTAGAGCGCCCCTGTCATCCCCTTTCGGTGATCCCACTCCCTCATACCCCATACTTTAGGGAATGCTCTGATTAACGTGGTTCGGTGGTGGCAAGTTTCTATGTTTCAACCCCAATCCGGGCTGCACGCTACTCACTGAGACTGGTTTATCTCCCAGTTTGGCATGCCGATCCCACCCGCTCTCCGGCGTTGCACCTGCTGGATCGCCCCGCAGGTGTCCGCTACTGCCCCTAGACTATTATTCATGGGCCGCGCATTTGCCGGAGTCGCCCCATTGCTACTCAATGTTTTCCCGGTTTGGCCTCCGGAATCGGGGATCGGGGTTCGGCCGTCCGCCCAGATCCTGTCCCGTTTAAAAACTGTCTACCCATGGGTCGCCTTGCCCCTTATTGGGACACTACCGATAGAAATGCCCCACCTCACCACACCCAAAACATGCCGATATATTATATTGCCTCTGATTGATGGGTAGGCGTTCAGGCTGCTTCAAATGTGGAGCCGACGGTCCCTTGCCCGATTTCGGGTCACCACCCAGCGAGTTAAACTTCAATGTCAGTGTAGCTAGCTCTTGTTGTAGATTGGCTAGCATATTGTCCACCCTACAGGCCGACCGGGGCTCCGCCTCCTGAACCGCCGAAATCACAACTGGGTTATCAGGATCATCAACCCGGCTCCCCCGGGGTTCCTTACGGGGCTTCCCAAACACAGCGTGCGTCATGTGTTGGTGCCACCTCACCCTCTCTATAGCGTTTCTGACCCGTTCAGCTGCTCGAGCCCGACCCTATGGCCGGCGTCCCGGTCTGCCAATCCCTGGCAGAACCGAGTCACCGCCTGCGGAAGTTCCTTGCCACCGAACCGGCTATCGAACTGGGCTAACAACAGATGGTACGACATGGTGGTCCCAGCATAACGCTCTTTCAAGAGCGAGCAATACTCGGCCGCTTACCAGTCAGGGACCAGCTCGGGCATTCCTTGCGTTGGGATTTCGACCATCCCTTTCTCTTAGCGTAGCTGGTGAAACGCTGCTTGAATGCCAGTCACTCGGTTTTCCCATCATATATAAGGGCTTCGGGAGTGACTTGATGGGATCCCATTCGCGGGATCCGCCATGTTTGTACGTAGGGGACATCCCCCACTTGTATGTCTTGCGCTTCCGGCCCCCCTCTGGGGCACTATCCTCGGAATCCGACTTCCCCGACGACGGAGAGCGACGCGTCTTGCCGCTTCGCGATGGTGAGCAGATCGCTCTATCACTCGGCGATGGGGACGCCATCTTGCCATTCAGGCTACGGGTAGACGTTAAGCTTTGGGGCTCGTACCCCACCCTATATCCCCTTTTCTTCCGGCGGTTCCGCTCGTCTTCAGAGCTCTCATCATCCCCTCTTCGTTTGATGATGACGAAGACGAGCAAGAGGCAGCATAGCGCACCTTCTTTGCCTTTATAATTGTTTTCGGGATAGCCCACCGCTCTGTGGGGACACCCCCACAGTGTGGAGTCCCCCATGGTTGTGACTGTTGGATACGGCGTCGCTGCCCCAACCGGCCCCGGAGTGGTCGGCTGGACAAGCGGAATGTCCTCCAACTTCACACCCATTTTAAAAACATGTCTTTCAGGCTTTCGAGATCCGCCTTGCTCAGTGTCTCATATTGGGCTGTTGCCCCTAACTTGGGAGGCGTTGCATCCCCTATAGAAGCTACTAAGGTTGGGTACTGTACCGAAGAATACTCTGGAAATTGATAAGAGTAAGGGGTGCTCACATCCTGACGTGGTACTAATGGCAACTGTTGGGGGTATATTGTGTATATTCCCTGTGTGAGAGTCATGTCCCCTACAAACAATAGGGGCGGCCATAGGGGTGTTTCCCCACGGGCGTGGTATTGCCGGCAACTGTTGGATCATGTCCTCAGTATGGTAACTCTGTCCCATATGAGCCATAGGGGCGGCCACTGAGGCACCCCCTGCGGGATTCCCCACAGGGTGTGGTGTTTCCGACAATTGTTGGCGAACGTTCTCCAGGCTAACCTGCCTGTGTACATTACCCGTCTCTATATCGTCATAAAAGGAATCATCCGAACGGACTCCCCGTCCGATTCCCTTGAAACCTCCAGCATCGTCCCCCTGCTCCAAGATGTCTAACTGGATCAACTCCTGTTTTAACGGGACCCTAGCAGTGAAGTCCAGGACGGCCCCCGCCCTGGGTTTACCCGTCGCCTGGTAATGATTTCCCACTCAATCTGAGTGTGACCCGCATATCCACAATGGCAGCCGCCACTTTCTCGCCCACGCCATCAATCTGCATCAATTTACTGACCGATGCAAAATTGACCCTGATCCGTGGTCTTACGTTAAGGCTGTCATCAGCCGACATACTTAATTATTATATATTTTTTTTAAAATGTTCTCAATACTCAAACGTAGACACGCTTGGTACTTTCGCACTATCAAACGTAAACACGCTTGACAATGTTCAAAGGAGGCCCTGCCCACTGAAACTACAAGAGATCCTACACTACAATTTCAATGTTTCTACCGGAACTAAATGGCTCACTTCCCGTTCGACATTTGTTCACGCAGGCGCAGTGGCGCTCTTTCTTACCCCTACCGAAAAGTGCTTCCGCTTCCTAGGATATCATATCCTATTGATTACCGCCGAGGGTACCACGCTGAAGGGTGCCTGGGTAAACACCGCTCTCACCGTTGCGAAGTTCACAACGCTATGAGGGTACCCTTTCAACGTGAATTTTCCCTCAGGCGTGAAGTTCGTTTCACTTCTGACACCAGTAAAGTTATCCTACCTGTCCATATGTCTTCTTGTCAGGAACTGTGTTATTTAGTATCCAATAATATCCCATATAATCCTTATATCCGTCCTCTGCACTCGACCACGACTCACACAATGGCTACTTGCTTCTCCAGAGACAGCCTCCTCGCCGAGCCGCTACCAATCAGGGAGCTTGGACGGTGTCACGTGACGTCTGGCTGTGGTCATGTGAGCTCAATTAGCGGGAAACTGCTGACTTCCCAAATCTCCAGGGAATCCGACCGCAAGATCCTAGTGGTACCCTATGTAAATACACTACAGCCTTACATTCCATCTGCATTTCGTTCGTCTATATCACTTGTAGACTGTGATGAAACTCCAAGTCTTGTAGAATGTTCTTGGTGTAACAATTCGACTTCAATGACTGGCATATACTATTTATTTTGAATTTAATTCAGAGTATATTGAACATATTCCAACCATCTGCATCCTTGCTTAAATGAAAAGCCTTACCAGATACAGATGAAATTCTCCAGGTGAAATATCAACATAGTCACATGATGTCCACGTTCACGGTCATCTTCATAAATTAGTGAGTTCTTATTGTTGGGGTGTTCATTTTGTAAGTATACCGTACGTATTGTTTCGCAGCATAATGACAATCGCTATACAAGTCGACAGGCAATGTAGCATTCACTGAACACAATCAAGAATAACACACAGTCTAAACATTAAACAATTACAGGGATATTAAATAGGTTTGCGAAACAACACAAATAAAGGAGATAACAATACGTGTTTTACATAGGTTCACTTTTGAATGGTCAGTGAAAAAATGACCGCTGTGGGCTTAGTGGTGGTGGACCCATTTACAGTTCGCCATTAACTTTCCTCTTTAATTGTGCGATGACTGGACAGGCTGTGTGGACCCTATGATGACGTCTACCAGAAGCCCAAAAGGACGGTGTCGTTTGATGTTTGTCTGCAATATTGTATTGTCGTGCCCTCAATGGTTTGTTCTCTTATTGCTATGGCTTCTGAAAAATCACTGAGTAACTTCTTTGTGGCTTTCTAGTTTCTAGGCTATTATTTCGTTTTGTATTTATATATGCACGAGCATCTTTGTGTTTTACTTATATTGCCTAATAATATTGCCTTGTTGGTTAGAGAGTAGTTCATGGCGGGGATTTATTTATGTACTCTGTCCCGTTTTATTGGGATGACAGTAGGGTAAGTGTGAGGTTTGGTGCACCCTAGAACCATGTTTAAACCCCCAAGCGGCCTTTCTTTGCCACTGACCGTTCCAAGGCGGTAGACATATTGTCAACCCTTTTGTGTTTGTGATGTCTTAGTTAGCATTTTAATCATCTTTAAAGTTGTTCTTTGTTTCTGTGTGTGTTTGTGGTTGACTGTAGTCCTTGAATGCTACTTTTCCTTTTTCGATTTTTATATCTATATTAACCAATGTTCTTGGTTGTAATTAACCTAACTCTTATCCGACATTTATCTAAATAAAATCGAAATAAAGAAAGAAATGCCCACTAGGCTAAATCATATAACAACTTAGGTAGCGTTAATCGGCACTATAGCTAATTCACAAAGATGTTCATGTATTTTTGAAAATAACAATAACAATCATAGTAGATAATGATAATCAAAGCTGAATGTACACTATGTACTATGGCATCTAGCGGTCTTCAGGAGTAAATATATCAAGTGAGATTTGTGCCACCTTGGTGCAGTTAAATAGTGCCTAAAAGGTATTATGAGGTATGCTTATGTTCAAGATTGTATATGTAATTGTTCACCATTTACAGTGTCGAATGTGTTTCTCAGGATTGGGTGATTGGCAGGTCAATGTGACCTTGACGACCGCCTGACACCAAACGCAAAAGTGTTCCTCCTCTTGCCAAGATCAGTGTAGCTAAACAGTTTCACGAGTGTCGGTGTTATACTTCCGGAGTTATATTGTTTAATGCGTATGTCCATATGAGGTAATAACAGGGGTGGGGGAGTAGGGGGATGGGGTGGGAGTTTACATTACCCATTCAAATACTGACCCCAACAGCAAACGACTTGCAGCTATTAGCACGATCAATGTACCTCCGTTTAATAGTCAGGGAATACGGATGTCCATATTGACTACCGATCCAACACTCAGTATGGTTCCTACCCTCACAAACGACACTTTGTCTATGAAGTTACATGAGCGTAGGCGTTATATTTTCGGAGTTATCTCTCTGAATGTGTATATCCATGTGCGGTCACGGTGACCAAGTGACCCTGAAATCAATAGGGTTCCTTCTCTCAACCACGACAACGCACCTACGAAGATCGATGAGTTTATGTTTTATGTTTTAGAGGTTTTTGTAAGGAATGCATATTTCCATATGAGGTCATGGCGACCTTGAACTTTGATCTACTGAACCCAAAAACAATCGAGTTCATTCTCGTACCCAGTGCAATGTACCTTTGAAGTTTTACGAGTGTCGGTTTTATTCTTTTGAAGTTATTGCGCTTAATGCATAATTGGCTACGGGAAGACAGATATAATGGACAACACTATAAAATAATACGTACAGCTTTACAGCCCAATAAAACTGTTTCACAGTCTTTAATTAAGATACAAAGTGCACATTTGTTATTGTTGTTATCATTTTTATTTTTACATTAACTTCATCAGAATGATTATTAATGTATTAATCATTGTTTGACTGTTTAAAGTATAATTAACATAAACTAGGAAAGCGAACGTAGAATGGGGTGATTCATCATGCAAATTGAAAGTGACGCCATTCGAATGAGAGGCATTTTCTTACCTGATACATAACCTCCTGTTGTTTTTTTCAGTTTGTAAAACAACTCTGCTCAAAGATAAGCTTAATCCATTTTAAATTTTCTTATAGAGTCTCTAAACATTGGTGGATTCACACATTCAAAAACACGCAAAAGTGTTTTATGTAGGATTGGTGTTTAATATGGAAAACCGACATCGACATGGCAATATTTCTACGCCAATACTATTATTCCGCAACATGTTAGTTTAATTTGAACTACAACTTTAAACCATGATATTTGATACTTTAAAACCTATGTGGGTTACCTAATTTTAAAAAAATCTGGTATTCATAACAAATGTCAGATGGAATTTGTTATGTATATTCATTCCAGTACAAAAGTAAAGAAAGGGCATATTATTAGTTATTGGGTTTGTTACTGACCCCCTACAGAAATATGTGGGGTCAATAACATTTGGTTTAAACATATTTTATTTCCAAATAGTTACAACAATACACAAAATTTGTACAAAAAAACAAAAGGATCAGAACGAAAGAAAAAATCTTATAGAGTTCTTATCCACTGGTTGAATATGGTAAGGATAAGATAGCGGTTTACATTAGAGAATGCAGAAACGAAAATAACGAAAATAATATGGGTATGAATTAAGAAAAGTGGAGAAAGGTAGCAAGGAAAAACCTATAAAAAAATAAAGGAACGGGATTCGCACAGAAGACATAACCGCTAGGGTTTAGGAACAAGTTCATTTTGCCTGCATTTCACTATATAACCTAAAACCGTTTACTAGTCAATATGTATTTCTGGACCGATTTAAATATATCTGAATTCACATCGTATGAAAGGCTTAAGTCGCCACATAGTACATTATTTAAGATAACAGGGCACAGTAGATTCAGTTCCTGTAATAGAGTCACACGTGACTTATCGTATAATGGGCATTCCAAGATAAAATGGTTAGTACTTTCAACCCCTACACATCTACAAAGAGGAGATTCGACGATGCTTTTATTGAATAAGTGTTCGTTCAAAGAACTACAATTTGTTCGTAAGCGTGCATGGAGTATATGTGCTCTTCTATTTCCCGTGCAATAATATTTAGGAATTTGAATTTTGTCACGATTGAGGTGTTGCTTAAAGGTAATAATAGAGCTGGAGTTACGTACATCAACAGGGAGATTGTTCCATTCTCGAATAGCAGAAGGTAGGAAAGAAGTTGAATATAATTGTGTACGAGAGAATGGTACTTGGAAGTCATCTGAATTTCTTAACCTATAATTTGATGCTGCACTGACCATAGGCGGTACTAGTGATGTAAGATAAGGAGGAGTTGCACTATTGACCATTTTATATAAATGTATAAGTTTGTGTTTACTTCTTCGAGTCTCAAGTGTTTCCCAACCAATATCTTTGTAAAGTCGCGGATAGATACCAATTTTGTTGCCCCTATGACTATACGTGCAGCTTCGTTTTGGATTTTATCAAGGTCTTGTTTTTCATAATTGGTACAATTGTCCCAGATGACGTCACCATATTCTAATAGAGGTCTGATGAAAGAAGTGTAAATAACTTCTAAAGATTTCCGATCAAGCTGAAATTTGAGTTTACGCATGATATTAATGCGTTTCCATTCCTTATCTTTTACATATTCGATGTGTCAATGCCAGGAACAGTCATTCGAAAGATTGATACCAAGGTGTTTGTGGGAGGATACTTCAGATATTTGTTCATTTGACATTACAAGGGGTGGGTGATGAGGTGGGTTTCTTTTGTGAGATATTAACATGGATTTAGTTTTAGAAGGGTTGAAAGTTACTAGCCATTTCTCCGCCCATTCAACTATTTTTTGGATGTCCTGATTAATTATATTCGCAGTATTTATGACGTCACTATCCTTGTCAATAATAAGGTACAAACGTGTATCGTCAGCAAATAAACGAATGTTTGAATTAATATTTGAAACAATGTCATTAGTATATACAAGGAAGAGAATAGAACCCTGTGGAACACCGGCGTTCATTTTGTTCGATTTAGATTTTTGTCCAGGAATAACCACACGTTGTCGTCTGTTACTAAGATAGTCAGCAATAAGTTTAATAATATGACCAGAAATACCAGCAGCCTTGAGTTTAAACAAGAGAACTTTGTGCCAAACACGATCAAATGCTTTACTTATATCAAAGAATACTACCCGGACTTCTTTTCCGGCGTCAATTGCCTGACAAAATGAGTTGTACAAGTATGTGAGTTGGTTAATAGTAGAATCGCCAGGCATGAATCCTGATTGAAAAGCAGAAAGAAAGTTAACCTCTCTTAAGAAATTGAAAATATGCTTGAAAAGTAGTCTTTCAAAAACTTTATCAATGACACTCAAAAGCGAAATAGGCCTATAATTATTTACTTGTGATGGATCACCTGCTTTAAACACTGCACATACAAAGGGTTCTTTCCAAGTATTTGGGGAAATGCCTAAAATAATTGATTAATTAAAGAGATCACATAGTAGGACAGAGAGCTCGTTAGCAAGTTCCCTCAAAATCCGATTGTTTATTTCGTCTGGGCCAGTTGCTTTCCCGGAAGGTAGTGATAGTAGAACCTGGTGAACCTCATCAGCTAGCAGCGTATGTGTAATGACTTGTTCGAAGTTGGGAAGATCGGAATTGTTGTCGTTCAATAAAGTTTAATTTTGGAAGAAATCATTCAAGATATTTGCCTTTTCATAATCATCTGTAATTATGGAACCGTTATTGTTGAGGGGAGGTAATGATAATTTTTCGTTAAGTTTTATAAGTGTTTTGAGAGTTTTCCACCAATCCTTGGATGAAGTATTTATAGTTGTTAATTTATTTGCAATATTACCACAGCATAGTTGCTTGGAAGTACGAATTTCTGAAATAACTTTATTACGTAACAATATAAATTTGTTCCAATGGTATTCAGATTTGGTTTGTTAAGCTTTTTTATAGGCAGGCTTTCTAGCCCTGATTTGACGTTTGATGTTATTATTTATCCACGAAGGCTCGCAAAGCCTTATTCGGACGGTCTTATTGGGAATGAACTGATTACTCAAGTCAATAATCTTGTGTGTTATATTAAGTGCATATTTATTTATATCATCGTGGATTAAGTCGTTACAGTCATTGTAGCATGATCGCTCATGCGATTATAATCGCCTTGTTCATATAACCAAATCCGCCGTGTAAATGATTTTGCCTGTGGCTTTTTGAACTTAAAAATGCCGTAGATTGGACAATGCTATCTTGTGTCCTGGTCTAGAAAAGGCACGGCAACTCCACTAGTAAGTATACTATTTGTTTCGGAAACAAGAAGGAGGTCAATAAGAGAAGCCGAGGTCTCGGTAAAATGAGTTGCGTCCTTAATTGCCTGTTCAAGGCCAAATTGTTGACAGAGTGAGTTAATTTTTCGTGCGGTTTGTTGAGAAAGCATATTGAAGTTGAAGTCACCCACAATTATAATATCCTTAATGCCTGTATCAACTGCAAGGTTGATTGAGTCTTCTATACTACTATTGTATAAAGCGTCGGAATTAGTTGGTCTATAAAATGTACCTAACAATAATCGTTTTTTGTTCAGACTAAGCTCTATCCAAATACATTCAAGGTGGATGAGTTCGAGGTCTTTTCTACGGACATGATGAAGAGAGTTTTTGATGTATACCATAACACCGCCATGACTATCACTGAGAAGGTCCTTACGTTCAGGTTTGTGGAAAGACGGAAATGTGAGGTCATTCGTATCAATCGAATCATTTAACCAGGTTTCGGAAAAATTAATATATCAAATTGGTAAAGCTTCGTTTTTAAAAGATCCATCTTAGCTAAAATGCTTTGTACATTGTAATCATGTATAACCGACAGATTGTGTGAGAAGTTTAAGGAATCGGATAGAAAAAAGTGACGAACTGTCATGGGTATAGTTTGAGCTAGCTGAAGTGTTGGCGCTATCTGGGCCAGGAATTTGGCCAGGATTTGGATGAACGTCGCCTGCCATTTGAAGAATTGTTAATAGCCAAGTTATTAACGTTATGATATAAAAAGCAAACATGGTGCATTTTACAAAATAATTATTTTCCAGATACGTTTTATCAAGTGATGCAATTTTTCAGTTATGTACATGTTGAACAAAATTGATTGCAAGCACAGAGGGGAACATATATTTGGAGGAGAAGAAGGAGGTGCAAACTAACACAAAACATACTTTGATTGAATCTGTAGGTCGACACAACGATGACAGCATTGTCTCTAGAACGGTTTATGTAATTGTCAATAATAGAAACAGGAACAAGACTGTCTTCAGCATGTCGATATACAGAGTGTAAGCGTAAAAAGGACATCGAACATTCTCGAGGCTCTGCTCGAAAGAGCATAAATAAACCAAGGACATGTCTTCCGTGCGAATGAAAAGAGGAAGAGCGAATGTGCTAGTGAAAAAAAAGTAGAAAAGAAAGAACATAGCTGATGTAAAAGGGAAAGAAAAACAGGAGGTAGTTTGGAGTAGCTTAGGAATGGTGCATACAGGATACGATGATACAAGAAGACGATTGAGATAGCTAACATGGTAATATACAACGCCATAACTATTTCTTCTACACGAAAACATATTAACTTCATGCTTAATGACACTTTAATGCCGTTAACAAGGCCGCAAGTAATAATCAGTATCATATCTGAACAACATGACCAACATCGTCACACCAACATCGTTAACACCATCAAAAACTACAAGGCATTGTCACCATCTTCATAACATCTAATCATAATAATAACTATTCACAGGTGTGATAACAAGTATATCTTCTAATCAACATAAGTA
Organism: Cyrtodaria siliqua; assembly: GCA_037043455.1. Taxonomy (NCBI): domain Eukaryota; kingdom Metazoa; phylum Mollusca; class Bivalvia; order Adapedonta; family Hiatellidae; genus Cyrtodaria; species Cyrtodaria siliqua. Next base: position 149,564 of record JAWPHD010000506.1, read on the forward strand.
ACTTTTCAACATAGCCTGATTATCTGTAAGTTTGATATCGACAATAATATAACTTTTCATACAGGTCGGATGGACATAATAAATCATCAGCACCCCTAGTGAATGTTGAAATAGTGGATCCGCATTACGACTGATCTACACTATAACTAGTCATCATGTTTTACCATCAGCATCATCATCAACAACAACATCGTTCTATCGTAACCAACCTCTTACCTCTAATCATAAAAGTTATTGCTAATGATAAATCATCTCATCATATCACATAAACATAAGTTTGTCTTTTGAACATTTTACACATCATATCTGTCGTATCCCTATAATAAGCATCATCAGCGTCTCTTATGAAAGTTTTAGTATTACATCATCATTATGACAATCTAGTTTATTTATAACTACTCGACTTTAACGTATTGTATCACTCATATCGTTGTTGTTACCAATATCATCATCACATATACATAATAGTTATTTGTATGACAAATCAAAATCACCATAAGTGGAAAACACTTTCTAATCTACGCTACTCGTATATAACTAATTATACACATAATAATTATATCAACATCATCATTGTTGTTTTGATTATCATCGCCACACTAATAAGTAGTCGACATCATTATGACAAATCAACGACAGTAATTAGTGAGAATCTTCAGCTCAAACATCGTGGTAATTGCGGTACTATAATAAGTTGTGTAAAACATAAACTAATAGTGCATACAATTAATAGTAGTTCAAACATGCATAATTTAATTCAATTCAATTCAATTATTTCAATTCAATTATTTTATTCAGCATAAACATCATACAATGTTCATCGCCTATTACAATGAGGCGGTTACATTACATTGAGAAGAGCATGTATAATACTATCATGGAGTAAAGCTACATAATGTAATGCGTCCACATATCACACGGTAAATGCAAGACGACTTATTCAATTATCGTAATAATCTTATTCAATCATCGTATCAACATCTTAGCCATGGCTAAGCATCAGGTGACTTATCTTTATCTTATTGTCATGATGTTAGTCATTAGTCACCAGTATCAATTGAATAGATAATATAGCTAATCATAGTTTATCAGCATCGACGGCATTAGTCGTGATAATTGGCTTTGATGTCATTTATCATAATTATCATAATCATTCGCAACAATAACTAATAGTCATCATCATGACTAAAACATCATAAGTAACCGTGCTTGGCACATCCCTGTTTAATGACAAAAGAGACATGTTTATCAAGTAATTGTTCATCTATCCTATTGCGTAATAATATATAAGCGTACACTTGATAGATCAAAACATAAATATGATAGAAATCCGTATACTAAACGAGTTATGTCAACATTAACATTTATAGGGGGCGAGGCGATAGCCGATCCCCCTATACATCTGACTGACCCACATATTTCTGTAGGGGGTCAGTAACAAACACAATAACTGATTTATTGCATCAAGCACCTTCTTTTAAGGCAAACGCCGATTTTTAAAGCATTTGCGCAATTTGACTACATTTGACGTTGACGTCACGACCGGTACAGTTTAAAAACATTATTAAATTTACTTATTACGTTTGTTACTAACGCCTTTAAGAACTATTAGCAAATGATTTAAACTTTAAATCGCAATTGTAGTCCATATTATTTTAGTGACCTTCTATGAAATCTACCGACCCACTATTATTAGTTATTGGGTTTGTTACTGACCCCCTACAGAAATATGTGGGGTCAGTAAGATTTAGGGGGCGAGGCGATAGCCGAGTCCCCCTATACATCTGACTGACCCCACATATTTATGTAGGGGGTCAGTAACAAACCCAATAACTAACTTATTGCATTGAGCACCTTTTTTAAGGTAATCGCCGATATTTAACCCATTTTAATGGAACGTCAACGTCATTGCGACGTTCGCGCAATTTTACGTCATAACGTTGACGTCACAACCGGTACAGTTTAAAAACATTATTAAAGTTACTTATTAAGTGTGTTACTAACGCCTTAAAGAACTATTTGCAAATCATTTAAACTTTGAATCGGAATTGTAGTCCATATTGTTTTAGTGACCCTCTATGAAATCTACTGACCCACTATAGAATAATAGAGGGTCACCATGTGACCGCTCTAATCCAATGAAATTCCTAGGATTTTGTGCGAGGTGCAATAAAGAATAAAAGAGGTTCACCATGTGACCGCTCTAATCCAGTGAAATTCCTAGGATTTTGTGCGAGGTACAATAATAGCTTTTATTTCAATCACGTAATCCACTGTTTATTTAGGGTGAATAGGTAGCAGCAATGCATAGCAAATTTTTTTCTGTAAGGACTGTTTATCCTGGCCTATGACTATCACACTCTGTAAATTGCTTAGATAATGGTGTACATCTGGGTCATTTATGCTTCTGGCACATTCCTATCAGTCAGTTCCGACGACATGCGAGTGACCCTACATCACAGATATGTAACATGCTTAGTATCATAAACTTTAAATTACATATTTAACACTGTAACTATGTGATGAATCATTATTGAATGATTCTATGAATTGTATTTCTATGAATTGTATTTATTTTGAATCTTCCTTCTTTGCATGCACAGCTCAGTAAGCATGCAAATTTCCTGTTATTATTGAACCTGGAACTCTTCCCTCGAACGAAAAGCATGCTTAATACTGATTTTATGAATATTGAGTTCTGCTCAACCCGGGGCTAGAGGGCGTGAGCGGTAGCTTGCATATTTCACTTCCGTTCATGAACAGTCTCAATCAAACCGAGACTGCAATATTTTGTATGAGTCGTGTTCGGCCGTTTCCAAAGGTCCATTATCATACTCTTCTTTACATCACAGAGATCGCCCCTAAAACACAAAATAATAGTTCAAACAATAGACAAAATTAATTTTGATTATCCATATTTTATTTCAAATACACTAAAACATATTTACACAATAATTATAATACCCTTCTATTCTTGGCGTTTATTTCAACTCTAATAACATGGACTCCAAGGCGCCCAGTGAAAATTTCTGGTAGTTCGTATAATTTCTACATCTCAATTAAAGAGAAACCCAGTTACGATGTTTAATATTATTATTGCAATGTCTTTTCTAGAACGTGTGCAATTGCAGAATTCACGCTAATGACCGCGCACAACTGCGAGTGCCCGTCTCATCATGAACTCATGAATTTAATGTGTTATAATGATAATTTCCTGGGACTTTTGTTTTCGTTCACAAACCTTGAAATCGTATCGAAAATAGTTTGTTTTTGTTGTATTTGAGTGTACTTTTATTTTAGTTTCTCAGAAAAGCTCTTCCCCTTGTTAATGCGTACATACCGTTTATTTCACTGGCTTATATAAATTGCATGCGACCAATTGTCTTAATTAATTGTCTTAAAAAATTGTCTATCATATCAGATCAGAGAAAATTCAATGAATGTAAATAATAATGATTAGTTTTCTTTCCATCACTAGTTAAGCAAATATATTTATAATCTTGCTCTATTGGATTATTTTAGTATTTTCTTTATTTTAATTATGCCAAATGATTGATGTACTGGGCCGTATAGGATACAAATGAAATTAACACATTTCACATATTGAGAAATAAATAACAAATTAAGAACCAACAGTGGTGGGAACATCGGATTGCGAATATATCGGATTGCGAAGACAACATTTTAACTGAACAATCAAAGTAATAACGCTGGATAATTCATTAAAAATTAATCACAGAGTTATGGTTCTTGTCGTATAACATTGTGTAATGATAATGAACAAGTGTGCCATCTGACAATTCATTTTTGAGAAATGAGAAAAAACAAAAACGTTAACCAAATAAAACTTCAAAATGTTGCTCTTTTATTCAATATTTGACCTCTTTCAAGAGAAAACGATTTCACGAAACAATATGTCACGTCCATTTTGAATATAAGCGACGGAAGTTATGACAGCGACATGGCTACGCTTTCCCGTTTCTCGTAATGACGTCGCGTCATGGCCGAACTCGCCAAAATTCAGAAGAGTACATAGTGTTGAACTGTAAATTGGTCAACCACTATAATTACAACTTTACAACTTTACATTACTCACAAAATATACTTTAGTACCAAGCTTTCTTATCCGAAGATCTTCCATTAATTTATATATAACGCACAACCGAGCACCTCCGGTATAGAAGCTTGCAGGCAGAAAAAAAATAAAGGAGCAATAAAGGGACAGGCCAAAATAAAAATGATTTGCGTGTAACAATATTACAAAGAGTGTTTCATGAACGTCGGATATATAGACAATTAATAGAAGATCTTTGGATAAGAAAGCTTGGTTTAAATGTAAGCGTGTAATGTAGGTTTGGTAGTGATACTTTAGCATATTTTTGAACTTTTGTGAATTGTGCGAGTTCGGTAAACGATGTAACGTCGTTCTGAGCCATGACGCGACGTCATTACGGGAAACGACATTGCGTTGGACAGGAAGCGCAGTCATGACGCTGAGTTATAACTGCCTTGTTTATACGCAAAATGGACGTGACATAATTGTTTCGTGAACTCTTTCTGTCTTGAAAATGGCTAAGGGGTCGTAATATTGAATAAAAGAGAAAGTAACATTATGGAGTTTAATACAATTTCCCTTTATAGAAGATTTATTGAAGATTATAGTTAACCAAATACTTTAACTAAAACGTCAAAACGCGTAGACGGACAGACAGACAGACTGGCAGGCAGACAGATGGAAATAGGCAAAGTATAAGCCTGGATTTTCTATGCAATCCGGCTAACAATTGATAACTTTATCTAAAAAATCATAGCAATAAAATACTGTAGCTCTTTTAGATAAATACAAATTTCCATTATGATTCCTCTCGAAAAATAAACTATGAGGCCAATGCTTGTCTTTGAAGTCGAGTCCCAAAGTTGTTATAATATCACTCCCCACGATCCATCCTGTGTTTTTTTTCAGAAGATGGGGGTAAATTCTCGTCTATTTTCCAACCCTAGAATATACATTGTCCTTCTTGAATAGACCATCTCAGGTCATTAGTTTTCATCAACAAATTGTTGTTTGTTATTGACTTATTACTGACTATAATATCTGTTATAGTCAATGGTTATGGGAGGTCACACCAGCTGTTTTAAACTTATTGAGATTGAGTAATTTTCACGGCGAAGTTATTCTTACATGTACACCGGCAACTTCCCTTTCCTGTCTCCTACCATCTAACAAAGGTGAGATATGCTTTGAGCTTACAGTTAAAAACTTTTATTATATAACCTATAAATAGACGCGTTTTCATTGGCTAAAAAGTAATTTTTTAGAAAAAATATCTAGCGATATTGACCTGTTTTTTTGATATTGACCTGTTTTTTTGATATTGACCTGTTTTATATAATTGTTTTTTTGATATTGACCTGTTTTATATAATTGTAAATTGAGGGTTATATAATAAAACAGTTATGGACTTTTCAGCTGTTATACATGATGTTGATATGTACCAAAAAATCATTATTGACCTCGGCTATCGCCTCGGTCAATAATGATTTTTTTGGTGCATATCACATCATGTATAACAGCTGAAAAGTCCATAATTGTATAATATTTATTAATTCAGACTCGCAGGATCTATGAATTTGTAATAATCCTATTGCTCCTGATTTTATCTTCGATTAGGTCGTATTAGTTTCGATTTATTCATTCAGATGTTCCCGTTGTTGCCGGATGCAAATAACGTTTTCTAATTTCCTTTGTGTGGTCAGCCATTTTCGATTCTCGTCAGACCAACTTTTTCTTTCAATTTTATTAACAGAAGCTTCATTTCGTCTCTTCTTTTGTTTATATCCTGTGAGATTCCTTTTCTAATTGATATGAACGATAAATAAACGTTCTCGTACATTATTTAATTAGTATTGCCGAAATGTGGAATGTGGCGTGACGTCATAGGTTCCCACGATGTTAAGTTCTGCACTAAATACCCTGATCGGTGAATTCTCATCTTGTGCAGTTTATGAGTGACGTCATCAATATCGGGGTCGTTCTGTAATGGTAAACATTGGCAACTTCCTATTCTTTGAATTTATTGAACAATCACTTCCATTGAGTGGGTTGTTTTTACTTAAATTGTACGAGTAATGCTTTCGGATACATTTCAATGGAATATTTGTACAGTAATTATGTATAAATAAAATGTATAAAAAAAAAAAAATTAATAATAATATTCGATAAATTAGAAAATAATAATAATAATATATCGATCAATAAATAATAATAAAAACATAAAAATAACATGGTATATATATTCGATATAAGTTGCAAAAAAAAAAAAAAAAAATATATATATAAATAAATAATAATAATCTTTAAGCACATCATATTCATAAAGAGATGAAGACTGCAAATAGTTATTGTAAAACATTTGTAGTAATGTTAGAAGATGTGTATATTTCCCTGTTTGCTAGGGTTTATTCGTTGTTTGTTTGTTTTGTTTTCATAATCACACTGCAAAAATGCATCGAGGAAAGCGAGCCAGTTCTACTACTCTGCCGGTTCCCGTGGTTGATGCCCCCATCCGGAAAATTCGGCGCTTGCAGACCCAGCCGCTTAGGTCCGCGGGTACCAGTGGCCTTCCCCTGTTGGACGTACATGTGTCTCACAAGATTCAGCCGCCAAAGTCCTCAAAAACCAGTGGGCCTCCCCAGTTGGATGTACACGTGTCTCCCTTGCCGGTGAACGCAGTTGATGTCGGTGTCGGCTCTTTACCAGTAGTGCCAGTGGACTCGGGCTTGCCAGGTACATTAGACGTAGACCCGTCTATCTTTGCATTACCAAGCGTTCATGCGGAACTTGGGTTCTCTGTATCCCATTCAGTTAAGTCTAAGATTATAGCTGGCCAGTACATTGATCTTGCCAGTTTATTGGAGACTCAGGTTCCCATGGACAAGGATAAACATTTGGTTATATCTCCACTTGGTGAGTTGATGGTCAAACCTACCAACCCCATGTCAAAACAGCTGAGTATTGAAACGTGGTCCGATGCATTTTTGGTCTTTTCAAGTATCTATTTATCGGCTCATCCGCAGAAAGTCCAGGAATTGTTGAAATACATGAATGTCATTAGAACTGGGGCGAAGCGTCATGGTGGTTTCGGTTGGAAGCACTATGACCAACAATTTCGTCTGCGTCTTGCCTCTAACCCTTCAATGCCATGGGGGAAAATTGATTATGAGCTTTGGCTACTTTATATGTCCTCAAGTGGTCAAGCTGGTGCTAGTACTGTTGGTCATTTTGCCCAGAAAAGATGTTTTGATTTTAACTTGAGCCAGTGTTCTCGACATGTGTGTTCATACAGTCATAAGTGCTTGTCATGTTCTGGTGATCATCCCTCTAGGTCGTGTTTTGCCAGAAATCCAGAGGGAAATGTATGGCGCAGACCTATGCGAGCCCCTGCACCCCAGGGCTCGCCCACTTTCTACCAGTCACAAAGACCCAGAAGTCAGTCCGTCCGATTTATGGGCCCTAGGCCAAAGTCCTATTAATGTGTCGACATTACAGAACTATTTAGCTTCATATCCAAACCGACACGATGCAAAATTGTTAGCTGATGGATTCAATAATGGTTTTAAGCTTCAATACACGGGTTCACGACAAAAATCAGATGCAAAAAATTTAAAGTCTGCATATCAGCATTTTCAAGCATTGAAATCAAAGCTTGATAGAGAAATCGCTTTAGGGAGAATGATTGGTCCTTTCGATTCCCCTCCCGTGGCCAATCTAAAAGTGTCTCCAGTTGGTGTTGTTCCCAAGTCAGATGGCTCTTGGCGTTTGATAACTCATTTGTCTTACCCAGGAGGTAGCAGTGTTAATGACGGGATAAATGCTGATCTTTGTACAGTAAAATATACTTCATTTGACAAGGTGGTGGAAATGATTTTTAATCTTGGTAAATCTGCTCTAATGGCAAAAAGGGATGTTAAATCAGCTTTTCGGTTACTACCTATACATCCAGAGGATTTTCATTTGTTAGGCTTAAAAGTTGGAGAAAAGTTTTACATTGACAAATGTTTGCCTATGGGTTGCAGTATCTCTTGTGCCCTGTTTGAGAAGTTTTCTACTTTTTTACATTGGCTTGTCAGTTTTGCTTCAGGCTTTGTCACTCTTGACCATTTTCTTGATGACTTTATTTTCGCGGGGGAGCGTGGGTCTGAAACATGTAATACATTAGTTTCAACCTTTACTCGGGTTTGTTCTGAAGTAGGTGTCCCTATTGCTGAAGACAAATCTGTTGGTCCTACTACAGTTTTAGTCTTTCTGGGGCTGGAAATCGATTCAGATGAAATGGTCATTCGCATACCATTGCACAAAATTGAGAAATTGATTCATATTATAAATAGTTTCCTTCATAAGAAAAAGGTCACTCTTAAGGAGCTTCAGTCTCTATCTGGCATGTTGATTTTTTTTTGCCAAGCAGTAAGATCTAGTAGAGCATTTATAAGGCGTTTATATGATGCAATGTCTGGTCTACGTAAGCCACATCATAAACGTAGGATTTCTTGCGAGCTTCGAGAAGACCTCAGCCTATGGCTAACATTTCTAACAGGATTTAATGGCATTTCTGTAATTCCAGACAGTTCTTGGTATGGTAGTGATACTTTGCAGCTGTTTACAGATAGCGCCGGTTCAGCAGAATTGGGCGCTGCTTGTTTCCTTCAAGGGAGGTGGTCATTTTTTCCTTGGCCAGTTAGCTGGCAAAAAAGTACCATTTTGCGGGACATTACTTTTCTAGAAATGGTTCCTGTGCTTCTTGCCATGTTTCTGTGGGGAGCCATTCTGGCAAATAAAAAAATTATGTTGAGGATTGACAATGCAGCCCTGGTTCAGGTCATCAACAAGCAATCTTCCAAGTCACAGAGACTAATGCATCTGATCAGGCCCTTTGTCTTGCTGGCCATGAAGCACAATATATTGTTTAAAGCCACTCATATCTCTACACAAGATAATGTTATAGCTGATGCTATTTCTCGCAAACAGTGGACCAGATTTCGCCATGTAGCCCCGGAAGCCAGCAACGAGCCAGAGGCATTGCCTCCGGAGTTTCTTTCAATGATTTGCAAGGAGAAGCTACAAGACTACTGAATCTGTCCTTAGCATCCAACACCATAGACTCGTATAATGTTGGCCTGAATAAATTCTGCTTGTTCAGGCGTCGTTACAGTTTACCTGATGTCTGGCCCCCAGCATTAGGACACTTAACACACTTTATAGCTTGGCTGTCTTTGGAGGGTTTATCGTATTCAACTGCACGATTATACACTACTTCCATTGGTTTTCAGTGCAAAGTTAAGAATGTCGAGGATGTCACAAAAAATTTCATCGTAGAGAAATTATTAGAAGGTTTTAGGCGAGTTGGGAAAAAACGAGATGCCCGTCTTCCAATTACACCAGCAATATTGTCGTCAGTTCTAGCAAAATTGCATGTAGTTTGTACAAACACATATGAGTCCACTTTATTTAGTACAGCATTTACTTTGGCGTTTTGCGGCTTTTTTAGGGTTGGTGAACTAGCAGTCACAAAAGGGGCTCCGTTGGCCAATGTCTTATCAATTGAGGATATTAGTTTGAGTTCCCAGAACGGGACTCTGGCTATACACGTTAGGTATTCAAAAACAGATCAGTTCGGTCGCGGCATCATTCTGAAATTTACAAGATCTGGAGGCACTTTGTGTCCAATACATGCCTTAGAAAAGTTTCTTACGGTACGGCCTCATATACCGGGTCCTTTATTTTGTCATTTTGATGGGCGTCCATTGTCCCGTTACCAATTTTCAGCTGTTCTAAAAAAATCATTAGCTTTTCTTGGCATTGACTATTCAAGATACAAATCACATTCTTTCAGAATAGGGGCAGCTACTTTAGCTGCAAGTAGAGGTTTCCTCCCCGAGTCTATTAAAGCAATGGGGAGATGGAGTTCTGAGGCTTATAAAACTTATGTTCGTTTCCCAGTGCATGTTCTCCCACTTATGTCAGATTAGCTAATAAACCAGTCACGTTATTAGCAAAATATTAACAATAACCAAGTCATTTTAGGTGATAAAACAATCTGGTGTTTGGGTTCATCGATTGTCAAGGAAGCGTTTTTGGTGGCGCGTACAAGACCAGATGGGCTCAATTTAGGCCTTGGACGACTTCATGTAACAGTATGGTGGCAAGGCTATTGTGGTTTGGGTCTCCTAGACGTGCAGAGCAAGATTCAGTACCTGCTGCAATATGGTCCAGTCCCATCCTACATTTTTCTGCACTGTGGGGGAAATGATTTAGGGAAATATCCATTGAAGGTTCTTAGAAAGCATGTTAAGCTTTTGACTGAGTTTTTTAGGGACAATTTGCCTGATGTAGTCATTATTTGGTCTCAAATACTTCCTAGGTTTTCATGGCGTTATTCTAACAACCCCGCTGCCATGGAAAGGGCCAGAAAACGGCTAAACAGTTATGCTGCTAAGGCGATAATAGATATTGGGGGCCTTTATCTGCTACACCCACACATTCAAGCTGATGATACCTGTCTTGAACAGGATGGTGTTCACTTATCACATGTGGGAAACAACTTGTTTCTTAACCAGTTAGCAGCTGGTTTTGAATGTTTCATCGAAAGTAGGCAGTGATTAGGACAATATATGCTTTTTTGGCACCGTTTCTGTTTTGGGCGTGGCATTAGGATATTTGCTTTTTGTAGGCACACTTCGCTGCTGCCAAAAAATGTTTCCCCTATTTTTGGCGGTGGATGGGTGCCTGGACACTCATTGACTTGGAGTGTCCGGGCACCCATCCATATGGCGGGCAGCGAAGGTGTGAAAGGAAGGACATATAACTTTCAGTTTAACTTTATTCAGCTCCTGTATACCCAGAGACTGAATTGTAATCTAAACATAAATTATATACAAATTTGCTGTCCGTACGAATTGCTAAAAAAACATTTCAATTGATTGAATTCGGTGCACTTGTAATTATGCTTGAATATCAACCGTGCTTTCAACACTTGCTTAAATCAGAAAAGTTGCTTTCATAATGAACATTTAATTTGGTGCACATGTATTTATGTCCTTAATATTGTAATATTCAATTTGCTTTATGCTTTCTGCTGTAAGGGCTTGCCATAATGGTATTTTGTGCTTACCGGCAGCCCAATTGTTAAACATTCAATCCATGCCACGCCCAATATTTGCCAAATCTATTAAAGTTTAAAAAATATTTATATGTGTCGTTATTACAGTGCTCTCCCATAATACTGACTATAATATCTGTTATAGTCAATGGTTATGGGATGACACACCAGCTGTTTTAAACTTATTGAGATTGAGTAATTTTCACGGCGAAGTTATTCTTACATGTACACCGGCAACTTCCCTTTCCTGTCTCCTACCATCTAACAAAGGTGAGATATGCTTTGAGCTTACAGTTAAAAACTTATATTCCCTCCCTCCCAACCCTCAGGATCATTGATTTCAATCGATACTAGTGTCATCAAGTTGTATAAGTACAGGTTCACTTAAGACATTTCGTTATTTGTCAGTACTTCTATTCAAATGATAGTTGTGTTCTATGTTGCAAGATCATGTTGCTTTCTCTGAGTTATATATTTTCAGTTGATGTCTTCATCTGGATCCACTTACCTAGTCAACAATTACTGGCGTGGCATGGACATTAGTGCACTTACATACTTGCTGGAACTTTTGGACTACACCTAGTTGTGTTAAAATGTTGTAGTGTTTAATTATCGGCGGGCAGCGAAGGTGTGAAAGGAAGGACATATAACTTTCAGTTTAACTTTATTCAGCTCCTGTATACCCAGAGACTGAATTGTAATCTAAACATAAATTATATACAAATTTGCTGTCCGTACGAATTGCTAAAAAACATTTCAATTGATTGAATTCGGTGCACTTGTAATTATGCTTGAATATCAACCGTGCTTTCAACACTTGCTTAAATCAGAAAAGTTGCTTTCATAATGAACATTTAATTTGGTGCACATGTATTTATGTCCTTAATATTGTAATATTCAATTTGCTTTTTTGCTTTATGCTTTCTGCTGTAAGGGCTTGCCATAATGGTCTTTTGTGCTTACCGGCAGCCCAATTGTTAAACATTCAATCCATGCCACGCCCAATATTTGCCAAATCTATTAAAGTTTAAAAAATATTTATATGTGTCGTTATTACAGTGCTCTCCCATAACTCTGTGATTTAAAAACACGAGGCAAAGAGTCAGAGCTTTACGAAATACCATGTCTTATTACATTGTACTGTAAACAGTAAAACATATATAGTTTTGAAATAAATGTATTTATGAAAACTGGCACTAAAATACTCAATTGTGACGGTATGGATTATGTTCCCAAAATATAGGAGAATAACAACACGTGCTGCTAATGAACGGCTATAGTAATTAGTATAAAACCACGTAGATTAGAAACCAGGCAAGCTTGAGAGTAACTTCCCCATTATTAATGAAAAAGCAGAATACGATTTGCGCTAATTGCTTTTTTGGATCTGTGGTTTGTATATGTGAAGCACGAGCAGACATATGAAGCACGAGTAGACATATAATCAGTTAACCTCATCAGTGCTCCCGACATATGGAGAAATAGATTTAGCATGTATACTAATTACTATTGACACTAGTGATGGGCAATCGGTTCTGAAATCACAATTGGTTATCGGTTACAATCGGAAAGCAGTTACCGATTAGACATCGGTTATAATCAGGTGATAACATATCTCCATGAAAATTAAAAAAAAAATCCTATCAGTTATGTTCAAAGGGACACTGTCTGTTAGTAACGCATATATAGAGCAAAACTGAGAATGAATGAATGAATGGTTTTTACGGCAAGTCGACACATAAATAGGTCATATTGTGCGCAAAAACCGATGAAAGATGAAGAAATTAGGTAGTAATTTAAAAATAATGTAAATATATAAAGATAAAACTATTAAAAACAATTGAGAAATAAATATTGTACACCTGAAATACGTTTTGCTAACTTATTGTTGCAGGGACAGTAGACAATCTCGATTAACTTTCGCTTGCCTTTAAGGGACACTGTCCGTAATTAAAGCATTTATTGAGCATAAGCAATCAACTCATTTTAATTTTGTGAAATGCATATATGCTTTACTTACGGACAGTTTACCTTTAAGGCAAGCGAAAGTTATTTGAGATTTTCTGCTACACATGCAACAATAAATTATCAACGTTTATTTCAGGTGTAAACTGTGTATTTTTCAATATAGATTCATGGACGACAGTCAACGACAAACACACACAGAAACAAAGAATAACATTAAAGATGAATAAAAGGCTAAATAAGACAGCACAAACACAAAAGGGTTGACAATAGGGCTACCGCCTTGGAACGGTCAGTGGCCACAAAGGCTGCTGAGGGTTTAAACCTGGTTCTAGTGTGCACCAAACCTCACACTTACCCTTCTGTCATCCCAAAAAAAACGGACAGTGTAAATGAAGAAATCCCCGCCATGAACTATTCTCCTACCAACAAGGCAACATTAATTAGCAATATAAGAAAACACAAATATGCTCGTGTATATATAAATACAAAAAACAACAACAATAAAATAGCCTTTTCAAAGCTCTATTTTATTTACCACTACACATTCCAGTGATGTATAATTGATGTAAGTATTGGCAAAATTGTTCGTGTAACTGTCACATACCAATTTAAACCAATTTAAACATCGATGTTTCTCGACGTTATTACCATTACTGACGTACAACTTTTCACAAATGTGCCAGACTAATATCAAAGAGGGCCTTTCTTTTACTTTTTAAACCCAAAAACTGTCACAATTTAGATTTCGCTTAATCTTTAGGGAAATCGTAAATATCGTCTTCGACTGATCACCCGCTATGGCGTGTGTTGAGTAATCTCTCTTATGAGATATCTAATTAACCCAATGGATGTTAGTCAGCGAAGTAATCCAATTAGAATATGCTGTCCCCCCAACATCGATTACGGTTGAATACAGTCGAATAGATTATCGCCGATCAACTTCACATAATAATCAAAATGTGTTGCGGTGCTGCAAAAAAACATTAAATGTCAAAAAATCAATCATCCATAACACGCACGTTAATCAGGTTTGCAAACGTTAATCCAAATCACTTAAAAAAAGCAGTGTTTGACGTACTTTTGTCCGAATGAGTATACATCCGACTACTATAACACAGTTCAATTGGCGACTTTCGAAAAAAAAAAATCAATACTTCCTATGTTTACGTATTTTTTATGACCTCTGAATCGCAATAGCAGCCATTTGTCAGGAAATGGCAGCAGCCATTTGACAGGAAATGGCTTGGCTATGTTCTTCTAATGTTGTACGTAGAAATCGGGACATCTTGGACTGGACAAACTGAAGTCACAAAACAAAGTTTTCATGGAGTTTTTTTCGCTGATATATGGATGTTCGATTCACGCATGCACTGACGTGGATATGGACGCGGATACGGATCACGTACAAATGGATGCCAGGCTTCTCTCAGTCATTCTAACCGTACTCATTGAGGCTTCAATGCTACACAGGTGCTAGCAAATAACCACAACAATAAGAGGAAAGTCCTTATCTCTCCTTATACAAAAACGTTGTCTTAGGAAATAAACATGCTAACAGATGGAAAATAAATCGACGCCACCAGCAATTTTCAGTCGGCTTTACACCGCTGTAACATTAATGCAAATTCTCCAATTTTGAGACGATTTTACAGGGAGGCCAAAGAAACTGCTGCAACGATTTTATGAAACTATGGCCGTATATAAAGTTATTTCAGAATTATGTAAGGTTATAGGAAGCATTTACAGATTACTACAGTTGGCATTGACAATTTCCTACACAAATGTCACAGGTCTTACACGGGAGAGAATTACAATTTATGGGTCGCTGACCACTATACGTATAATTCATTTACAAAGGTAATTCATTTACAAAGGTTAACTAAATTTAGTTGTACAGCGTGCATCGTTCCTATATAATACTCATACTAAATCTATGTATTAACCTTTTCCTCTGTTATAGTTCTTCCTCATAATAACGATCACCTCTCTATGAAAACAAAAACAAAATAGCATTAAAATCTACAAAGTAAGTGCTCAACGACTTGATAGAAGACCGCGCAACACGAGAATAACCGTTAAGCTCACACGTCGTTTATAAATTGTTATACACATCGTACAACAGTAAAATGTCAGAGTTTACGTTTCTAACATATTATCATACATGTTTGTTTTAGCTTACCGTATGTTTCCCACCTCACTGCATCACTTACGGTTCCTCTTACTATCTCCAGCTCTGCTGTTGCCCTTCTTAATAGTGACCTGTATGTTGTGGCGTATTATCTGCCGAAATGTTAAAGATGTCTACATTAACCGGTGCATCGTCTGCAAGTTAACGTTGTGCCATCAAGTTTTAACATTTATTTGATATCTATTGTGAAACAAGTTCTTGCAACTTATATCAATCACTTTTGATGGATTAATTGTCCTATTCAAGGATAAATAACATGGCCAAAGCGAGGATCGAACCAACAATATTTCGATCTGGAGTCCAAAGCTCAACCACTAGACCACGAAGCCAAATATCTTGTTTTGTAGTACCATGGAGTACAAGGGGGAGATGTCTAATAAACTTGCTATTTTGTACTTTCCATTGGATCACTTTCGTTTATTATTGTGTCAAGTTTTATTCCAGTACCCTTAGTAGTTATTTTCAAGTTATGCTCCGGACAAGATATGCAGACCGACGCTAGAATGGATGGATGGACAAAGTGTCGACTATATGCTTAATGGCACGAATCGATTATCTACTGAAAGAAATACGTTTAAAACTACATCTAGCTGAAAACAACTGAATGCTTTTTTATAATGCAAAGTATTTGGAAACATTTGCATGGCTTAACATGTTCTTCGTTTTCACCTATTAGTTTAAACATATTTATTTTACATCGATTGCGAAACAAGTTATTGCAACTTAGATTAATCACTCTCGATGGCTTCCTGGGTAGAACCAGTACTAAGCAATGTGGATTAATTATCTTGCTCAAGGATAAATAACGTGGCCGCGGCGAGGATCGAACCCACGATCTCTCGATCTGGAGTTCGGCGCTCTACCACTGGACCACGCACTCACCTATTAAGTGTGATCCAAGGTAAGTATATAAGTTATATGCCATCTACTATAAATTATAACTACATATTTCATTCTAAGAGAAGTTAACACTTTATTAAATAACTGTTCCGGATTTTTAATGATAAAACAATCAAAAACATAACTGATCAATAAAGAACGAAATGGTAATTTTGGTAAGCAGATAAATTACAACATTTTCTTTTCTGTTTTCAAATTGGCAAATATCGGCTATTTAAGGTTGAGTTTACCATATTAGTCTCACAGATGGTAAAAATGCAAATGTGTACAATTCATAAAACCTCCATGGACTTGAGAACTGCAGAACATATAATAGAAACATAATTTTTTTGAAGCTTCAAGTTATCGGTAACCATTAAAATCTTTACCGAAGTAGGGATGTATAATTGCCAGTCTGGAGAGGACATTTTGTTTGACAATATACATAGCAATTTTATACCAACACGGGGAGTAGTACATGGTTCTCCATGTATCTTTTATTCTTCTGAGATATTCATCAAACGTTAATGAACACTTCTGAGTCTAAATTATGCTATCCGTCATCATTAAGGTAAACGGCAGTCGCTATAAGTCCAGATATACTGAAAACATATTTGGAAAAGCATGAAAAACTTACTTTATTATCAGATATTTACTGAAAACATGCAATATTCTTATTATACACCGTACTGTTATTGTTTACTGAGTATATTGTGTCAATATGTTATGTTATTTTGTAAAAAAATGACATGTTCTGGAGAGGACAATTTTTTAACACATTGTAAATCATGGCAATGCTTGAAGAAGAAATCAAAGCACTGAAAGTGCTGAAGGACGGTGCCACTCAGAAAGTATTCCGAAAAAACGGGTTTGTTTTTCGGATAAGGCATTACCACAGTTATGGGACCGGACGGACGGACAGAAGGTCAGCAATTCTATATGTCTCCAACTACTCGGCGAGAGATAAACATGTGAAGTTATATAGGAATGTTTCAATGCTATAAGTGTCAAAGAGAAATAATTGTAAAATGAAAATGTCAGAGAAAGTTGGTCACAACATACGTATACATGAGAACTCGGTTCCTTTCGAAAACCAATCAGATTCAATAATGCATGACAAAATTATCGCCCTTGAATGTCTGAAAAATAGATTTTCTGCATAAAACAAAACAAACTGTATTGCATTAGGATACGTATAAAAAAAATCAACATCGTCTGATGAAAACAATTGTATGGTTTGATAAAGGGATGTCTGTGGTACATAGTTATATAATCTCTTTTACTCGCGAATTTATGAACGTCCATGATGTAATGTGATAAAAGGTTTCAATTAAATATCATGGTAATCGAATTATTTACTCTTCAAATGTGCATGTGATGAATTTATTTATAAAAAAATATGTTTACTTACATCATGTACATCAAATCAATATTTTGTAGACAAGGTGTCCATAGATTAACACGTGTTTGCCAAGGATAATCTTTATTATTGGTATACATATTGCTGTCATGTATTCTGCTGTGTTAAGATGTGTAAAAGCAACTTGAAATCTGCCTAAGTATTTGCCACACCTTTAAATTACCAATTTGAATTGTTAAGTTATTTAATGTCATTAATTTCTTGGTCATGTTATTGACCCCATGTCAGATATTTATTTAATAAAGTTGTTTACATCTTTGTTTGTGATAACTGTTACGCGGAATATTATGCTGGTGTCCTTTATCAAGTTACTTATTCACACTGCTTCAATTGTCCTTTGGAGGGGGAAGCGTGCGTTCCAATGGACTGGAGTCTATCACTGGTATAGGCATGTAAATTGAAGTCCATCCCATCAACACATTTATTTAGGTTATTTCAAGCTGCTGTCTAGAAAAAGAAATGATACATATAAATCCAGGAGCCGTGCCCAATATTTGCGTTGTTATAAAATGTTTATTCAGTAGTCTTTATTAAAAACACAATTTGTGTTTATGATGAAATAATTTTCATTGATTGTCAAAACAAAATCAAGTAGAATTCTAAATAGTACATATTATGGTAAATTTAATTGTTAATAGCCAATGAACACATTTACTTCGGTTATTTCTAGAGTTAAATGATATATATAGGAATACATGAACCATTCAATTCACTTACTATCATAAAGGATTCCTATTGCTCTTTCACATGCTCGGAATATCGACTCCAATAAGCTAGACGAGCCTATTTACCTGTTTACGTCAACCATTCGATCAACGAGGCTAGAGAAAGTGTCTTGCTTAAGATAACACTGACCAAAAAATATCATTGAAACTAGATATTCCGGATCCTAGTTAACAAGACAATAAGTATAAGCAATGATTTTTTTCAATTGAGAAATTAATGTTATGGTTATTTAAGGCAGAATTAATTAGTAGAGCATTCTTCCCTTCTGTAATATCATTAAATTAGGCGCCATATAACCTTTCATGTGTTGGTGCGCCTTAAAACCCCAATTCAATTCAATATCATTAAATGACAAGTTTTATGGGATACTAGACATCATTACTTGGTCCGAGTATTAACTTTCATACCACATCCAACCCCTTCTCCAAGAAGCGAAAACGGGGTTGTTTGAGGTATGAAATAAAACCTTAATTTTGGCTTAAAAGTTTGCATATTGCAATATTATTATTTTAATAGGTCATTTTAAAAAGGTTATCGCATCTTTTTCAGTAAAACAATGTTTTTAAACCTGTTTTATTGTCAAATTATCCGTTATAAAATCCTGCTAATATAAGTTTTCCCATTGCTTAAAGGAATTAAGGCGGGACCACGTAATGAGTGTTTCATTATCAAACAAATTTGACACAAAAAACAAAAATACAACTGTATAACCAAGTTTTGAAGGGTCTAGTGCATACTGCTTCTGAGAAAGACACTTAAATGCAAAATTTGAATGCTGTCGCCACCGCTGCTGAAAAAGCAACACCTTCGAAAAAGGTGAAGCAAAAAAGGTTATTTTACAGTGTTGAGTACAATACTGAATTCTATTGGACGACTAACCATCCTCGGACAAGGCGAAAGCACAACATATATTATATTTCATTTCATTGCAGACACAAACACCATATGCAATGCAATATTATAATAGTTTTAAAGAGATGTATATTTACAACAAAGTTATACATGTAGCAAAAACATCAAATTATTTTCTTTGAACTTTTTTTAAAACAAGACAGTTTTTAAAGTTCTTAAGCAAACATATTAAAATTCCCTGACATTGACATTTACTACTCCACACTGAGTAATGAGTTCTTGAAATCAAGAATCACAAAATTCTAAACATAAAATATTTTCTTAAATGAGATTAATATAATGTATACATGCAACTGAAAAGATAAACAAATGAGGTACATTTAATCACATCCACATCCAGAGATACCATGTTGAATAATGTTTCCACTCCAGAACAACATACACATGTAAGCTATGTGAGCTGACATGGTACTACATAATCATCATATAGTCAATATGATGACTTCGCACACAAGTTGTGTATGACAGTGAGTGTATACTACATACAGAAATAATATTTGGTATACCTGGCTTTCGTTTGCACCTGAATATCCCAAATCTGAAAACTTTACATGCTTTACAAAGCTAATTATTATTTCTTGAATAATTACCTAATTATTTTTACAGTGTTATGGTCTATAAACATAGTTTGCAATATAAGATTACAAGTTTCTTGCAAAGATATAGCCCTTTTCTATTATGTATTATATATGCAAACTGTAATATGATAAAGATACATATTGTTTGTGGAGAGGACTTTTGTTAAAAAACCATGAGATATTGGCCAACCATAATATTTCAAGGGTAAGATTATGCCTTGCCCTGTTAAAGGAAAAGATACTGATTCTTTATGAAACATAATATCAGATATTCCATGGATGGCAGATTTACAAATTACCTTAATATTCGTTCTGGAGACTTTTAGCGAACAATCAACATCCCCACATAATCATCTGATAATATTAACAAAACATATCCCCAAAGGATTTGCCCTATTCCAGTCATTATTTATATCCTGTAGATGATATAGACACAGTTCTAGTGTAGATGATACAGACACAGTTATAGTACATATTTTCAACTTACTGCATTGTTTATGGATACATTGTTCTGGAGAGGACATTGCATTTTTTATCTAACGGAAAATGCATTGTTTACGAGAATGCCCACAAATTATACATTGCTAGGCCGAATTGTATCAAATAAGTTACATAATACATGTAATATTGTGGA
Organism: Cyrtodaria siliqua; assembly: GCA_037043455.1. NCBI lineage: Eukaryota > Metazoa > Mollusca > Bivalvia > Adapedonta > Hiatellidae > Cyrtodaria > Cyrtodaria siliqua. The sequence goes on from JAWPHD010000506.1 coordinate 170,025, forward strand.
AAGTTTATATTACATCAGTGACCACAATATTCAAAATAGATGCACATTTATTCACCCATGATATCATTTAGAAAAATACAAAACATGAAATTAGACTGACAAATGGTGTTGAAAACGTTGATAATTGCTGAAATCGAACACACATTGTTGGTAGAATTCTGTAAAAATGCTCATGTAGCTTGTCCTTCATAACATCCATGAAACCAAATCACCCAAAGTATGATATGACTAGTAACTAACATACCAGTGTGGTGAAAACCTGTATTAGATAAAATGACCACATAACGTGAAATAGCCAGCTGCATATACCTGATAATTATGTTAATTACATGGTTCATGACCGTTAAAAAGCATATCCTTCCTTACACACCTCTCCAATCGGGTTTACCAAGTTATTTACTTGCTAATCGTATAAGTGTTTCTATATATCAGACACAAACATCGACGTATATTGATATGTACGTATTAGTGACAGCGTAACATTGTAACAGATGAATACAGTATTGTCGTATATTGAGTGAGCGGGAGCGTTACAGTGATTACAGACAGCGTAATACTATCACACGATATAAAAATACGTTGATGAAACATGTTGCTTAGCGTAGATAAGATTATTTGAGTCGCCTCTTAGCAGTTTTAGCGGGTAACGGTTTTGTGAAAAAGACATAGAATATTTCGTGTCAGCAGACTCGCAGAATCTGTCTGATCTGGTCATTACCGACGACATTATTTTACAAAGCTGACAAGAAGTCTTGCTAAAAGAAATTTAAAGACGAAGCTAAAAGTATGTTTTTCCAAAACAAAACAACAAAGATACAACAACAATATTGGTACAGATGAGTATTAAAGAAATGCTGATTCGAGTTAAGCAAATGATTTCTGTTATTTTAGTAGAATCTAAAACAGCTATTTTATACATGACGAAAACTACTGTCTAGTAAGGATATAATCGCTTGTCAATGCAATAAATACTGAAAGGGTGATCCCTTGGAGGAAGCAACATACACAAACAAGAGAGAAAAGTAACAAAATCGGTTTCATTGAGTCTGTTCATGAGAGGTAATTTATAAGATGCAACACCTCTCACGCCTCCTAGCAAGTCTGCTCAGTGACAGTGTAATCTTTGCCGTAGGTAAAGTCCTTATATATACTTTATAACATTATTTTTTTCTTTTTTTTAAAATTTAACCTTTATATTGATACCAAGTTTGATCAAGCACGTTTCTAGATGGATTTTAATAACCAACAGACATTATTACTCGAGTTGACATCAAATGTATCTCAACACAAAATGACTGCAGTAATAAAGTTTAACCGTTATCCATTTGTGTAGTGGTATAGACACTAACATTACTGAAGCTGTATTTTACAAAAGAAGATATACCATTTGAATAAGACATGTAGCATTCAGAGGGCCCAGTAACCACAGTAACCAAATCTAGCACCAATTGCAAGGATAAATGCGACACCACGGACATTAATACGCAGTCGGATACAGTCTGAGAAAGGTGACTGATAAAACGGCCGCAGGGTTTCAAACAGGTTTTACGGTACCACGGACTCCACTTTTATTCTATCGTCATTACAATGATTAGGGACAAATGGGAAAGTTTAAAGTCAATGACCAGGAAAATACATAAAAAGTGGTGAAGTCAGGGTTACCGACTTGGAGCGGTCGTATAACACATAGAAGATCATGTATGTAGAGAATCTTACATGAGTTCTCATTCATTATTGAATGTATTAACCGAGTTGGCAAAATGATATAATGCGAGGCTCTTGCCAAGCATTATATCGTTTTTGCTAACGAGTTTAATAAATTCAATTATGGATGAGAACGAATGTTAGATTATATTTATACATAACTCAAATATCGACTTTTATTGCATTTTGTTTGTCTCTTTAACACGTCAGAACACGTACATTAAAACATTAAGTTATACCACTAGTTGAATATCGAAAATATTGAATGATGTTATTACACTCCCACACCACATGTTATGCGATAAATATGAATATAAAAGCAAAAGACAAGACAACCACAAAGCATGTTCTCAGTGATGTGAGATAAGCGAGAACACCAACATAATAAACCGTTAAGGGCAGAACTAGACAATACTGAAGACAACAAAATAACTTTTACAACCCCATGCAATCAAGATTTAGGTAGACGTCATCTTAGGGTCCACAATGTATGGGTCATCGCACATAGAGGAAAGCATATGGTTCAATCTCTAAACATGCAGTGCGTTATAAAATGATATGTTCATTGCCACTTTTGATAAACTTTCTAACACGTTTAAGCAGGGTTGTATGGAAATGATCATGGCCAAGAAATTTAGGAATTGTTTTAAATAAAGCCACCACATGTTGAGTTTGAGATAGTCCATGTCGCAGAGAAGTTATTACATTAAACTGTATATGTCAATTTATGATCCAGTATGTGTAGGTACAATTTGCTTTTATAACTCTTATGTAGTGAAATATAATTTCTTGCATACCGGATAAGGGTATTCACGTTTTACATGGAGGATGGTAAGTCTTATCTTTATGGGTTAAGATAAAAGTCACGCACGCACCAACATCCGGTATGCAGGAAAACATGCAAAACATTAGTAACTAGCGGCGTCAACGCATAAAATGTCTCTGATATCAATAAAAATAATCTATCATTTGTATTCGGTTCAGATAGGGAATTCCAACCTTCGATATAAGTGTTTCAATCGGAACCTCGGCAGGGCCTCAGTTGCGATAAAACACTTATACCTTGGGTTGGAATTCCGTATCTTCACCGGATAGCCATGAAAGATTCATATAATATTTCTCTGTGGATTGACCTGAAGCATGAGATATACTGCTCCCGAGTTCCTCAAATAAAACGTTGTCCTAACAACGATTTACTGGTTCCTCAGCAGAGACAAAACAAGGTTAGGTGATACATTATTGAATTACTGGTTTGAAATTCCAAAACGAAAATATATTTATCATAGATTGTAATAATATTGCACGAAGTAAAGAGGGATTTTCTACGGCGGGTATTCATAATAATATGCATTTGCATTTTATCAGACTTGAACGGAAGTCAGATCTGCCGGTTTTATAAATGAATGTGTCTATCTCAGACAGGACCAGCATCAACAGCAATAGGTTGAATCAAATTATACATGGAACCCTTTGACAACACATGTCGAATGTATTTATTTAGGAAAATAAATCAGTGATAACATAAAATAGCGGACAATAGCAAATTAAAATCTTTAGAGGACTATCCCAAACATATTTGGAACTTCATTGAAATCAACTTTCAGTGCATGTTTAAAACAAGAAATGACTACATGTGACCTTGACCTTGGAGCCACGTTGTCTGGTTGTGGTGAGCACTTGTGCCAAGTTATTTCAAAATCCGTCCAGGAATGCCAGAGTTATTGAACGGACACGATTTGAACTTTGACCTGCAAGTGTTACCTTGACCTTGGAGCCTCGGATCTGATTTTGGGCGCAACAGATTGTGCAAAGTTATTTAAAATTCTCTGCAGTGGTTGTTACGTTATTGTTACCGTTTTGGCCGGAAACGAAATTGCGTACCTGATTTTGGCCTATGAACTGCAAGTGTCACCTTGACTTTTGAGGTACTGACCTGGATTTTGCGCGCGACATATCGTCTTGTTATGGGGATACATTGTGCCAAGTTAATTAAAAATCCATAGAGGGATTTTGAAGGTATGGTCCGGATACGAACTGCGGACTGACGGACGGACGGACCTTTTCGGGGGCATAAAAAGCCAATGGTGTCGTAATGGGAGCTGAGGAAATTGTGTTTTTGTTTTAAATTATGGATGGAGTGCTGTACAGAGGAAAGCACGAATACATATGTTCGCGTGCTCTTTGATCAATTTCAGTGATACAATTGACAAAGAAGTGAAGCGTAAAAACATTAAGTGCTTTCCTTAATGTGCATGAATAATACACGGGCTTTCCGATTGATGTCACCTTTGATCTACGATAACTTACAGTTTCAGTCAAACCGAGACTGCAATAGTTTTATATTTATTTGATGCTTACCAGTGAAATAGTGGATGTTAGCAATGAAATAAAAGCGGTATTTCATACGCGTGAAATATAGTTTTATTTTTTCTCTATCGGAACTATTTTTTCTTCTTCAAAAACTACTTTTTCCGAAAGTTGCTATAAAAAGTATATTATAGGATTAGAAACAACTTAACTAAGATAATGAGTCGTAGATTATTGAAATCTGTTAAGTAGTTTAGAAGTTACGAGGAATGAAAAACTGCAATTTTATCATACTAAGCCAAAGACGTCGTCAACTTTTTATTTACTTTTCTGCATACGGCAGTACACTTTGATTATAAAGCATAACACAAAAAGAAAATGTGTTGTTTTGTCGTGAATAACAGATTTTATTTCATCTCGAAGTGATCAAACTTCAATATTTTCGCTCATGCTTCGCATTAGTGAAGTTTTCACACTTCTCGATGAAATAAAATCTGTTATTCACTCCAAAACAACAAATATCCTCTATTTAACGTATTCGGTCGTTTCTAAAGGTCCACTCTGTTACTGTTTTAATTTGCGCTAACGATTTGAAATATTCAGAAACTAATTGCAATTTCAAAATCTGTTGAACGTGTGCTCCGGCTGATACATATGATCGTTAAAGACTTATGGATATGCTGACTGTACGTTTTTATCCACTTTAGTTCTGCATTGTATCCACAATTACAAACTTGTCATAATAATATTGACCACCTTTATCTGATGCTAAAGCATGACAACAATAACAAGTAATACAATTAATAAAACTTCAAATTATAATATATGTAAACCATGTTTCAAAAAGGCCAAACACATTCGACTGTATTAGCAGATTAGTGAAATCGTTCAATCTTTTTTAAACAATTTTGAATTTGTATCATTTATAATTTTTTCAGTGGGGTTTTACAGTATTATGGCATTAACCAGAGTCATATTTAATAATATTCGAAGTTTATGTATTTTTTAATTCATATAAACGTGATAAATAGATAATGTTATTATTCATCAACTATTCTGTTTGTATATTCTATGTTCAAAAGTGTTGTTTTGCTCAAGTTCCGACTTCGTACTCGTCATCTAACATGTTGAAAAACATGATCAAGGATCGTTTTAATGTCATATATAATTATATATAGAAGCTGCATTTGTCGTGATGAATTCCATTCTTCAGGTTTAAAGTATTATACATGTTATCGTTGGAATAGATCTTGTGATAAACGTATATTTAATTTGCGAAGTTTGTCTCTAGTGATGTATTTTTTTACGTTCAGCTTCGATTTGGTGCTGAATATCGCTTTCAAGTTTACACATTTTGTAGTCATATCCTTTTATCGAATATTGGTTGTTTCCCTACGTATAGATATTAACTACTTTTACCATATCATCTCTTTTATGTAAATAGTTTTAACAATATATGTTTACACTAGTTTTAATAACTTACTATTTCATTTTACATCCTTCATCAGTTTTTGCATTGTAACCATTCTTCGGACTATTCGTAGACTTGAGCTCAAGTACTAGCATTTCATTCAAATATATTCCCATGACCTTCATAGATAAACAATCGTATGCAGTTGCTATTTATTAGAATTTATCATATTAATGCATAGCAGCTTCTTATGAACGTTTATCCTTTAAACCTATAGAAATATTTGTGATTGAAATTTGCATACTTGGTATTAAGTCTAAGAATATTCTCAAGAATGGTTGGTGAATTCAAGGCCTGGAAACGTTCGCGGGTACCTTCTTTAATACTCAGTCTGATTAATATAATTGTTTATACTATATGTGTGCATGTTACGAATGGAACAAACCAATTAAAAACTGTCATTCTGTCTAAATGTTACTGTGCATAATACAATGTCGTTGCTTGTCCATGCTGACACTGGGCAACTTTCGGTCATGAGTTCTACGTCATAGAATTTTCCCAAGAATGTGCCAATCGTAGAATGCATTCGTCCTCCGCGACCTCGCTCACGCACGCTTGCTTGACTGCTGTTGTTATAGCGATCATGATTGAGAATCCTTGCTCATTAAACAATAGCGTTGATTATTTCCCCACGTAAGTCCGGATAACCATTCATAATTGACTTGTACTGGTAAGCCTAATCTTTTTCGTAATTCTTATTTGTAACATGTACGCATTCATCTAGAACGTACCTCATCAACGATGTTAACACAATTAGACCGTCATCAATTATTTGGTTTCTGAAGTCCCGGCAATTTTCTTCATGAGATAAAGTTAGAATACTTTAACCAGTGTCACAATACTTAGATACCTTTCCTCGATGGTGGCAGAACCAGCGTCGGTTTAAGTGCCCGCAAATTGCGGCACTGAAGGAGAGTTTATCAAATATGGCTGCCTGAATTCAACTTTAAGGCTTTTACCCGTTTTAATCCTTAAAAAAAATACGCCCGTATAATCCGTTTCTCATGTAAAATCACATCAACCACTGGATTATTTAACACTTCTTCATTATTGTGGTGAGACATAATATTCGTTTTGTACGTTGTTCACACATTGTTTTGCCGTTTTCAATTTTAACTTAGCTGGAAAATTAGCTGGAAAATAAAAAGTTGTCTTAACGGCGTGATACCAGCGATGAAAGACGCATTCCCATAACGGTAGGACGTCACATACCGCTCTGCGTCATCAATATTGATACCAACATAATTCAGTCTGGAACCATTTGTAGTGATTAGGCAGCAATGCATTTAATTGGTAACACTACGCAAACTGTTTTGTAATATAACTTTTGCGTTTATAATAAGTTTACTATGACGTAACTCCTTAGCATAAGATGCATAATTTTAAAGAGAAAAAACACGAATGCTTTGATATCCAGCGTTAGATATGAATGACATGACGTCCCATGGCGGCTTGGCGCTAAGACATTTTGGCGTTTTTATTACACACTTCTGTTTTTTCCACAGGAATAAATGGATGGTCTGCCTCTACCATTATAAATAGACCGTCATTCATAGCCTGCAATGTTCCGAACAATGGCGTTGAACACATGTTATTCTTTCACCAATTGACTTTATGTCCTATAATAAAAACGATTATTTCACTCGACTTCAGAACTGTTATTCATTCCGATCTTTGGATATCTCTGCGCCTGATATTTTTAGATATCGGTGGTACATTCTCGAATACGCAGGCTTTCTAACCTATGCTCCCAACTAAATTCAATTTTGTTTACTTCGCCCAATTGTGTTTGTTTAGGGCCAAGCGTTTTGTTAGAAACTGGTACCATACCCCGCTGGCCATTGAATGGTGTGACCATACCTCATTGAAGGTTCCATGTTCACCGTCGTATGCATACCATCTTTGGGATGGCTCACATTTACTATTGACTTTTTTAAATATTGATTTCTGCTCAACCCGGGGTCGTGAACGGCAGCAAGCACGTTTCACTACCGTTCATGAACCGTCTCAATCAAACGGAGACTGCAATATGTTTTGTATTTATCTCGTTCGACGATTCCCAAAATGTCTCTTTTTATACTTTTCATTTCATGATATAAGTTTGTTAAAAACTGAAGTTGTTGAATTGACCTCACTTAACGTGTGATTCAAGTTGACTTCAATGTTTTTAATATTTTGTTTCACTGATGATATATAAAATATTATTGGTGTGACTTCGTTTATGAAAGTGTTTAAGTTGTGTATTGTTCTTATAGTTTTTTCATCTATAGAACGTAACAACATCCATTCGAACAATCCAGCTTGATTTCCTAGTATTAAGATATACCGATATTAATAACCTACCAGATGTTATACTTGATGGACACATCTTATTGTTTCATAGTAATGCCTGTGTTTATGATTATTATTTTAAAATTAGAATTAATGTTGATAACAATACCATATCGATACCAGCACATGTTTTAATAGGCTGAATAGAACATCTGACTGGGTTATGTACGCTGTAAAGACTTCATTGTTTGACGAAGTTGGTATTGTATAGCCTTAAACCTATATTTAGATATAAATGCACTTTTATATTAATCTATGCCAATGCCAATTTTTGTATGAGTGCCAACCGCTATCTATTGCTGTGAAAATAACATGTTGACACCGTATATTCGCTTATAACTGACATTAGTCGAACTATATCACTGTCTATATACACTTTGGTGATGCATACTATATTCAACTGCCGGAAAACAGAATAATGTCTCACATTGTTGCTGTGATGGGGGACTGACTGTTACGCTGTGACAGTTGTTTATACTAATGACTTCATACAGTTTCGGAATGAATTGTCTCAGAATATTTAGACAAACCTGTCAATATACATTCGTGGGATGAATATCGCTATTTCCATACATAGAACGCTATTACACACATTACTTAATACAAGACGTTCGATTACTATAGTTCAATTGATAGTGAAATGCTAAGATTTCATGTCACCAAATACGCAGTACGACTGGCAGTTGACATACATTTGTTTATACATACACAAGTAGTACAGAAACTAGCGGTTCTGGAGCAGAGTTTCCCTATCGGGTTCCCACCCATGACAAGTTAGCAACTTGATGTCACGGCACGAAAAACAAGCTAAAATCACCATGAAAAAACGATCTAAACAAACTACCAGTTTCAAGATGGGATGGCACTGGCCTATCAAGCCTCTCAACAAATTTAAAACTTGTTTTGTAAACCCCTACTGAGAAATCCTCGCCAGGACCGCTAGTTTCTACACTACTCATAGGATAATTGATAATATGATTCACAACAGCATCCCAACCTCAAATCCAGCCTCTCACCAAGGAAGCACGAGGACGTCTCCGGCCAAATGGCTAACTAATCTACCAGATCTCTGGGATGTCCGTGGACGCCTACAGCCAGATGGCTAACTAATCTACCAGATCTCTTGGAGGTCCGTGGACGCCTACAGCCAGATGGCTAACTAATCTACCAGATCTCTGGGAGGTCCGTGGACGCATACAGCCAGATGGCTAACTAATCTACCAGATCTCTGGGAGGTCCGTGGACGCCTACAGCCAGATGTTCAACTAGATTTCAAAATAAATTACCACTGAGGCAGGATCGCGTTATCACAACAAACAAACTAAATCCAAGTGAAATAAAACAAGCCAAATGCTGTTAATACACGGAAATATGCCGGCGGTCAATATTGATAAACCAAGACCCTTCTTATCCCTAGAAGGTAACATTTCAATAAAGCCTCCCGGGGTAAAGTTTAATATTTTTGCAACGCCTCATGATCTATCGGCCCGAGCCTTGAATCATTTTTGATGCGATTGAACAAAGTCAGAAGGAACTGGGCAATCATCGTCGTTATAGTTATTATTTATATGCCAGCGTGTCTTGGCCATTGTCTAATATGTAGCTTTTGTCAACATATGCAGACAAACCTTTTTATTAATTTCGTAGCTGCTCAGCTTATGCTTGTTAGATCTGATAACTTTCATTTTATGGCTGTTAATAAAAAAAAATTGTAGTTATCATGTGTTATCTGTTTTTTGCCAACACATTTTTTGATAACTTTGCATTTTTTCGTTTCGGTAAGAGTATGATTTACACCTCAATCCAACAAACTCTACAAACTTCGTCCCAAACTTCGTCTTTCATTTTACCACTAACCTTTTTGTTAAAACCTTTAGTTTACTGCGACAAGATTTGCTTGTTTGCTAAAAACTTGGAGCAGTCAAAGTACAAGGTCTTGTCACAAAAACTTGAAAAGATAGCCAAAACAAATAAAATTCCGTTATTCCTGTGAATGATTTGGAGTCTGATACTCAAAAGATAGCTATTTTTGATGATTATGTTTGTAATCGCAACTAAAATGATATTATTAATTATTTTATCCAGGGAAGGCATAAAAATGGTTGCGTGATTTACCTATCACAATCGAATTACAAAACTCCTAAAGACATTCGTTTAAACTATCCTCATTATATTTTCTTCGCAATTCCAGTTAATCGTGAGCTGGGTATGCCTTCTAATAAACAAGGTGTTAGCAAAGATCAGTATAAAAAAGCAACTGACAAACGGTATGATTTTCTGTATCTCGATCGTCAAGTCAAAATAAACTTCTCTGGTGAAATTTAAGAGAATCTATATTATAATGGGACTTTTTAATTATATTGGAAGCGAGGAAGTTAGTTCTGGCAGTTTTAATACTACACTTTTTTGGTATTGTGTTGTCTGAGTATGAAAAACAGAAACATCTGGTTAATTATCGTCACAAGGTTACAAATAAAAAAAAACGTTTTAAGAAGTGATCTTAACTTCGGATAACAATATAATTATCAATGTTTGAAATCCAGCAGATGCAGATGATGTAGCAACACAGTCATATACTTTAAGAATAAGAAAGATTGTAGGTGATTTTAATATTGATAAAACTCCAGAAATGATGAAAAAATTAACAACAGGTGTTGGTGACAAAAATGTCTGATACACAAGCAATTACAGACAAACAGTAGAGAAGTTGGTTGACATTCAAAACGGTTTAAAAGATGAAATAAAACTTCTGGGTGAGTTAGAGTTAAAACAGTTAAAAGAGTTAGAAAAGAAAAAAGATGGATTGGAAGATAGCGATCTCAATAAAAAATTGGGTGAAAAAATATAAATTGTTGTTGAAAGTATTAATGAGCGAATTGAAGACATATATAAACGAATGGTTGATAACAATGAACTTGAAGCTGCTTTTGCTGATGATACAAAACAAATGAGAACTGCTTTAGCTACTGAAATAACTCAAATTAAAATATTAAATGAGCAGATAAACACTAACGTTGACGATATCAACAAAGAGTTTGAAGACATCAAAATAAATGGTTGACGGAAAATCGCTGGAGACTGCTTTGAACAAAATGGTTGATACTAATAAACTATAGACTGCTATTGCTGATGCTTCAAAACAAATGCGAGCTGCTCAGGATGAAAGGAGCAAAGCTTTTGATAATGAAACAAAATTTTTAAAAGAGCATAATCAAAAGTCTGATAGTCGCCACACGGCACTTCTTCATAAATTAATGATTTGAATGAATACGTAGAAAATGCAAGTCGGATTATGTTGTTTGAAGTAACAATGGACGGAATTAGCATTATGAAAGATAGCGTTGGTTGTGCATCGTACCCGACACGAAAACCACTTCAAAAATACTACTCATCAACTCTTTGTTGAAACGTTTACATTTGTAACAAATCCATTTATAAACGTTGAACAATATTTTAATTTTGGTACTACTAGGAGGGCTACCATTAAACAATCTGGGCGTTATAAATTTGAAATAGACTTTACTTGTACAGAAGAGAACGTAGAACAGTTTTATTTAAGTGTTGTTGGCGGTCTGGAGAAGTTTTTATACCCAACAATAGAAAATAACAAACGAATATTGAAAGCAATATTTGAATTAGATCTCACAAAAAGCAACATACTTTATTTTGGATCAACCAAAAAACGTGGCACTACCCAAATTTGAAAAATCTAGTTTTAAAATGTTTACATAGGTAATTAATTGTATCTACTAAGATGTATAATAGAACAAAAAAGTATTATCGTCAGAGAGAGCTGCATTAATTATAAAAACTAACACGCCGAGTAACTTTACAACTGTATTCGACGGACCATTGATATTAGGCAAAAATAAACAATATGTTATTGGGCTTGATAAGATCAATTCTATGAATTTCTCATGGTACAATATTAGCGAGAAGTTTAATAACAAAGTGATATGGTATCACAATGAAAAATATTGGAAAAATATTATTTTCCAAAATGAAAATTACGGTTATGGTGATATCGATAATCATATAAAAGAACATTGACTGTAAAAGGTGATTTAACTGCTGACTAACCTGTTCCAATAAGAATTGAATTTGATTCATCAAGTTTCAAATGGTAAGTTACCATTCATAATAATTTCATACTTAAATTAAAAATCAAACTTTCACACCTTAATTGGGTTTGACAAAGATGCAGTCATAAGAGAAACTAACTTTGGGACAGTAGTACCAAACATAACACATTATATTGATATTTTGTATATTCACTGCAATTTGATAAGTAATTCTATTGTGGATGGATCATACGGGGATGTTATTTATGAAATAAGTACAGCTGACCTTACGAGGTCATATCCTTTTAAAGATGAACCGATAAGAGTTGGGTTCTGCGAAGTAAATAAAACGATCATTAACAGTATTAATATTTACATAACCGATTTCTCTGGTAAAATTATTAATCCTTATGGAGTCCACAGATTACTATCCGGAAGAGGAACTAAAAATATTCAAACAAGAATTAAACGTTTAATTAATTAAAAAAAAATAAAAAATAGTATATATATGTTTCGAAGTGATAAATATAATACTAGATAGGAATAGTACCTATTCAATAAGATAACCCCCTAGTAAAACCTGAAAATGCTATTAGACAAATGAAAAGTAGCTAACAATTTACACTAAATGATAGAAGTTCTTAATTTGATTAGTATAACGCATATTTTGAAATCATTTTTCAAGTAAACAAACTTGTTGATGGTGCTACTTTTGCAGACGCTGACAGAATGTCGCTTCATTAATCGATGAACTGCAAATAAAACAAATGGAAAAACAGTTTATGATTGAAATAATCTTCATAGATTTGTTAGTGTCAAACGTTTGCTTGAAATGTCTGACGATTATGTAAAAACAACCGGAACAAATGAATATTTTTATTTAGACAATACAGCTGCAGCAAAATCTCGAGATGATCAATCTGGTTATAATGTAGGATTTACAGATCGTCATGCTTTACTCATTAACTCTATAATTCCATTACATAAATATCATTCTTTGAAGGTTTAGAAACAAACATTCTAGCTCCTAGTCATATTCAAATTATTACAAATATTATTACAACTAACAGATGATAATGTTTTAATTTTCAAATCAAGTGGTGATGATGGCCGAGTAATTATTGATCAATTAGTTTTGTGGATACCTAAAATGATATTTAATTCTGATGGTTTAGCTTTTGTATCCGGATGTAAGGTATATGCATTGGTCTTGTACGAGGAAGATGTCGTTATTGATACTGTTGGAAATGAATTAGTTATAGTTTAATCTAACTTATAATATATATGACTTACCAAAATTATTCAGTAAATTTAACAGAAGGGCAAAAGAGAAATTCAGCAAAAGCATAGAAAATTAAAAGTGAATTAAAGCTCAGGCTTAAAAATAATCAACTAGCCGGGGATTTTCCTTTGTTGCTGACAGCTACGCAGATTAAGAATATTATTAAAGCTAAAATCAACGGACATGGCTTAGAAATAAATAAAATATATCAAAATCGCAAATGAGATCTCAGTCTAAAAATGTAGGCGTTTTCTGAGCATTAGTTGGGTTATTGACTAAAACAAAATTATCAACAATGGCTAGACTCGCTCCAAAAGTATTAGCACTGTCACAAAATGTCACGGGTAGAGCGTATTAGTCGTACATAGCTCTTGTGAGGAGTATTGTCTAAAAGAACTACATAGGCTTTATGTGCACTGATTTTAAAATATGTTTGCCAATGTTGGTGAAATATGGAGGTATATTATTTGAAATAGAGCGACTGACAGATACGTTTTTTGTGAAAATTAATTGCTTTTTGACATTAATGAAAACAATGCTCGTACACGTTTGAACATTTACCTCATTAGGGCTTAGCCTTACTGTCATTAAAAACAATAATCCTAGCATACACAGTCAAATTTTCAGCGCGCAAAATGCATTACTTAAAGAGTTCAAGGAAAGTACACCTTGTATACAATAAACAACATGAAAGTGCATAAGTGATGTGTCGAGTATATTATATTTGACCGCTTCAGTTGTGAATCTGTTTTATTACGTCTCTGCTCTTATGATAACAAGTAGTGTTAATACTGGACATATGTTTATCACATAACTTACGGTGCGGGTGTGGAATAACACCATTCTATATTTTCGATATACCACTGGTTATATAAATATGCAAATAAGCCTAGTATGCGCTGTCAAAAGAATCGATAATGTCTATGATCCAAATCCCGTGGTTTATGTCGGTTTCGCGTGTTAAAGCGACAGGCAAAATGCAATAAAAGTCGATATGTGAGTTATTTGATAAATAGAATCCAAATTTCTTTATCAATCATTATTGAATTTGCCAACTCGTTTAATAAATTCAATAATGAATGAGTATTCATGTAAGATCCTCTATTTATCTGTTAATTGTATTGTGTTGATCGTGTGATCGGACGGATGCTAAACAAATCAATAATTTCTATATTTGGTATGTTTATAACAAGAAAATGAAGGAAGTATTTTTAGTATTTTTCAGAGAGCCTTACTATGTGCAGATTATCTTTAGTACACGAACTTTGGAAGTTACATGTATCAGTACATAGACGTCCTTGGAACGTACACGAGTTGGATTGTATATGCATTGTGATTGGAGCTTACAAGAGATGGAAGGACTGACATTTCCCGTGAGTTCCTTCTGTAATAAAGATATCTAAGGCCGCTCTCTAAAGCTGTAGGCTAAATCCCAGCTATGTGTTCGTTGACCATCTAGTGTTGTAAGGTAATTTAAGGGATAAATAGTTGGTATTAAATATTTCACGTGCTGGTCAATAACAATGACCTTTATGCAAAATACATAAGAAGATAAATGTTTTATATTTGTCGGAGTCGTAGACGACAAAGAACATAATATATGTATTCCAATGTTTTAATCAAAGCTTAAAGTTTTTAGTGTGGAAATAAAATGCACTTTTCAGAAGGGCTAATGTATACTTATTCTAATGAAAATATACGCGAACAACCGTATTTAAATTATATAAGCATACAACATGTACAAGACCAAATATATATATTTCAATATTGGAAGAAAATATACATCAGTTCAAACATTATGACAACAGGATTGCTGTTGCGAAAATGTGCACTTGTTTCAAAAAAGCTCTACCATTCTTTAACTAAACTACTTTATACAGATCTATGGTTTTCCTTGGTGGAGTGGGACTTATACAGATTAATAATCATTTTATCTGCAAAAATAATCAGTTTTGTACAAAATAGTTTTAAAAAATAGGGAATGTAGCGCCACAGCCAAACCATCTTTATAATTGAGAGTTCTGAAAAAAAATAATAAAGGTGAAAGAATTATCGAAATCGGATAATAAACAAAGACGATATGATCATTTGAAGTTTCTGTTGAAACGGATATGGAAGCGGCCATTTTGAGAGCTATGACATCACGGTTCTAAATGACCATATATGGAATATTTATAAATATGAAAATTTACTGATTTATAAGGGAAAAAATGACAGCAACTGTATGAAAAATATGTAATACTTAATGGCAATAATGCTTTATATGACCAGTAAAAATAATCGTTCATTCGCAGTGATTTTCTTCATTTTAAATGATTTAAATGATATTTATCAATATTCAATATATGGTAATATGGAACTATGACGTCATAGTTCTAAAAATGGCGGCTCCCATATTCGTTTTAGAACAACCTTTAAATGGTCATATCTTTTTTGTTTATCATCCGATTTTGATAATTTTTTCACCTGTTTCCAAGTTTTTCAGAACTCTCAATAACAGAGCTTGTTTGGCTGTGTCGCTACATTCCCTTTAACGGTGTTTTGCGCATATACCGTAAGCACGATACGAATAAGTTTAACATTACTCTTTAAGCAACAGCATAACGTTATAAATCAGCAATAATATTGCGACCTTATTTTTTATAAAATATTCACATTACTCACATATATTCACGATTTGGTAGTTTAGTAAATATACAATTATTGACATAATAGACCAAATCTTACGTTGTCAGACCTTAATAAATATCTGTAACCTTTGTAAACGTGACGTAATTACATTTAAGGGACGGCTACAACTACAGCGAGGTTACATATCACCAATGTCAAATTTAAGAGCTGAAAACACTGATCAATTGATTGAAATGTCATATAAAATAAAGGATTGTACTGTTTAAGCCGTACTTTTATAGATGACAAAATGAGCAAAAGATGTTATTAGTATGACCGTATGCAATTTGCTAAAACAAATTATCAATTTAATCGAAAGTTTAAAAACCGCTACAATCTGTTTCTATATGCTGTTCAAATGCTTAATTGGATAATGCCGAAGTAAAGAAAGCACCAAAATATTGCCATTGACAATGAAAATTATGACACATTTGTAATAATATAATGTAATACAATGAACAATCGTGCTACTTACTACATAACCTGTGACCTATTTATAACAGAAAAAGCAGTATCATATATATTGTGATCTATGCAAACATTTAAATGATTTGGTATTGTTCTAAAAAAATATCAGTTAGTGAAAACGTTGACAGAGGATGTAAGTGTTCATAAATGTTTGCAATAATAGCTGTTCGTTCTTAGGTAAGATGAAAATACATTTATAAACGAGTTGGGATACATATAAGCTTTAAAATCGCAATTTTATTTTATGGCGAACAAATCTTGATCAACTGCTTCCAGACGCTGCCAAAATATTTTACAACTGCTGCATTTTGCTGCATTTGTTTTTACCCTTGTGTCGTTTAAAAATTCACAACTCCTTAAAAAATGCATTTGCGCGCCAAAATGTTGACTGTGTAAGGTAGGATGTTTGTTTTTGAGGCGTTTGTCTTCAGGCGCTTCATTAGTATCGTCTTCATCCACACTTCTCGGTATATGATTGGATTTCATACAGTTGACAGAGGTCAACATTCCATTTCCCTCTTTACATCAGTGTAAATACGTCTGGAGAAATAGTGCACATCGTAATTTAAGTTTTGACCATTTCGCAATAGAAATTGTGCCATTAGAATAGAAAAGAGTAGAATAAATTATGACAATTGTCTAAGTTTAACTCAATTGTTTTTTGACTACATCGGTATTTTGGGTTGAGCATCTCGATTCATATTGTTAACTAGCTTGCGGGGTAATAGCTTGATAACAATAATAAGAAATGACTAATGACCCGTCACCGGAGTATTAAGCCAAGAACACCGGCACCGTTGTCTTACGGTGTTTTTCAAATGCATTTACTTGCTGATACAACAGTACAAACTCAATTTATTGTTAATCTTGTTTTTTGAGACCCCTTAAGGACTCACACCACTATTATCTCCCTTGAATACTCCTGCCCTACAGATGAAGGAGGTAGATAAAAAAAACAAGTTCGCTTTTCTACATTTTACAGGATACACTGATTTATCTTTACCGGCTTCTAAATCTACAGCATTTTAGGAAGAGATCCCAGAAAAATGCATGTTGATATAAGATTTCTAGCTAATTCTGCCTCATTTTACACATCATGGGTCTAATCTCCACGGGGTTGTATTTTTGTCTAAATTTTGATAGGTGTGACACCTTAAAAAAAGTTCAATCTGGTAAATATTCGTTAAAAGTTAATAGCATGCAGATATTGGATCAGTGAAGAATTTAAGCATCAATACATGTTGCAAAATCTTTTTTATCTCTATGCCACGAACAAAAACATTACAATGGGACCCTATGGAAAATTAATTCTGGTGTGAGACGTTAAGCATTCTTCTTCAACGTCTTCAACTAATTCAGCTCGTGAGTGCACGTGCTACCAGCGTGTATCTGAAGTAGTTAAATATGTTGTTTTATTGAAACGGGTCTACACAAATGCTTATCTCAGTTGCATGTCTTTATATATTTACTCTAGATGGAATGGAAAAGATCATTTAGCATAATCGATAAAAGTTCAAATATTCATAAAGCAAGTGACGAGGTATTAATCATAGGGGTCCGATATGATGACCATTAGATTATGACATTCGCGAAGATGACTTGTTCTACGTATATTGAATTTCAATCAACATTATTGATACACAAAACCAGGCTGACATTATCACACAACTTACGGTACGGGAATGTTATATTGCCATTACATAACTTTCGTATACTATTAGTGTTATTACTATGCAAATAAGATCCGAATCTTTTACGGGTGTTCAACTGCTTCTGTTTGCATGTATAAGTGTAATACCGGAGTACAGACGCAAAGGTTATATGACATCATATTTTAGATAAAAATGCCGTATGATGTCATAAAATTGCCTCATCACGTCATGAAAATAAGAACGGAAATGGACGAAAATTATATATTCAAAATGGATTTTCTGTTTTTTCTTAGCATAAGTTGCTAAGAATGTGTTGTTTTCAGAGTTTAAAATAAATAAAATGATGTACTAAATATTATTATGCAATATTACGAAATCTAAGTTGTTACACGATTTGTCGTTAATTGGAAATAACTGTTTATATTAAAAACATTAATGGTGTTTATATAATCTTTAATTAGCTATGGCGTGTTTTCGCCTTAGATGTAGAATAAAGTCAATACGAGCGCCATGATATAGTGTGCATTTATATATTTATTATTTTTTGTAGGGTGGTTGGTTGGGGATTGTGGCGGTTTTAGAATTGTCCACTCCGACTGGCTGTTGTAAAACACAGAGCCTGAATGGGATATGTTGAGCTAACCCTGGTGATGAACGGGGCCCGCCCCCGCTGTTTTAATAAGCCAATGGTATTCGTGTTGCGTTATAAACACTGAAGCGCTTAATAGGTTTATAAACCGGGGTCCAGGCCGTACGTACAGAGAACAAACGCTTTGCATAAATATCCAATATTTTCGCAATTAGATTATTTAAACAACAACACCGTGGGCAGTTAATACTTTATTACTACAACTAAATAAAGTATTACATAATATGGTATGCGCATTATGCAAGCAAACAAAGCAGTGATATGAATACACAACATTATGCATTATTACGTAATTTATAATATGAACATATTGAAATCCAGCCGTGATTGCATTATTACGTAATTTATAATATGAAGATATTGAAATCTACCCTCGTGAGCCGAGACGGGATTGCCAAACTCATCAAATTATTCTGGGTGGGTGGGACGGGAAACAATTATGAATGCGACTGCAAGCGGCATGCTTCGAAGCTATCTGACCTCTGAGAGAGCGGTCAGTGATTCCCGCCACTAATCAGGTGAGGCACCCACGGGTTGCCATTTAAATCCGTTTTACATTCTGCAAAACATCACTTAAACAACAACACCGTGGGCAGTTAATACTTTATTACTACAACTAAATAAAGTATTACATAATATGGTATGCGCATTATGCAAGCAAACAAAGCAGTGATATGAATACACAACATTATGCATTATTACGTAATTTATAATATGAACATATTGAAATCCAATCCATAGTAGGGTAGGAAGTGAAGTTATTAATATAAAATAAAATCAAATCATTTGAATGCACGGCGCACCTATACTTAGCTGACTATATACATGTAACTACTCAATCGAAATATCAATAGCCTTCTCTAAAGCGGTGGAAGCGGAGCGAAATTTAAACCCCAAATCTGGTTGGAGATAATCAAAAACTGCTAAACTTTTCCAATCGCCAATGGCCTTGATAGCTTCCAGAGGCACCCCGCAGGACAATAAATAACTGCAGCCTCCCCGCCTTAGAGAATGCGAACTATACTCGCTCGAGTTCACATTGGAAGGTAGGCATTGTTTCAATCTTGCCCTGAAATTGACCTGACTTAAACTAGTAAATTTACCATTTAGCTGATAGGCGAATAGTTCATTTGACTCTACGTGGGAGCCTGCTTTACCAATAAAATTTAAGAGCGCGGAAGTCGGACAGAGTGGGTTTGATCGCATAAATGGTAGAACGACCTGGAATATCCTGTCAGCATATTGAATAGTCTTAGATGACCGAATATTAATCACACACCCTTCGTGTGTAAATGTAATATCCTTGCGCTTGATGCAATGCATTTTTGACGAAACTTTTCCACCACACACATTGCTTATCCTGAGTAGACCAAAGAAGCACGTGAGACATGCGGCCCAAAAACAGACGTCAAAAAGATTAGAAAAATTCAATTTGGATCTAACGTGAAGAAGCAGCGACGGGGATATAGGCTTTTTCTGTAGCTTAAAATCCCCAATCTTGCGTTTCAAGCCCTTTAATACGCATTTGGAGAGAAAATTGTCGGCCAAAGGGTTTGTAAGACCGTGTTCGAGATGTAAGATGCGCACGATATTAAGATACTGTGTAACAGTACTGTACTTCTTAGTTCTACCTAGGAAAGCAATGTAACGACATAGGTTCACAGTTGATAATGGTGTAGGATCACATCCAATAAGGTTACAAAAGCGAGTATACACCCGTAAGTGAGTTGAGTAGCATTTTTTGGTGCTCTCGGAAAATGTCAATGAGCGCAACTGGCTAACCTCCGTGTCCAACTGTCTTGCAAGTGTATCCATTTCCATATCTGGAATGACATGAAAAACATACTTTTCACCGACATGTGACTATTAAGAAATATACAGTTAGGTTTAGGTATTGGTAATACCCTGAGAAAGCGTTGAAATTGACCATTCTCATGTAATCTTGAAATTGAATCTGCAACATAGTTTTCGTGTGATCTGACCACAGACGCAGAAATTGTAAAATTGAACTTTAGGCTGAGGTCACAGAGCTCTCTTAGCAGGTGAAGAGAGGTCAAATTAACACTTGTTCCATTGTTTACATTCCACATGGCACACACGTTATCAGTAACAATATTAACGTGTTTATTTTCCCACATTGGGGCCCAACGTTTCGCGGCACTCACTATAATCGCCAACTCTTTAGTATTTATATGCTGAGACTGAATATGCGGCTCGTCCGAGAGCCAAGCTGTGTAAAGCCAATCGCCGTTGCAGAAAGCTCCGCCGGCAAGCGTACAACTGTCCGTGTAAGCATGGATTTCCTCCCGAAAATCCCATATTCGTTTGGTTCCGTTAGCGAGAATCAGTCTAGACGACCACCATACAAGATCGTCTGCGAGATTCATGACTAAGCACTTATGATTGTCTGCTTTTAATTGTGAGAGTTTATTGTAAAGCGGTCGTAAATAAAGCCGACCCCATGGAATCACGACTGCCGCCCACGCTAATTTACCAGTAAGCCGTTCCAGCTCCTTCCGAGAAATTCTGTGTCTAGATAGAATTGTTTGAATATATTCCATGAATTTGTTTGCCTTGGATTGTTCGAGTGCAATTGTCCCGGCGGCGGTGTTCAGCTCGATTCCAAGAAAAACTAAACATTGACAAGGGTTCACCAGTTTCATATAATTTATGCTAAATCCAAGTGAACGCAGGAGAGCCATTAACGTCCGATATGCAATTAAACATTCCCCATAAGATTGTCCAATAACCAAAAAATCGTCAAGATATACAATTATACACTTGAACCCCTTTCGTTCCATCATTCTGCGCACGGCCTGCGTAATTCTATTGAAAATTTGAGGACTTTTCCGGGCCCCAAATGGTAAACGAGTGTCATACATGTATTTATTCTGCCATTTCAGACCGGTATATGCATAATTAGATGTGGCAAGACCGACGGACCTGTATGCGTTTAAGAGGTCAATCTTAGCCATGTATGCATTCGGCGAAAGCATACTAATTGCCTCATTTATAGATTGATATCTGAAATGTTCAACCGATGCATTGTCATTAACACTGTTATCCTTAGGTCTAGACAAGTCATGAATTAAACGTATATCGCCGTTTGGTTTTGGAATTGATGAAAGGGCGCTAACAACAATAGGTTTCGTGTCAGTAATTACATAGTTACCCTCCTTTATCTCCGCATTAATCCGTTTGTTCACTAAAACTTTATCACGAATGGTAGAAAATGAATTGTTTGTAAATGACTGATGGATATTGTTAATTTTGTCTTCGTCTATGATTGAAAATCCGTGTTTAATTCCATTTAACAAAAAATCACTGTCCACATCGTCCACTAATTCTCTTTCCCAAACAGCAAGTTTGCGCTGAAGAGATGACGTCGGCATTGACGCCCCTATTGTCCCTTTTTTGGATCGATTTTATGGGTGAATTCATTGTGCTCTTTAGAATAGCACGACATGCAGACGTGAGAGTACCTACAATTCGTATAGTTACAACCATTTCTTCCGTTGAATTTTTCACAAATCGGTTGTCTTGTGTGGGGATCGAATTTATTTTTCCCACTGGATGATTTGGAAGCGCTCTTTGGACCTGGAACCGATTGACGTTCTAGGGGAGGCTGGCGATTACGCAAATGCAGTTGCATCAGGTATGTGTCGTCAGTGTTCCATGGCCGGTTGTTTTCTTTTTGAAGACGCCGAAATTCAGCATCTTACTGGAGCACTGAATGCCAGGCAAACCCTTGAGCAAATGTCCCGATTTTCAGCAGATACTCTATATGTTGTATAACCGCTGGCATTGACATTCCTTCGGTGAGAATATGCTCCAGGAGTATTCGCATACTGCCTTCTAGGTACTGGGCAGGAGACACGCTGTCCAGCTTGGGCTTAGATCCTTCTCTCAGCCTCAGTTCGAAATCCCCCATGGTGACGTTTGGGGGATCTTGTTTTGACTTCAAAGTTAGATAGTCACCTATCTGTTTAACTTTAGACGAACTTTCCGGCAACCGACTAAATAACTCCTGAACAGAGGAGGAACACGTACCTTGTCCTTGAGGTTCTCGCGTTAATCGCTGTATGTCGTCGGCTGAAAGTCCGCCAGCGACGGTAGGGTCCGCTGACGACGCTGGTACTTTGCTCTGTTTGATAGCGTCAGACAGAAGTAGCAATTGACCCAATGGAAGTTTTTTAGCAAAGTGCTTTTGTATCACATCGTCCGTTAACAGCTTAAATTCATCGAATGATGTTATTCCATTTTGTTTTAAAGTGTCAATTGACTGTTCAGAAAGCTTAAGTCCAATTAATATGTCTGTAAATTCCATTGTAATGAAAATAAAACAACATTTAAGCTAAACAATTATGAATGCGACTGCAAGCGGCAGTGCTTCGAAGCTATCTGACCTCTGAGAGAGCGGTCAGTGATTCCCGCCACTAATCAGGTGAGGCACCCACGGGTTGCCATTTAAATCCGTTTTACATTCTGCAAAACATCACTTATGCGCATTGTTTATTCTGGGAAGTAAGTAACAAACAACTAGTGGGTGTAGTGTCGATATATGCCACAAAGTGACTTTTTATTCACAAGGGTGTGAATATGTTTAAAGTTCAAATAGTAGACATGTAATATTGTAGTATTATGTAATACATATTAATTTCCTTTAATTGCATAATGAAACTGATATAGAATAAATCACAATACAATTAGTTGTACTAAATATTATTATGCAATATTAAGTAATCTAAGTTGTTACACGATTTGTCGTTAACTGGAAATAACTGTTTTTTATATTAAAAACATTAATGGTGTTTATATAACGCTATTGAAGACGAGTACCATTTTATTTTGATCTGTACTACTTACTCTAACATTAGAAACAAATATATTCCTAAATATTACACAACTAGACCAAGCATGTTTAAATTTGTAGAATTGTTGTAGTCATTAAACAAAAAGATTATTCTTAGTTTAAGTAAATTCATTTCCGATGCACTTGTATTAAGGCTATCTACATCCATTTTAACAGACTAAAAAAAAAAAAAAAAAAAAAAAACCCACTAGATATCTTATTTTAGAACATCCTCGTTTATCATTGACATACCATAATATATGTATGTTTTTGATTGTTTAAATATGTATGAAACAAAACAAAAACTTAGCGATTATTTTGTTGTATTTGCAATGTTAATATCTGTCACGTGTGTGTATATTATAATTATCATAAATCTGTAATGATGAAAAACTGTAATAGTTTAAGTCAATAAAAGTATCTATCTATCTATAATCTTTAATTAGCTATGGCGATTTTCGCCACTCTCATCCGACAATTTGACTGATGAAATCGCCATAAAAAAGGGAAAGAAACAAAAACAAAAACGAATGCCCTTGGCATATATCGAACACGAAACAACAAAAGAAAAACAAACCAATTAATTACGCGTATTTTATGCTGATGTTTTAGCGAAATGCACATTATACCTTAACGCGTCTGAACGATCGTACATGAACCCATGGTGCGATTCTGACATAAATGTACACGAATAACGAATAATTCATATACATTAAATCACTAAGCAAAAACTAATTCATATACGTTGAACCTCTCGTAAAGTGATATTCCGTCGAATATTCCGACTTCAAAATGTCTCTTTCAAGTGGACCTTTGGAAACGGCCGGACACGACACATACGAAATATATGTATATCCATGTAGTTTATAAACAAGAACGACCCTACATGAACACATGGTAAGGTCACTCCCCGTGTGTACGAATACAACCCCACATGAACCCATGTTGGGGTCAATATTTGATAATGAATCTAGTTTGAATGCAAACCGCTCACAAGTTATCAGTGAAATGAACGCATGGATGTTCCGTGTTATCTTTATCTGTAATGTTGAGCGCCTATGTAATGAAGGCCGTGAACCCACTGGACTCTGTTTATTGATGTATGTATTTGACCGCAACTGCGCGTCGGACACGTTGTAAATAGCTCCACCGTCGACTTCTCCACTGGCGTCTGTAAACGGCGAAAAACAGCATGTCTGGGAAAAAAACCGTAGACTTTCCACTGGGCGATGTTACAAATTGTTTACATATCAAAAGGTATTGTTTGACACCTGTTGTCAGACGGACGCAATCATATGGCTTTTTCACATTAAGCGTAGGATTTATTGCCTATTTGAACTAATTAAAACAAATAGTCATGTTTTACCACAAATAACATACAAGAGATAATTAATTGGAATGAACAATGTTTTCTAAGTTATGTGTGCCACAGAATGGAGATAATGCGAACATGTATTTTAGAACCTCAAATAACTCAAACAGAATTATTTTGTATACATTTCTAAAGTGCCTATCATAGCTTGTTCAGGGGTAGGACCCAAGCCCTTCCATTCATATTCATTTTGTTATTTTTTGTTCATGCTCATTAAAGGTCTTCATTATGACCCCTGCGTTGTTTCGGGTGCCATTTCGCTCACAACACTGAGAGCAGTGGCAGAAAACAATACAAGTGACACCAGCTAATTGGAGTGTTTAAAATGGAATTTGTACCAACTCTGCAGTTCAGGGTGAGAAGGTCCTAGGCCCATTCTCCATATTTTATCTCGATGTACATGGAGGATGAGCCTGGCATGTTCATGCCTGTTAGGCGCCATATAACCTTTCATATGTTGGTGCGCCTTAAAACCCAATTCAATTCAATTCAGGTAATGAACCATTATAAACGGCAAGAAATAATTAATTTTAATGAACATTGCGTCCTAGGTTATGTATGACACAGAATGGATATAATGCGAACCTACCGGAAGTTGACCGGGTCGCCATTCTTAATCAAAGATACAGTAATGATAATATACTCTAATGACCATTAATTGTACCATTAACTGAATGAGGTGGAGGTTAACGATTCCCACGGGCATCTTTGAACATTGAACTGTCTGCTGCCACTCACAGACAAAGATAAATGGCTATTAACTGACACCTGTTGATAAGATCACAGACGTATGAGCTCTTGAATTTCGGAAAGATTCAGAGAACTGTGAGATCTTAAAATGTTACAATTATCAATGAACTTGATATTTAATATTTCAAATATATGACATATATTTTGGGGATTGTGTCTGAAAGGACGTGTCTTAAATGACTTAGATCTACAAACTCAATGGCCCGTATATTTGATATTATCTTTTCTGATATCATGGAGTCGATTGGCATTCATACGCTTGTAAACGATTTGTGTGCGTTAGACCCACGTGTTATTTTGCTAATGAGTTAACACTGTCATTCATGATGACGTATTCGGTTGTTTTTGCCTTCGAGGCTAAAGCTTTTTCTACTATTTCGGACAGTGAGGCCGTGACTCTTTGAGTGACATTATCTGTTATTTCCCGTATTAAAGGGAGTACATCGGGATTTTCATGGGAGTCTAGGTGTCCGACTTAGAATTGACAAATATTAGTATTTTCTATTCTTTATGACCAAAACATAATGAATGATCCTACTCACTATCTCTTATTTGCAAAGAAATTCCTTCTATCCTAGGTGACGCACTAGGGTTAATTTCGGCATTTTACGCCTGATTCCGTCCTAACTATATGGTGTTGTGAGAATTTAGACGTTAATGAAATGATTCTAACGTCATAATCTGATTGATATAAGTGTTTTATCATGAATTATATTTTCTGAAATCATGGCGTCAGCTGGCATTGATACGCTTGTAAACGATGTGTGTGCATTAAACTCAGCTGTTATTTTGCCGACTAATGAGTAAACATTGTCATCTATGATGACATTTTCAGTTGTTTTTGCCTTAGAGGCCAGAGCCTTTTCTACTATTTCGGACAGTGAGGCCGTGACTCTTTGAGTGACATTTTCTGTTATTTCCCTTATTAAAGTAGCAGGTAAAAAATTGATACTTCCCTTGTTTTCTTTGTTGACCTTATCAGCGTCGGGCTGTCTTGCTGTCCTTTTTCTTTGGGGCCGTTCTCTGAAATAGTGAATACAGCGAGGAACACCATGTTTAGTGAAATACCGCTCTATAATAAGGCACTTACCCCTCTATGTATGAGAGGGCACTAAAATACCGCTCTATAATAAGGCAACGCCTCTATGTATGAGAGGGCAATAAAATACCGCTCTATAATCGGGCACTTAACGCCTCGAATGTATGAGAGGGGACTAAAATACCGCTCTATAATAAGGCACTTAACGCCTCTATGTATGAGAGGGCACTAAAATACCGCTCTATAATCGGGCACTTAACGCCTCGAATGTATGAGAGGGCACTAAAATACCGCTCTATAATAAGGCACTTAACGCCTCTATGTATGAGAGGACACTAAAATACCGCTTTATAATAAGGCACTTAGCGCCTCGAATGTATGAGAGGGCACTAAAATACCGCTCTATAATAAGGTACTTAACTCCTCTATGTATGAGAGGGCACTAAAATAACGCTCTATAATAAGGCACTTAACTCCTCTATGTATGAGAGGGCACTAAAATACCACTCTATAATCAGGCACTTAACGCCTCGAATGTATGAGAGGGGACTAAAATACCGCTCTATAATAAGGCACTTAACGCCTCTATGTATGAGAGGGCACTAAAATACCGCTCTATAATCGGGCACTTAACGCCTCGAATGTATGAGAGGGCACTAAAATACCGCTCTATAATAAGGCACTTAATGCCTCTATGTATGAGAGGACACTAAAATACCGCTTGATAATAAGGCACTTAGCGTCTCGAATGTATGAGAGGGCACTAAAATACCGCTCTATAATAAGGTACTTAACGCCTCTATGTATGAGAGGGCACTAAAATACCGCTCTATAATAAGGCACTTAACGCCTCTATGTATGAGAGGGCACTAAAATACCACTCTATAATCGGGCACTTAACGCCTCGAATGTATGAGAGCGGACTAAAATACCGCTCTATAATAAGGCACTTAACGCCTTATATTTATGAGAGGGCACTAAAATACTGCTGTATAATCGGGCACATAACGCCTCGAATGTATGAGAGGGCACTAAAATACCGCTCAATAAACGGTCACTTAATGCCCTGATTTATGAGAGGGCACTGAAATACTGCTCTATAATAAGGCACTTAGCGCCTCGAATGTATGTGAGGGCACTAAACTGCCGCTCTATAATAAGGCTCTTAACGCCTTGATGTATGAGAGGGCACTAAAATACCGCTCTAAAATAAGGCACTTAACGCCTCTATGTATGATAGGGCACTAAAATACCGCTCTATAATCGGGCACTTAACGCCTCGCTGTATGAGAGGGCACTAAAACACCGCTCTATAATAAGGCACGTAACGCCTCTATATATGAAAGGGCACTAAAATACCGCTCTATAATAAGACACTTAACGCCTCTATGTATGCTATTGCACTAAAATACCGCTCTATAATAAGGAACGTAACGCCTCTATGTATGCGAGAGGTACTCAAACGACACCGTAGAGGGAACTAAACAATGCTCTGTAAAAAGGGGGCACTGGACGTAATAAGGCACTTGACTCCTCTATGTATGAGAGGGAACTAAACAATGAAACTAGACGCTGCTCTGTAGTAATGCGCATGGCGCCTCTCTGTATGATATGGTCTTAACGGTTACATGTGTGCGAGGGCACTAGATAACCCTTTTTTCTAAGGCGCATGAGTGGGAGTGTACATGATATTTGATAATTGTAAAGAGGGGAGCTTAAAAAGCCTCTATTTATGACAAATTGCTGTACGGTAACAAATTGAAACGGTTTTATGACAGGAATGCAAAACCTCTGAGCCCCTTGTCAGTTAGAGACACAGTAAGAATTCAACCATCTAACAAATTGTGGAAACCTGCTCTCGTAGTTAAAAAGCATAATGAGCAATCCTACTCGGTTATGACAAAAGATGATAATGCCATTTACCGTAGGAACAGAAGACACCTTCTTAAAAAGAAGGAAAATCACGGTGTCAAAGTGAAGGTTTACTTACCGCCAAAGTGCCGCGAAGAGAAAAAATTCCTCGTCAAATGCCACAAATGTGTTAAAAACACACATTAAAAGCAAAGTTTTTGTGTCTAACTAAACTGTCATGTAACACCTTCCTGTTGAATGCTCATTAGCCCGATCAAGGTGGCCACATAATCGGTGTAATCATCATTGAACTACCATACACTTCGAAACATGCTGGATTAAATGCCCATTAATCAACCTCAGTGTGCCGCCGGGAGGTGTAAGATAATCAGCAATAAACTGACACTTTATAAAGTCAGATCTAAATGACGTTTGAATGGACCAAAGATCCTCGCAGCATGCGATACTGGAGATTAATCTCCAGCTGCCAAACTGACCACGAACGAATCGTTAATGAATTTTGTCAAGAAATCCTTTATATCTATGAACTTATACGCATTCTAATATTATGAAAGAACTTATAACTTTGAATTTAAAAAGGGCAGTTGTTGTATTGTCGTCTTATAAAGACTCAATGAACAGACAATAAAACCGAGTCTGCTGCTTTATTCTCTTAATTGTGTTTGTTGCTCCCAAAGGATCGCCTTTATCAGTATTTATTATAACAGACACTCTCTTACCACGCACTCCAGTCTGAAACACTGACTACTGCTGGTCAGTTCCCTATCTACATTACGATGAATAACATCGTAATTACAGATTATTATTAAATAAATAGTAACTCTTCTTCAAATTTTCGAACACTTGTTCTTTTTCAAGAAAAAGCACAGAAATACAACTTTTAAGTAAAATCCATCTTGTTGTTTAAATGGCTGACGTTATGATGAAAAATATACCATAACGACGTCACGTCATTTCCTGTATGACGTTCGGCGACTTTGTTTCCCGTAACACTCCTTCTACTTTAACACAAACCGATTTCATGAACACTATACCAATATTCAAGTAATGAATTCAATTTAAAATTGTCTCTCGGTATTCTTTAAAGAGTACTCTGTAAATTCATTTTATAAACAGTTATATAAAATTAAATTGTGTTTTACACTAATTCCTGTCAGTCAATAGTTTATCTTGATGTTGCAGCCTCTGGGAAATGTTGTGTCTAGTTTTTTTTATCCACTTATCTTCTATCATGTGTCTATATGTTCGACCTTCACCGAACACTCGCTGTAATACCGTTACTCCCACGTCTATGTCTTTATGACCCTGAAAATGTTTCATTATGGGTTTGTCTACACAGCCGTCTAAACCACTCATACAACAAAAGTAGGTGTAACAGTCGAGGAGGAAATGTAGCATTAACAGAAAACAGCCATCTAAACCACGCATACACAAAAAGTAGGTGTAACAGTCGAGCAGGAAATGTAGCATTCACAGAACACAGTCAATAAAAAGACGCATTCAAAACAAAGTAGGTGTAACAGCCGTGGAGGAAATGTAGCATTCACAAATCATAGTCAATTAAAACACGCATACAAAACAAAGTAAGTGCAACAGTCGAGGAGGACATGTAGCATTCACAAATCATTCACAAATCACAGTCAACTAAAACACGCATACAAAGCAAAGTAGGTGTAACAGTCGAAAAGAAAATGTTGCATTCACAGAACACAGTCATCTAAAGCAAGAATACAAAACCAAGTAGATAGAACAGTCGAACAGGCAATGTATCATTTACAGAACACAGTCAACTAAAATAAGCATACAGAACAAATTGGTGTAACAATGGAGCAGGAAATGTTGCATTCACAGACCACAGTCAACTAAAACGCGCATACAAAACAAAGTACGTGTAACAGTCGCGCAGGAAATTGGCATTCACAGAACACTGTCAATTAAAACATGCATACAAAACAAGTTGGTGTAACAATTGAAGAGGAAATGAAGCATTCACAGGAAACAGTCAACTAAAATAAGCATAGAAAACAAATTGGGGGTAACAATAGAGCAGGAAATATAGAATTAAGAGAACACAATCAACTAAAACACGCATACAAGACAAAGTAGGTGTAACAGTCGAAATTTGAAATGTAGCATTCACATAAAACTGTCAACTAAAACACGCATATAAAACAAAGTAGGTGTAACAGTCGAGCAGGAAATTGGCATTCACAGAACACAATCAATTAAAACATGCATACAAAACAAAGCAGGTGTAACAATAGAGCAGGAAATGTAGCATTCATAGAACACAGTCAACAAAAACACGCATACAAAACCCAGTAAGTGTAACATTCGGCCCGAAAATGTAGAATGAACCGAATACAATCAACTAAAACACGCATATAAAACAAAGTAGGTGTACCAATCGAGCCAGAAATGTAGCATTCGTAGAACACCGTCAACTAACACCCCTACAAAACGAAGTAGGTGTAACAATCGAGCAGGAAATGCAGCATTCACAGAATACGGTCAAATAATAATAAGATGCATACAAAACAATGTAGGTTGAAAAATTGAACAGGAAATGTAAGATTCACAGAACACAGTCAACTAAAACACGCATACAAAACAAAGCAGGTGTAACAGTCGAGCAGGAAATGTAGCATTCAAAGAACACAGTCAACTAAAACACGCAAGCAAAACAAATTGGTGTCATAATCGATCAGGAAATGTAGCTTTCACAGAACACAGTCTACTAAAACACGTATACAAAACAAAGTAGGTGTTACAGTCAATCCGGAAATATATCATTCCCAGAGCAAAATCAATAACAACACGCATACAAAACAAAGTAGGTGTAACAGTCGAACCGGAAATGTAACAGTCACAGAACACAGTGAACTATAATACGCATACAAAACAAAGAAGGTGTAACAGTCGAGAAGGAAATGTATCATTCACAGAACACAGTCAGCTAAAACACGCATATAAAACAAACTGGTGCAACAATGGAGCAGGAAATGTAGAATTCATGGAACACTGTAAACTAGAACAACACGTACACAAAACAAAGTAGATGTTACAGTCAAACACGAAATGTAGCTTTCACAGAACACAGTAAACTGTCAACTAAAACAAGCATACAAAACAAATTGGTGTTACAGTGGACATAGAAATTTAGCATTCACAGAATATAGTCAACTAATACAGACTTACAAAACAAAGTAGGTGTAGCAGTCGAACCGGAAATGTAGCATTCACAGAACAAAGCCAACTTAAACACGCATACAAAACCTAGTAAGTGTAACATTCGGCCCGGAAATGTACAATTCACAGAACACAATCAACTAAGGCACGCATATAATACAAAGTAGGTGTAACAGTCGAGCCAGATATGCATTCGCAGAACACCATCTACTAAAACACGCCTACAAAACAAAGTAGGTGTAACAGTCGAACAGGAAATGTAGCATTCACAGAACGCAGTCAACTAAAACAAGTATACAAAACAAAGTAGTTGTAACAGTCGAACCGAAAATATAAAATTCACAGAACACAGTCAACTAAAACACGCATTCAAGACCAAGTAGTTGTAACAGTCGAGGAGGAAATGTAGCATTCTCAAATCACAATCAACTAAAACACGCACACAAAACAAAGTAGGTGTAACAGTCGAGGAGGAAAATTTGCATTCACATCATTCACAAATCACAGTCAACTAAAACACGCATACAAAAAAAAGTAGTTATAACGATCGAGCAGGAAATGTAGCATACAAAGCAAAGTAGGTGTACAAGTCGAACAGTAGACGTATCATTCACAGAACACTGTCAATTAAAACAAGCATACAAAACAAAGTAGGGGTAACAGTCAAACAGGAAATTGGTATTCACAGATACAGTCAATTAAAAAATGCATTCAAAACAAGTTGGTGTAACAATTGAAGAGGAAATGTAGCACTCACAGAACACAGTCAACTAAAACAAGCATACAATATAAAGTAGGTGTAAATGTCGAGCCGGAAAAGTTGCATTCACAGAACAAAGTCAACTACAACACGAATATAAAACAAAGTAGGTGTAACAGTCGAGCAGGAAATGTAGCATTCACAGAACAGTCAACTAAAACACGCATACAAAACAAAGTAGATATAACCGTCGAGCAGGAAATGTAGCATTTACAGAACACAGCCAAC
Source organism: Cyrtodaria siliqua (assembly GCA_037043455.1). NCBI lineage: Eukaryota > Metazoa > Mollusca > Bivalvia > Adapedonta > Hiatellidae > Cyrtodaria > Cyrtodaria siliqua. The sequence goes on from JAWPHD010000506.1 coordinate 202,682, forward strand.
TAAAAACGCATACAAAACAAAGTAGATATAACAGTCGAGCAGGAAATGTAGCATTAACAGAACACAGCCAACTAAAGCACGCATACAAAACAAAGTTGGTATAACAGTCGAGCAGGAAATGTAGCATTCACAGAACACAGTCAACTAAACACGTATACAAAACAACGTAGGTGTAACAGTCGAAACGAAAATGTAGAATGACTCGAACACAATCAACTAAAACACCCATATAAAACAAAGAAGGTGTATCAGTCGAACAAGAAATGTAGTATTCGAAGAACACACTCGGACCAGAAGTGTAGCATGAACCGAACACAGTCATTTAAAACAAACATACAAAACAAAGTAGGTGTAGCAGTCGAACCGGAAATGTAATATTCACGGAAAAAAGCCAACTAAAACACGCATACAATACCCAGTAGGTGTAACAGTCGACCCGGAAATATAGAATGAACCGAACACAATCAACTAAAACACGCATATAAAACAAAGTAGGTGTAACAGTCGAGCCAGATATGTAGCATTCACCGAACACCGTCAACTAAAACATGCTTACAAAACGAAGTAGGTGTAACAGTCGAGAAGGAAATGTAGCATTCACAGAACACAGTCAACTAAAACACGTATACAAATTAAATTGGTGTAACAATCGACCAGGAAATGTAGCATTTACAGAACACAGTCAACTAAAACACGCATACAATATAAAGTAGGTGTAAATGTCGAGCCGGAAATGTTGCATTCACAGAACAAAGTCAAATACAACACGCATACAAAACAAAGTAGGTGTAACAGTCGATCCGAAAATGTAACATTCACAGAACACAGTCAACTAAAACAAGCATACAACACAAAGTAGGTGTAACAGTCGAGAAGGAAATGTATCATTCACAGAACACAGTCACCTAAAACACGCATAGAAAAAAATTGGTGTAACAATGTAGCAGGAAATATAGAATTCACAGAATACAGTCAACTAGAACAAGCATACAAAGCAAAGTAGATGTAACAGTCGAACAGGAAATGTAGCATTCACAGAACACAGTCAACTAAAACACGGATACAAAATAAATTGGTGTAACAATAGAGCAGGTAAATTAGTATTCACAGAATATACTCAAGCTAAACACGCACACAAAACAAAGTAGGTGTAACAGTCGAGGAGGAAATGTAGCACACAGAGAACACAGTTAACAAAAACATGCATACAAACCAAAGACCTATGTGTAACCGTCGAATCGGAAATGTAGAAGTTACAGAAAACAGTCAACTAAATCACGCACACAAAACAAATATATTTAGCAATCGAGCAGGAAATGTAGCATTCACAGAACACAGTCAACTTATGCATGCATAAAAAACAAGTAGGTGTATGTTTTGAACAGGAAATGTAGCAATCAGAGAACAACCTCGACTAAAAGACGCAAACAAAACAAAGAAGATGTAACAGTCGAGCTGGAAATGTAGCATTCACATAACACAGTCAACTAGAACACGCATACAAAGAAAGTAAGCGTAACAGTCGAACAGGAAATGTAGCATTCACAGAACACAGTCAACTAAAACACGCATACAAAACAAAGTAGGTGTAACAGTCAAATCGGAAATGTAGAATTCACAGAATACAGTCAACTAAACACGTATATAAAACAATGTAGGTGTAACAGTTGAAACGGAAATGTAGAATGACCCGAACACAAACAACTGAAACACCCATATAAAACAAAGTAGGTGTAACAGTCGAACAAAAAATGTAGCATTCGCAGAACACACTCGGACCGGAAATGTAGAATGAACCGAACACAGTCAACGAAAACATACATACAAAACAAAGTAGATGTAACAGTTGAACTGGAATTGTAGAATTCACAGAACACAGTCAAATAATACACGCATACAAAACAAAGTAGTTGTAGCAGTCGAACCGGAAATTTAGCATTCACAGAACACAGCCAACTAAAACACGCATACAATACCCAGTAGGTGTAACAGTCGGCCCGGAAATGTAGAATGAACCGAACACAATCAACTCAAACACGCATATAAAACAAAGTAGGTGTAACAGTCGAGCCGGATATGTAGCATTCACCGAACACCGTCAACTAAAACATGCTTACAAACCGAAGTAGGTGTAACATTCGAGCATTAAATGTAGCATTCAAAGAAAACAATCAACTAAACACGCATACAAGTTAAATTGGTGTAACAATCGAGCAGGAAATGTAGCTTTTACAGAACACAGTCTACTAAAACAAGCATAGAAAACAAAGTAGGTGTAACAGTCGAACCGGAAATGTAAAATTCACAGAACACAGCAACTAAAACAAGCATACAAAACAAAGTAGGTGTAACAGTCGAGAAGGAAATGTATCATTTACAGAACACAGTCAACTAAAACACGCATAGAAAAAGAAATGGTGTAACAGTCGAACAGGAAATGTAGCATTCACAGAACAGTGTCAACGAAAGCAAGCATACAAAACAAATTGGTGTAACAGCAGAGCAGGAAACTTCGTATTCACAGAATATACTCAAGTAAAACACGCATACATAACAAAGTAGGAGCAACAGTCGAAGAGGAAATGAAGCATTCAGAGAACACAGTCAACTAAAAACGCATACAAAAAGAATTGGTGTAACAGTCGAACAGGAAATGTAGAATTCATTTTCACAGAAAACAGTCAATTAAAACACGAAAAAAAAACAAAGTAGGTGTAATAGTCGAACAAGAAATGTAGCATTCACAGAACACTGTCAACAAAATCACGCATACACAGCAAAGTAGGTGTAACAGCCGAACAAGAAATGTTGCATTCACAGAACACAGTCAACTTAAACATCAATACAAAACAAAGTAGATGTAACAGTCGAACAGGAAATGTAGCAATCACAGAACACAGTCAACTAAAACGCACACAAAACAAATATGTGTAACAATCGAGCAGGAAATGTAGCATTCACAGAACACAGTCAACTAAAACACGCATACAAAACAAAGTAGGTTGAAAAATCGAAAAGGAAATATAACATTCACTGAACACAGTCAACTAAAACACGCATAAAAAACAAAGTAGGTTGAAAAGTCGAACAGGAAATGTAACATTCACTGAACACATTCAACTAAAACACGCATATAAAGCAAAGTAGGTGTTACAGTCGATCCGGAAATGTAGAATTCACAGAACAGAGTCAACAACAACACGCATGCAAAACAAAGTAGGTGTAACAGTCGAAACGGAAATGTTGCATTCACAGATCACAGTCAACTAAAACACGCATACAAAAAGGCAGGTGTAACAGCCGAACACGAAATATAGCATTCACAGAAAACTGTCAACAAAAACACGCATAACAAACAAAGTAGCTGTAACAGTTGTGCAGGAAATGTAGCGTTCAAAGTAAACAGTCAACTAAAACACGCATACAAAAAAAGTAGGTATATCATTCGAACAGGAAATATGGCATTCAAAGTAAACAGTCAAATAAAACACGCATAAAAAAAGTAGGTGTAACATTCGAACAGGAAATATGGCATTCAAAGTAAACAGTCAAATAAAACACGCATAAAAAAAGTAGGTGTAACATTCGAACAGGACATATAGCATTTAAAGTAAACAGTCAGCTAAAACACGCATACAAAAAAGTAGGTGTAACATTCGAACAGGAAATATGGCATTCAAAGTAAACAGTCAAATAAAACGCGCATAAAAAAAGTAGGTGTAACATTCGAACAGGACATATAGCATTTAAAGTAAACAAGCAGCTAAAACACGCATACAAAAAAGTAGGTGTAACATTCGAACAGGAAATATAGCATTAAAAGTAAACAGTCAAATGAAACACGCATACAAAAAAGTAGGTGTAACATTCGAACAGGAAATATAGCATTCAAAGTAAACAGTCAACTAAAACACGCATACAAAAATATAGGTGTAACATTCGAACAGGAAATATAGCATTCAAAGTAAACAGTCAACTAAAACACGCATACAAAAAAGTAGGTGTAACAGTCGAACAGGAAATGTAGCATTCACAAAACACTGTCAACTAAAACACGCATACAAAATAAAGTAGGTGTAACTGTGGAGCAGGAAAAGTAGCATTCAAAGAACACAGTCAACTAAAACATGTATACAAAACTACTGTGCATTTCAGGGTACCTATGCGTCGAATATGAATAGAGATTTTTTTTTATTCCTTTCTATATATTTTCATACCTGATATGATTGAATAGAATGAAAACGGAGGCTCCTGAATCTGTTTTCAATCTTGGAGTAGCCATCCTCTAAGCTTCGCAAAGCCAAACAATGATTTTGAACACCCATGTTTACATGTAATTTTATTGACACCCGAAAACCTAAATGGCGACAGCGGAACATTTCATTTTTCTAGGGTAGGGTGACTTAAAAAATCAGTTGACCAACAGTGGTGTAAATAATAAAATAAAAATGTAGTATATTATCTACCTAGCCTTTATTTGCTAGATATAATGGTTTTCATTCCAAAATAAAGGATAAGTATGATTGATTGCCGGAGGTGCTGAACATTGAACAACAACATCACCCTGCATAACCTATGTTTTACTTGGTTCATCCGAACCCTAGAAACAGACATGCGCAGACGACAATTTCTAAAAATAAGGCTGCCATGTTGTTTTATTTTTTACAATATAACAATGGGGTCAAAATGAATTTTAGGCTTTGTGAAGCATACCGGATGGCTATGGCAAGGTTGTAAACAGATCCAGGAGTGTCTATTTTCATTCTTTCTAACCATATTAGGTATAAAATCATATAGTAAGTAATAAAAAAAAAATATCGATTAATATGTGACGCACAGGCACCCTGAAATGCACAGTAAGTAGGGATAGCAGTCGAGCAGAAAATGTATCATTAACAAAAAAGGGCAATTGAAACACGCATACAAAACAACATAGGAACTGTAGCATTCACAGAACACAGTCAAATACAAAATAAAGTATCGAAACGGAAATGTAGTGTCACAGAACCCAGTCAACTAAAACACGAATGCAAAAAACTGGGTGTAACAGTAGAACGGTAGCATTCGCTGAACGCTGACAAATAAAACACACATACAAAAAAATAGGTGTAACATTCGAACAGGAAATATGGCATTCAAAGTAAACAGTCAAATAAAACACGCATACAAAAAAGTAGGTGTAACATTCGAACAGGACATATAGCATTTAAAGTAAACAGTCAGCTAAAACACGCATACAAAAAAGTAGGTGTAACATTCGAACAGGAAATATAGCATTAAAAGTAAACAGTCAAATGAAACACGCATACAAAAAAGTAGGTGTAACATTCGAACAGGAAATATAGCATTCAAAGTAAACAGTCAACTAAAACACGCATACAAAAATATAGGTGTAACATTCGAACAGGAAATATAGCATTCAAAGTAAACAGTCAACTTAAACACGCATACAAAAAAGTAGGTGTAACAGTCGAACAGGAAATGTAGCATTCACAAAACACTGTCAACTAAAACACGCATACAAAATAAAGTAGGTGTAACTGTGGAGCAGGAAAAGTAGCATTCAAAGAACACAGTCAACTAAAACATGTATACAAAACTACTGTGCATTTCAGGGTACCTATGCGTCGAATATGAATAGAGATTTGTTTTTATTCCTTTCTATATATTTTCATACCTGATATGATTGAATAGAATGAAAACGGAGGCTCCTGAATCTGTTTTCAATCTTGGAGTAGCCATCCTCTAAGCTTCGCAAAGCCAAACAATGATTTTGAACACCCATGTTTACATGTAATTTTTATTGACACCCGAAAACCTAAATGGCGACAGCGGAACATTTCATTTTTCTAGGGTAGGGTGACTTAAAAAATCAGTTGACCAACAGTGGTGTAAATAATAAAATAAAAATGTAGTATATTATCTACCTAGCCTTTATTTGCTAGATATAATGGTTTTCATTCCAAAATAAAGGATAAGTATGATTGATTGCCGGAGGTGCTGAACATTGAACAACAACATCACCCTGCATAACCTATGTTTTACTTGGTACATCCGAACCCTAGAAACAGACATGCGCAGACGACAATTTCTAAAAATAAGGCTGCCATGTTGTTTTATTTTTTACAATATAACAATGGGGTCAAAATGAATTTTAGGCTTTGTGAAGCATACCGGATGGCTATGGCAAGGTTGTAAACAGATCCAGGGGCGTCTATTTTCATTCTTTCTAACCATATTAGGTATAAAATCATATAGTAAGTAATAAAAAAAAAAAAATCGATTAATATTTGACGCACAGGCACCCTGAAATGCACAGTAAGTAGGGATAGCAGTCGAGCAGAAAATGTATCATTAACAAAAAAGGGCAATTGAAACACGCATACAAAACAACATAGGAACTGTAGCATTCACAGAACACAGTCAAATACAAAATAAAGTATCGAAACGGAAATGTAGTGTCACAGAACCCAGTCAACTAAAACACGAATGCAAAAAACTGGGTGTAACAGTAGAACGGTAGCATTCGCTGAACGCTGACAAATAAAACACACATACAAAAAAATAGGTGTAACTGTCGAACAGGTAATGCAAAGAACAAAAACACGCATATAAAAAAATAGCTGTAACAATCGAGCAGGAAATGTAGCATTCACAGAACACAGTCAACTGAAATACGCATACAAAATGGTAGCTGTAACAGTCGAACAGGAAATATAGCATTTATAGAAAACAGTCAACAAAAACAAGCATACAAAACAATGTAGGTGTAACAGTCGAACAAGAAACGTAGCATTCACAGAACACAGTCAACATAAACACGCATACACAACAAGCTAGTTGTAAAAGTCGAACAGGAAATGTATCATTCACAGAACACAGCCAACTAAAACACGCATACATAACAAAGTATTTGTAAGTGTCCAAGAGGAAATGTGTCATACTCAGAACAAAATCTACTAAAACACGCATACAAAACAAAGTAGGTGTAACTGTGGAGCAGGAAAAGTAGCATTCAAAGGACACAATCAACTAAAACATGCATACAAAACTAAGTAGGCGTAGCAGTCGAGCAGAAAATGTAGCAATCACAAAAAGAAACACGCATACATAACAAAGTACATGTAACAGCCTAACAGGAAATGTAGCATTTACAGAACACAGTCAAATATAAAATAATGTAGGTGCAACGGTCGAAACGGAAAGTAGAGTCACAGAACCCAGTCAACTAAAACACGAATGCAAAAAACTAGGTGTATCAGTCGAACGGGATCATTCACTGAACGCTGACAAAGAAAACACAGAAACAAAAAATAGGTGTAACTGTCGAACAGGTAATGCAAAGAACACAAACACGCATATAAAAAAATAGCTGTAACAGTCGAGCAGGCAATGTAGCATTCACAAAACACAGTCAACTGAAATACGAATACAAAAAGATAGCTTTAACAGTCGAACAGGAAATATAGCATTTACAGAAAACTGTCAAAAATGAACCGAACACAATCAACTAAAACAGGCATATAAAACAAAGTAGGTGCAACGGTCGAGCCGGGTATGTAGCATTCACATAACACCGTCAAATAAAACATGCTTACAAAACGAAGTAGGTGTAACAGTCGAGCATTAAATGTAGCATTTACAGAACACGGTCAACTAAAATACGCATACAAAACAATGTAGGTGTAACTGTCGAACAAGAAAACTAGCATTCACAGAAAACAGTCAACAAAATCACGCATGCAAAACAAAGTAGATGTAACAGTCGAACCGGAAATGTAACATTTACAGAACACAGTCAACTAAAACACGCATACAAAACAAAGTAGGTGTAACATTCGAGACGGAGATGTAACATTCACAGAACACAGTCAACTAAAACACGCATAGAAAAAGAATTGGTGTAACAGTCGAACAGGAAATGTAGCGTTCACGGAACAGAGTCTACTAAATCACGCATACAAAACAAATTGGTGTAACAGTAGATCAGGAAATTTAGTTTTCACAGAATATACTCAAGTAAAACACGCATAAAAAACAAAGTAGGGGTAATAGTAGAGCAGGAAATTTAGTATTCACAAAATATACTCAGGTAAAACACGCCTACATAGCAAAGTAGGTGTAACAGTCGAGGAGGAAATGCAACATTCAGAGAACACAGTCAACTAAAACACGCATATAAAACAAAGTACTAGGTGTAACTCTCGAATCGGAAATGTAGAATTCACTTTCACAGAAAACAGTCAACGAAAACACATACATAAAACAAAGTAGGTGTAACAGTCGTAACGGAAATATAGCATTCGCAGAACACTGTCAACTATATCACGTATACACAGCAAAGTACACCAACCGTCGAACAAGAAATGTTGCAATCACAGAACACAGTCAACTTAAACATGAATACAAAACAAAGTAGATGTAACAGTCGAACAGGAGGAAATGTAGTAATCACACAACACATTCAACTAGAACACGCAAACAAAACAAAGTAGGTGTAATAGTCGAGGAAGAAATGTAGCATTCACAGAACACAGTCAACTAAAACACTCCTACAAAACAAAGTAGGTGTAAATGTCGGGCCGGATATGTAGCATTCGCAGAACACCGTCAACTAAAACACGCCTACAAAACGAAATAGGTGTAACAGTCGAACAGGAAATGTAACATTCACAGAACACAGTTAACTAAAACACACATATAAAGCAAAGTACGTATAACAGTTGAATCGGAAAGTAGAATTCACAGAACACAGTCGACTAAACACGTACACAAAACAACGTAAGTGTAACAGTCGAAACGGAAATGTAGAATGCCAAGAACACAGTCAACTAAAACACGCATACAAAACCCAGTAGGTGTAACAGTCGGCCCGGAAATGTAGAATGCCAAGAACACAATCAACTAAAACACGCATACAAAACAAAGTACTAGCTGTAACTGTCGAATCGGAAATGTACAATTCACAGAAAACAGTCAACATTCTAAAATATAGTTTTAACAGTGAAACCGAAAATGTAGCATTCACAGATAACAGTCAACTAAAACACGCACACAAAAAGGTATGTGTAACAGCCGAAAACGAAATGGAGCATTCGCAGTAAACTGTGAACAAAAACACGCAGAAAAAACAAAGTAGCTGTAACAGTTGTGCAGGAAATGTAGCATTCAAAGAACACAGTCAACTAAAACACGCATCCAAAAAAGTAGGTGTAACAGTCGTACAGGAAATGTAGCATTCACAGAACACAGTCAACTAAAACACGCATACAAAAAAAAGATGATGTAACAGTCGAGCAGGAAATGTAGCAATCACAGAACACAGTCAACTATAACACGTATTTAAAAGAAAGTAGATGCAACAGCCGAACAGGAAATGTAGCATTTACATAACTCAGTCAACTAAAGCACGAATTCTAAAATGTAGTTTTAACAGTGGAACCGAAAATGTAGCATTCAAAGATAACAGTCAACTAAAACACGCACACAAAAAGGTATATGTAACAGCCGAAAACGAAATGTAGCATTCGCAGTAAACTGTCAACAAAAACACGCAGAAAAAACAAAGTAGCTGTAACAGTTGTGCAGGAAATGTAGCATTCAAAGAACACAGTCAACTAAAACACGCATACAAAACAATGTAGGTGTAAAAGTCGAGCAGGAAAGGTAGAATTCACAGAACACAGTCAACTAAAACACGCATACAAAGAAGTAGGTGTAACAGTCGAGCAGGAAAGGTAGAATTCACAGAACACTGTCGACTAAAACATGCATAAAAAACAAAGTACTGTAGGTGTAACTGTCGAACAGGAAATGTAGCATTCACAGAATACAGTCAACTAAAACATGCTTACAAAACAAAGTAGGTGTAACAATCGAAAAGGAAATATTATACTAACAGAACACAGTGAACTAAAACATGCATACAAAAAAGTAGTTAAAATAGTCGAACAGGAAATGTAGCATTCACAGAACACAGTCAGTTAAAACACTCATACAAAACAAAGAAGTTGTAACTATCGAACCGGAAAGGTGGCATTCACATAACAAAGTCAGCTAAAACACGCATGCAAAACTAAATAGGTGTAACAGATGAACAGGAAATGTAGCATTTACAGAACACAATTAACTAAAGCGCGCATATAGAACAAAGTCGGTGTAATATTCGAACCGGAAATGTAGCTTTCACAGAACACGCAAACAAAACAAAGTATGTGTAACATTCGAAGGAAATGTATCATTCACAGAACACAGTCGACTAAAACACGCATGCAAAAAAAAATAGGTGTAACAGTCGTCGATCAGGAAATGTAGCATTCATGTAACACACTCAACTATAACAGGCTTACAAAACAAAGTAGGTGTAACAGTCGAAAGGGAAATGTAGCATTCACAGAGCACGGTCAACTAGAACAAGCATAGAAAACAAAGTAGATGTAACAATCGAAGAGAAAATATTATACTAACAGAAAACAGTGGACTAAAACCACTCCCTAAGAACTCCGTCACAACGTAAATCATGTCTCAACGAAGTCATGATACAAAATCACAACGACATCTGTTACAATATATGTACGTTCGTGTTATGGTATCTCTCCATGTGTTTTGAAGGTCTAAAACGGGTAGTTTACTTACATTATTTATTACCTTTGACCAGATGTTGCAATTTTTGCATTTCTTAGCTTGTTACATGTTTTCACAGAGAGTAATATTGGAAATTATAGCATGTTTTAAATAGTTTCATAATAATCATTAAACGATATTTTTCTGAGCTGTAATGGTAGAGATTTTCTGTTGGGTAAAATAGAATATATATTAAGTCTCACAGAATGAATATTAATATTCAGATATGATATGAAGAAAAAAAAGTAATAGTTTTATGTTTTACGATGTTACAGTATCGACACGACGGTGTTACAAACTCATAACGAAATAACTTTTAAGCGTTACAAAGTCTCATCGACGGAATGTCAGGCAAAATGCTACAGTCTCTTAAAAATTATGTTATTTTTCTCTTCAAATGGTCCGACAATATAATCTTGCTTTTGAAAATGGCCCCACAAACATCACAAATAAGTTTTTTCGTGCGGTGTAACGTGCCCATGTGCCTCGATATACTTGTTTTGTAGCCAAACGCTTTATTGCAGATACTGCAGACGTATGGTTTTGACTGGACATGCTTATTTACATATCCCAGTTAACATAACTTTTCAAAGAATATTTGTCCACACATTTTACATCATTCTGTATTTTACTTGCTCGGAGTGTTCCATCTTACGATGCCTGCACAGGGTATGCCTGTTGTTAAACCGTTTACTGCAAATTTCACACAATAAGTTTACAATGTCGTGAATCGATCTAGTATGCTCCCTCAGGTCGTAGAGTGCTGAAAGCGTTTTCTTGCACTTATTGCATTGCATGTTACTGTTTGACGCTTGTGGACTGAGCGAGTGTGTCTATACAAATTTCCCCAAGAAGCAGTGGAATATTTACACATTTTGCAGTATATGAGCCTTTTGTGCCCATTTCCAGACTTTTTAGTACATGAACCAGGCCCAATCTTTTCGGCAGCTGGATCAGGAGCTGTGGCTTTGTTTAAAGTTGAGGGCTGAGAAGTTCTCCACCCGGGCAGTGTCTTTACTGCAGTGCTGGCGAGGACGGGCGTGAGCGTTGATAGTTTATGCTCGTTCTTGTTGTCGTCAAGTACCATATACACACTCAAATACATGGCATCCACGTAAATACTCTCTTCTTCCTAAAACGAGAACTCCATAAGATCCGTCGTTGATACACTGTAACGCAGTAAGAGATATACTGTAACATTTTTCTTTTTCTGTTACGATATTATAACGTTCTGTTAAGATACTGTAACATTACGTGTAAAGTTTGTAAGATAATTCACAAAAGATGTATATTAAGATAAGACAAATGTAGTATTTTCACAACGCCTGGAGAGATATTGTTACACAAACGTGCAGATATTATAACATATGTAGTTGTGATTTTGTATCATGACATCGTTGAGACATGCTTTACGTTGTAACGGAGTTCGAAGGGAGTGAAAACATGCATAGGCCTACAAAAAACGTAGTTAAAATAGTCGAACAGGAAATGTAGCATTCACAGAACACAGTCAATTAAAACACGCATGCAAAACAATTTAATTAATGTTCGAACCGGTAATATAGCATTCACATAACACAGTCAACAAAAACACGCATACAAAATAAAGTAGATATAACAATCGAGCAGGAAATGTAGCATTCACAGAACGCAGTCAACGCATACAAAACAAAGCAGGTGTAACAATTGAGCAGGAAATGTAGTATTTACAGAACATAGTCAACTGAAACAAGCATACAAAACAAAGTCGGTGTAACAATCGAGCAGGAAATGTAGCATTCACAGAACAGTCAACTAAAACACGCATACAAAACAAAGTAGGTGTAACAGTCGAACAGGAAATGTAGCATTCACAGAACACAGTCAAGTAAAATGCGCATGCAAAACAAACTCGGAGTAACAGTCGAACAGGAAAAGTAGTATTAACAGTATACAGTCAATTAAAACACGCATGCAAAACAAAGTAAGTGTAACAGTCGAACAGGAAATGTAGCATTCACAGAACACAGTCAACTAAAACACGCATACAAAACAAAGTAGATGTAACAGTCGAACAGGAAATGTAGCATTCACAGAACACCGTCAACTGCAACACGCATATAAAACGAAGGAGGTCTAACAGTCGCACAGGAAAAGTAGTATTAACAGTATACAGTCAATTAAAACACGCATGCAAAACAAAGTAGGTGTAACAGTCGAACAGGAAATGTAGCATTCACAGAACACAGTCAACTAAAACACGCATACAAAACAAAGCAGGTGTAACAATTGAGCAGGAAATGTAGATTCACAGAACACAGTCAACTAAAACACGCATACAAAACAAAGTAGGTGTAACAGTCGAACAGGAAATGTAGCATTCAAAGAACACCGTCAACTGCAACACGCATAGAAAACGAAGGAGGTGTAACAATTGAGCAGGAAATGTAGATTAACAGAACACAGTCAACTAAAACACGCATACAAAACAAAGTAGGTGTAACAGTCGCACAGGAAATGTAGCATTCACAGAACACAGTCAACTAAAACACGCATACAAAATAAAGTAAGTGTAACAATCGAGCAGGAAATATAGATTCACAGAACACTGTCAACTAAAACACTCATACAAAACAAAGTACGTGTGACAGTCAAACAGGAAATGTAGCATTCACAGAAAACAGTCAACAAAAACATTCATACAAAAATAATTAGATGTAACAGTCTAGCAGGAAATGTAGCATTCACATAACACAATCAACTAACACACTCATACAACACATAGTTGGTATAAATGTCGAACAGGAAATGTAGGATTCACAGAACAAAGTCAACTAAAACACGCATACAAAACAAAGAAGGTGTAACAGTCGAGCAGGAAATGTAGAATTCAGAGTCACAAAAAACACGCATTACAAAACAAAGTAGATGTAACAGTCGAGCAGGAAATGTAGCATTCACATAACACAGTCAACTAAAACACGTACTAAGTGTAATATTCGAACAAGAAATGTAACATTCACGGAACACAGCTTACTAAAACACGCATACAAAGAAAAGTAGGTGTAACATTCGAACAGGAAATGTAGCATTTACAGAACACAGTCAACCAGAACACAGTCAACAAAAATATGCATATAAAACAAAGTAGTCAACTAAAACACGCATACATAACAAAGTAGATGTAACAGTCAAACAGAAAATGTAACATTCTCAGAACACGCATTCAAAACAATCAAAAACTACACGTTTAAACCAATGTATGCGACACCACAATCATAAAAGATTTGAAAGGGGTACCGTCTTGGAAAGGTTAGTGGCAAATGACCGCTTGGGGTATGAACAACTTTCTAAGGTGAACCAAACTTATCTCTTTCCCTATTGTCATCCTTACCAGACTGCATATTATTATAGATGCTATAACGCCGCTTCCATCATTCAAAGCTACACGCACCATATTCTCCAACTTTATATTGGCAAGGAGTCTTATTACGTCAGACAATTTCTAATAACACTACATCTTAAAAACAGTATCGTTTCTAATGACAAAGTACCTTACGTATGTATCGTTTTACTGATTATATTCCAAAATAGTGCAAGCATTCCGAAAGGTCTATACTTTGTATTATAAAAAACAATGATAAATGATGTTTTCTTATCAATGTATATGATCTGCGCAGTAATTATCTGGTAGAAAAATAATTCCGATATTCTAGATTTAGTTTTAGTAATACCCTTCACAATTATTGTATAACAATTTCATAACGATTTTGTCCCATCTAGACATTCTTTTTCAACGATTAAATTCCATATTTCGATCTTTCCATGAGGTGTTAAGTTTAAGCCAGGTGAAGCTCGAAGGGCGTTTAAAAAAAGTTGGTATGAAAGTCGGACAGGAAATGTAGCATTCGCAGAAAAACAGTAACACAAACTCACGCACGCAAAACAAACAACAATCAAAACGTTAAATGCGACACCTAAAACATAAATGAGTTGACAATAGGGGTATCATTTAAGAAAGGTCAGTGGTAAAACGGTCACTTGGTTTTAGACAGGTTTGAAGGTGCACCGAACTCCATTTTATTGTTATCCCAATTGTGACAGTTTAAAGTAAATAAATTATCATTAAACTTTAGTGTTATTATCGCTGATACGGCGTTATTACACCACCTGATATGTCACAGATGTGCAATCCATATCTATAGCAAATGTTCACGGTCATGTACGTTTTCTTTTATTTCCAATACTTTGGGAGGGCTAATTTAAGAAAGTCAATATGATACCGTTTACGGTGGAGAAAATGCCCAATTTTTAGGGTACGATCGCTTCACTAAAACAAAACTTTAAATATAACAAAAGTTATTAAAGGAAAACATACCTGAATCAGGCGCTTTGTTAATAATAACATTTCTAAAATCGATAAAAAACGTTTTTAGTACTCAGTAATCAATGATGAATGTATTACAACTCTTCATTTTCCATATCACACCTGATCGGTCTATAAATATTTCAAAATAATATTTGTGTGTGTGTAGTTTTATGATAAAAATAAATTACAACTCGAACAATATCAATACCTCAGTCCTACGGGATGATATCAGGAGAGCGATAATGTATACATAAATGATCAAATGATATGCATACACGTATTTAACACAACAGAAGTTCATGTATACATGCATATAAAAACAACATCCTTGAAAGTCACAAAGCAAATTCTCAATGACTTAAGACAGAGAAACAAGATAATAGCCGTTACGAGAAGAACAAGACACTATTGAAGACAAACATCAAACGATATATTTCTTTCATTCAGCATTTAATAGTATGTATAATAGGGTCCGCAATCCGCAGGGCTATTAATGAGGAAAGTATAATCGCGAGCTGTAAATGTGTCAACCACTAAACATGCAGTGATTTGTCAAATGATATGGTCTTAATCTATTTGGAAAAACTGTATAACAATTTTAATAAGAAGCATATATCAGTGATCATGACCAAGGATCTCGCGTATTGTGTTAGTATCGTCACAGTGACTATATAGTTAGGTTGCGATATTCCTTGTAGAAGAAGAGTTCTTAAATAAGGCTGTATAGGTCAAAGTGGGTAGTTAACATTTGCATTTATACTACTTCTTTAATACTGACAGTGTTACTTCCCTGGGGATTGGCCTGAAGTATGCGATTTAGTGGTCCCGAGTTACTCACCTAAAACACACGTCAAACAAGACTGGCACAATTTCCTGGTTACCCTGCATAGACTATACTAGATTAGGTGATATCTTATTGAATTCTAAAACAAAATATAGTTATTGCATGAAATAAAATGAAAATGCTGTATATTAACATGAACAAAATGGTATTCCTGATAACAGACATTTGATTTCTGCATGCTCTGAAAGGAAGATCAGTTGGTGATGTTTGTCTACAATCTTGTCTTGTCGTGCCCTCAATGGTTTGTTCTCGTGTTGCGTTAGCTTTTGCCAAGTCACAGAGTACCTTTGTTGTGGCTTTCTAGGCTCTTGATTTTTTTGTATTTATATATACACGAGCATCTTTGTGTCTTACTTATATTGCCTGTTAATGCCTGTTATTTCTGTGTGTGTTTGCTGGATGCTACTTTTCCAGTTCGATTTTTATATCCATATTTGGAACAGTTTAACAAAAGTAAATATAAAAGTCGAATAGGTAATGCTGCATCCAAGGACCACAGTCACCAAGGAACACAGTCACCAAGAAACACAGTCAACCAAAACAGGCATCTAAACAAAACATAATTACAAAGATAAATTAAAGACAAGATATGACTTGGTGCACCCTAGAACCGGTTTAAACCCCCAGTGGCCTACTTTGCCACTGACCGTTCCAAGGCGGTAGCCCTATTGTCAACCCTTTTTGTGTTTGTGATGTCGTTTGCATTTATTATTGCTTTTGCCTTCTTGTTTGGCTGTTTGCGTGTTTGTTTCTGTGTTTTTTGGTTTACTGTCGTCCTTGAATGCTACTTTCCCTGTCCGATCTTTTTATATTTCTTCACATAAAAGAAACAATATGGCTACCGCATTGGAACTGTCAGGTCATTATTACCTTATTTCATCGCAAAAAAATGAGAGTGTTCGACTGTTAAAGAAACACATGCACGTGCATGCATATATGAATATAAAAACAAAACCTAGAAATCAGACCATTTACGGTAATGAAAGACAAGAGTTAAAACAAACATCATGAACATCACTCTCCACTATCCTTTGAGGATTTAGGCAGAAGTCATCATAGGATCCACAATCTGTCCGGTCATTGCACAAAGAGGAACTTATAGAGGCGTATTGAAAATGGATCAACCGCTAAACATGTAGTGGGTTGAAAAAAAGATAGATATAGTGTCCTAACCTCTTTTGATTAACATTTTAATAAAAACTGTATACAGGGATTATGACTAAGGATGTAAATTACATCACCATAGAAAGTTGATATAAACAATCGAACAGGAAATGTATCATTCAAGGACGGCAGACAACCACAAACACACAGAAAAACAAACAATTATAAATATAAATATACGGCAAGATATGACATCACAAACATAAAATGATTGACAATAGGACTACCGTCTTGGACCGGTCAGAGGCAAAAAAAGGCCGCTGGGGGTGTAAACCAGGCTGTTGTGATAGTCCTTGTCACAGCAGAGTTATTAAAAGCACTTTTGTATTTCAAAAGTAGATCATGGTTACCATAATATAATTTTTCAACGGTTTTTCAAAGTCTATGGTAAAGGTAGACCTGATGAAGTAGCTTCTTAATTATACAAATATTACGAATATTAAAGTCCTCAACACGACTAAAAGCTCTAGAAAACAAATACATACTGAAACGTGGATCCCTTGGAAGCAACAAACATAAACAAGAGATAAAAGTAGAAGACTAGGTTTTATTGAGTCTGTTCTTGAGGAGTAATGTGAAGTGAACACCTCTCACTCATTCTAGCACCGGCTTAAGCGATATTCTACTTTCAAGCCTGAAATATAGACTGCTTCACTGCGCATGTACCGTTTCACTCATACAGGCGGATTTCTTTGCCGTAATTTACGGCTAAATAAAGCGCATTCCAACCACGATCATGGCCAAGCGTCTGATCTACGTTATATAAAAAGATATACATGTACTGGGCATTCACTCAGTATTGCTTACATAATGCAGACGCGTCACTTACATAAAGGAAGTAAGGTGGCGGGATATCTATAAACTGTGAAAATGGCTACGCCTATAAAACAAGCAGGTAAACATAATGGCGGACTTCTACAGTCGTGTAGCAGTTCAGCCACAAATAGTGGGCTGATGATCCCAAAGGACCAGTAAGTAACAACACTACTGATTTGTAGTCGGGGCGACTTTTTACGGCCACCACAAAGCGCTAAATATACGCTAGTTTGAATTTCAACAAATACGGAACAGGTTATCCCTTGGAATCAACAAACACAAACAAGAGAGAAAAGTAGCAGACTAGGATACTTTAAAGCAACACAGAAAGGGCTTGATGATCCCAAAGGACAAGTAAACAACAACATTACTGATTTGTAGTCGAGGAGACCTTTTACAACCGCCACACAGCAGTAAAGAACCGCTAGTGGGAATGTCAATAAATACCGAAATATTAAGCCAGTACGGTCACAAATATTTGATTTGATGATCGCAAAGGACCAATGAGTAATATAAGTAATAACACTACAGCTACTACTGATTTATAGTCGGGGCGACATTTTACGGCCCCCACACAGTACTAAACAAACGCTAGACTAGTATGAATGTCAATAAATACTGAAAAGTGGATCCCTTGGAAGAAACAAATACAAGCAAGAGATAAAGGTAGCAGACTCGGTTTTACTTAGTCTGTTCATATTGGGTTTGATGATCCCAAATGACCAGTAAGTAATAACACTACTGATGTGTTCAATAGCTAAGTTGAGAAATATACACTCAATAACAATATATCAAAATTAAAAGCATCTCATTTGTCATAGATTTTACTAATTATTTCTCCATTTTCAATAGAGAGATGTAAATCAAGACAAAAAAAAGACGACATTATCAGAAATGTTATTCCGTACGAATTTAATTAGGAAAACAAATTAGTGATAACATAATAAAATAAAAATATTCCACATTTATCTAGACAATACTTGATGTGTTGCTGAACGCAACATTCCTGCTACTAGCCATCCTACTTCTCGCTCTTGTTTTTGTTTGTTGCTTCCAAGGGATCCTCTGTTCAGTACTTATTTTTTTAGATAGACCTATGTTTAGAAAATACGTTCGTGTCATCAGGCATGGGGTCCGAAAACTTTTTATTTTTGCCTTAAATTATGAATGCATCCTCTTTGATAAATTTGTGTGATGCACTTTACAAGGAAGTAAGGCGTACACGCAATAAGTGCTTTTGAGACTGGGCATGAATAATAGACATATGCTTTCCGTTTGATGTCCCCATTAAGTCTAGACCATGATATATACATTTACGATAAAGATTTAAACACATATAGAACGTAATTGCAATTTCAAAATATTTTGATTTTATTTCTTACTGATACATATTATCATTTACAGATGGACTATACTTATCTCATGTATTAGCATGGTAATAGTAACACGTATGAGCATTTTACTATATTTAGACTGTTGTGACCAGCGAAGGTGTGAGAGGTTATCCTAATGTGATCACGCGCACCTGCAGATGCCTGAAACACAAAAGGGTTGACAATAGGGCTACCGCATTCGAACGTTCAGTGGCAACAAAGGCCACTGGGGGTTTAAACCGGTTCTAATGTGCACCAAACCTCACACTTACCCTACTGTCAACCCATTAAAACAGGACAGTGTAAATAAAGAAATCCCCGCCATGATCTTATCTCTTAATCTACGAATTCGCAAAATACCCACGTTTTCTTCACACATGTCAATTTCCCTTAAAGGGACAATATCCGTAACTTTTAGCCTATACAACACAAACTAATTACGTTGACAAACATAACACACCAACCATTATTGAATATTTACTAAATAAAACCAAGATTGTTTGATGGAATTCAATAGCGGTGCAAACAGAGAAGTACCACTTTAGAGATCGCTGAGCCCGATACTTATATTTAGTGGTCGGTGGTACATTTTCAATTTCTTTTGTTTTCTTACTTAATTTTCGATTCAATGGTTCCACTTATCCGGCCGATAAAAGGCTCTGGGTATTGTTTAACCACACATGGGATATCTTGTCTGCTTTTTAATTTAGACTTTTGGCTGTTACTTGTGATACGCAGGATTCATAACCCAACTAAATTCCTTTTTGTTTATTTCGCTCTTCGGTGCGTACAATTTTATTAGATCCTGGGACCATACGTCGCTGGATATATGGGATGAAATAAAGATACAAATATTGCTATATCCACCGCCATATGATTGCCAACTTCGGGATGGTTAACATTCTGTACTGTTGATTTTTATGAATATTGAGTTCTGCTCAATCCGGGGCTAGAGGGTGTGAGCGGTAGCTAGCATATTTCACTACCGCTCATGAACAGTCTCAATCAAACCGAGACTGCAATATTTCGTATGTGTCGTGCTCGGCCGTTTCCAAAGGTCCATTATCATGCTATTTTTTTGAAATCGTAACCTACACTAAAATTACACTCCGAGTTTTAAATAATAAATCATTTGACATTCTGTGTACCTCTTTCATCATGTTCATAGGCGACTATTATATCAATTAATGTGCAAAAGTATGAAAAAATGAAACCATAATTGACTTATTAGTGTATTTGATGCCCCTTCCTCTAAGCCCAAAGGACGTAGGAGGAAACAAATGTATAAAGTGTAAATCCATCATCATAATGTTTCATTTGAGACATAACTATAAAACACACACACACACACACACACACACACACAAACACAAATTCGTACCCCACCTACACACACACAAACAGACATACAACCTCCACCCTTGGCCTCGGGCAGACGTCCGAGTTCGAACTAATAAAATCGTTTGATAATGTTGTTTATCTTTCATAGACGAATACATACACCAAGTTGCTCGGCCATTTCCAAAGGTCCATTATCATACTCTTGTTTATGTGCAAGAATATAGAAAAATGATAGTGTAATTGAAATTAGTGCATTTGGCTTTTGACCCCCCTGAGGGACCCTTGGTGCAGAACCATCATCATAATGTTTCATTTGAGACATAATTACAAAAAATAAATAAAAAATAAAATCCTCCCACCAACACCCAACCACACACCCTGGGCCCCCGGGCAGACGTCCAAGATTGCGAAATAATAAAATATTTTGGTATCTTGTTTATCTTTCATAGACGATTACATAAACGAAGTTATGAGAAGAAATATGACAAAATGACATTATAATTGAATTGTTAGTGTATTTGACCTTTTGATCACACCCACCCCCATCCCCCCACCCCATGAGGCCGTCATAATCAAGTCATGCCCTAAGTTTGGTTAAATTCCGATCAGCGGTTTAGGAGGAGATACGGTAACGGACGGACGGACAAACGGAGGCGATTTTAATATGCCCTCTTTTTTCAAAAACGTGGGTATAAAACCAGAAGCAGCCTAAGAAAAATCACACACATGTAAGGGTTAAGAATAGGAGCACCGCCATTGAAATGTCAGTGGCAAACATGTCACTGAGGGTTAAAACTAGGTCATAGGGTGCATAAAAAGTAGATATAAAGATATAACAGGAAGTGTTCCTTCGTAAAACCTTTGCAAACTTTTATTATCGTAACCCTGATCTTGTTTCCAAATATAAAAGTAATTTAAGGACTCTTCTGCGACAAGGACTATCACAACCTGACTTCTATGGTGATGTGATTTATAAACTTCGTAAGATTCTTGGTCATGATCACTTTCATACTATCTTTGTTAAACTTGATAAAAAGTTTACCAAAAGATGTTATGACCCTATCATTTTGCAACGTACTGCATGCTTGATGGTGGACCCTTTTACAGTTCGCCTCTATGCTTTCCTCTTTAGTTGTACGATGACCGGACAGGATGTGGACCCTATGATGACGTCTACCTAAATCCCATTGGGACGGTGCCGTTTGATGTTTGTCTATGATCTTTCTTGTCGTGCCCTTAATGGTTTATTCTCTTGTTGCTCTGGCTTCTGCCATGTCAATGAGTAACTTCACTGTGGCTTTCTAGGCTATTGTTTTTTTGTATTATATTTACACGAGCATATTTGTATTTTACTTATATTGCCTATCGATGCTGCCTTGTTGGTTAGAGATTAGATCATGGCGGGGATTTCTTTATTTACACTGTCCTATATTAATGGGATGACAGTAGGGTAAGTGTGAGGTTTGGTTCACACTAGAACCGGTTTAACCCCCCCCCCCCCCCCCCACACACACACACACCCACAGTGGCCTACTTTGCCACTGACCGTTCCAAGGCGGTAGCCCTATTTTTAACCTTTTTTGTGTTTGTGATGTCGTTTGCATTTAATATTACTTTTGCCTTCTTGTTTGTCTGTTTGCGTGTTTGTTTCTGTGTTTTGTGGTTGACTGTCCTCTTTGAATGCTACTTTCCCTGTCCAATCTTTTTATATTTCTTCCATTCAAGGACCGCAGTCAACCAAAGGCACGCATAAAAATAAACAACAATTACAAATCTGAATAAAAGGCAAGACATAATAAACATGAAGGGTTAACCCTAACCATAACCCTAAGCTTAACCCTACCGCCTTAAAACAGTCAAATGCAAAAATTCCGTTGGGGGATTAAACCAGGTTCTAGGTGAACCAATGTTCACTCTTACCATATTGCCATCCCATTACAACGGGACAGTGTACATAAAAATATCCCCGCCAGGCTATATTTTCTAACAAATAATGCAGCATTAATAGCCAATATAAGTATGACACATAAAGGAGAAAAGATATGAAGACAAACCTAACATTACATTCCTTTCCAGGATGTAGGCCATGTTAGTTATCTTAATCTCTCTTACCCATCGTAACTTAATGTCTACCTTCACACGGACAGCCGGCACAGAGCTAGGATAGTAAAATATGAACTTAGAGTGATTAAAATATTAAATAGTTGATTTCTGGAAAACAAATATATATACATATTATATACTATAGACTTGAAGATATGGAACTCCTAAAATGGCCAAAACACACCAACAGTTCTATACTACTTGCTATTTCTCGGCATGTTAGATAGCCTGGGCAGCATAACCTGCTCATGTCAAAAGCAGAATTATATAAATTATATATATATATAACAAATAAACCATAAACAGTCATTCAATCTCTCGTATTTTTTTGTATCAGAGAATCAAACGGGCCAACTTGAGTGATTTTCAGTTCAATGACAAGAAGGTGGCACGGCCGGTACTATAAATAATCTATAGGTCTAACATGGTGGCATGCGTGAAAACTCAATACTGTTGGGATGATTAACTCGAACGGATACCTGAAGCGCCGAAACTGAAAGTTGCGCTTTGGTCCAGAAATCAAATAATTATTATCTTAATCACTCTAAGTCCATATTTTACTATCCTAGCTCTCTGCCTGCGTCCCTTCATACTATTTATAGTGTAAAGTGTCAATGTTAACGTTATATACGATAGGTTATGCAGTAGTTTCTATGTCTCTATTTAGATTCAATATCAATATTAATTCAATTTATTAATAATCATTTTTGAACCTGACCTCTGTTATAGTGCAAAATATAAACAGGTTTTATCGAAATTAATTTCGAATATATTTGATCCCACAACCAACACTAACACAGATTTTTTCCAATGATCTATGGTACTTGATTTATTTTTAATGCAACAAATCTGTACAATGCCATACCGATGCGTATTAACTATATTTAATAAAACAGAAATTCTAACAATTCCCATTCGATTTCAACAAACAATGCACATCCGTCGTTTTCTGAAGACCGTATTACCGCAAACAACCTTTTTTTGCCTATAAAGGAAGCAGAATTCTCCAGCGAAATGATCAAAAATTAGTTTACTTGTTATCAGCCCTGCTTCAACAAACTTGATTATTGAATTAACGCTCTGGAGACGGAAATTACTTCATTTTCCGATATTTTGTGGCACTCAAGTTACACAAATTTATGTCAATTGTGAATAGTGATTTACTGGGATACGAAGGTGGAGTACTGATCCGTTGCTTGCCGCTGATTGGGTATTTGTTGCTACCGCACTCACGTGACATATGACGTATACTGTTTTGAGTTACACGCGCAATGTAACAGTAGAAATCAGTCTTGAAGAGAACTCGGATGCTGGGTAGTTATATTTGTGTTTCATTCTTAGAAAGACACTCGTTTAACATGGCGTTAATATCTTCAGTAAGACTGATTATAGTGTCGTCACTTCTCCTGAATCTTCTTGACATGTAAGTACAGTTACCATAATATTGTTATTAAAATTGTTAAAACCACACATAACATTAATATGTATATTATAGAAAATGTTGTGAAACGCTATAAACTATTTTTCGAAGGCATATTTTCATTTATTCGTAAACCTGAGCATTACAAAGGCAGGTATAAAAACCGATAAGGAAATAAAGACATTTACAGAATAGCACGCATTCAAAACAAACAGCAGTTGAAAGTAAAATAGAAGCAATGTATACTACACCATTTAGAAAGGAAATCAAAATTTGTTGAAATAGATACAATCATCGTTAGCTACATTTCACTTTTTTCGAAGTTTTTGATGTCTTTGTTTCTTAATTGATGTTTTCACCTGTTGAATGTAAACAATTCTGGAGCAGTTGATAATTTTCCTGTACACTTCATACCGATTGTTAATGCTAGTACTGGTATTGTAAACAGCTCTATACAATTGTTCATTGTAGTTGATTTATTGGTATTGTTTGTGGTTAACATGCCGATTTTAAACATTTGAGTTTGCAGTTGCATAGTTCGCATCAAACGCCATCAACTGTCTCTGTGAAGCTACTTAAAGAAAAAAAAAACTGGCTTTCGAAATACATTGCTTGTATTATATAATTTAAGTTTCAGAAGGAGTCAGCTTTCCTAATTTATCTCAGACAAAACGTATACATTCACTTTCTAAAATTTCTGCGACATTTCTCCCAAACATCACACCAGTAATAATCAGTGCACATATCACAATAACCTCAACATATTGTGCCACACAAGTTACAAAAGAAGAAAAAATATCAAACCGTGAGTTCTCAACATTAAGGCAAAACGACAACTAACATTAGCTATCATTCAATTTATTTTATGATAAGCAATGAAATACTGTATTTTATCAGTGAAATAAAAGTGTTATTCCACACTGTGGAATATAGAGTTTTATTCCACTGTAGCTGCTGGGACTTAATATACAACCAACACAAATACACAGTAACATGACTCACAAGATATTCCTACTGTTATACTGTTAAATCCACTGTTTATTTAATTTCTTTCTTTGACGTTAACGGTTTCAAAAATAGTGACGTCATGTAACGTTTCGTAACGTCATCGTGAACAGAGCACGTAGCCAGGTGTGTAAAACGGTTTAGCTACTGAAATTGCTTAAATAATTGTTTGTAAAATCATAAAATAAAAAGAAAATGTGTTGTTTTGTCGTGAATAACATATTTTATTTCATCTCGAAGTTAGAAAACTTTTATATTTTCACTCATTCGTTAAAAAATATAGTTTTCTCACTTCTCGATGAAATAAAATATGTTATCCACTCCAAAACAACAAATATCCTCTACGTATTGGACATCTACGTATTGGACATCTAATCGTTTGACGGTTAAGGATAACATATTCACATTAAATTGTGTATATTGGCTGAGGCATTACACAGATGACAACCGGTTACGAAATAAACTTGCCTTAGCCATACACATCCTCTTAATATACCCCAGTTACATTGTATTTCATATCCTTTAAATGGAATGTAAACGTTTAACGAGAGAATTCGTATGAAAACTCAGTAAATCTATTGTTAACAATATAATCAAACCGCTTTAAGAAAGCTTTCAAAATGTGATAAAATTATGAGGTAAAATAAATGATTTATTTTCATTTAAAATCAGAGTTCTTATAGGTGTGGTCTAGTGTATGCATCTGCATTGGCAAAAACATAATATTTACTGCAAATAAAAAAGAGGTATGTAGGTAAAAACGACTAAGAGACGTTGGAGTATTTTTACACGTCTACTTTTGGTTGTATATTTACACAAAGATACGTTTTACTAACTACTGAAACTAAATAGGTTACGGACAAATACATGTTAAAGTCGTTTTTTCCTTTCATTTGATTTGTATTTATTTTTATTTGTTGTGTATACATATCACTAATTTAAACTAATATTTCATGCGATTGTATTGTTAATTAACACCATTGTAACAAGCGAAAGTTGTCGTGTTACATTTAACGTTCATTGAAGACTCCCCGTTATCTCTTCACTCCTTACATAGTGAGCACGTGCCACTCTCTGCATAACAACGTTAACTATACTGTACCAAACAGCTAACGCACCAGTAGACAATAACTTTAATATCTCAAAAATAGCAATTTAAAACAAATTTCGTTCTGAACGAGATAAATATTTTGTCAATAACGACTGTAAATTTAAAAAATCTTTCAATTCACCTGTCTCCAACGGTACCAGTCAGTTCATACATTAAAGGTATTGTCTACTTGTGTGTACATTGCCGATTTGAAAATAAACGAACAGGATCGTGATCGTCTTGCATTACATTTTACACTGTCATATTTCTTCTGAAAGATATAAAGTTTTACATTGATATAATATTTGTCTTCTTTCCTCTCTTTGTTTAAAGTAATATTAATTAAAATAACAATATAATAGGATGTATATTAACTCGGATGACCATGATTAAAAAAAGACTTCCATAATACCGTTTGATATCCCTGCTGAATGCTATATATACATACATATCAAGTATTGTTTAATTGTATGTATATTACAGAATGCAGTGGTCTATATCAGTTATATGTGTCATCTTCTCAGTAGTCTATATCAGTTACGTGCGCCATCTCGTTGTTCCTATATATGGTTTCTCATAAACAGGTGTTAAAAACTACTTAACACGGCATGTATATATGAATAATATATTCGAGTTGAAACAAACCTGTACATATTTAATATGAGAAATATCGTATCTACATCAATATTTGTGAAGAACAAAACGTGCAGTTGTCTTATACGACGAAATATAGCACGTTCGTGATCATATAAACGGGACTTGGAGTTATTGAATTTATTGTGTCGCCTGCGTAGCATGGCAGACACTTAGGGCACGCTGTGTTCGTTGTCTGTCCATCATCGTCCGTCCGTCCGTCCGTTCGGCCGTCCGTCACACGTTAACCTGCAACATAATCTTGGCCACAATTTGAAAAGTATTTGACCTACGTTCACGAAATTTCACTCACATCTTCATCTTACCTTAAAAGGAATCTCAAAAAGTTGTGCCCTTTTTCATAAAACTTTAACCAAGCTCAATACTGGTTGTAAAAGCACGCGGCATCAAAATCAAAAATCTTCCGTGGAACAACCTTCTAGTTTGTTGAAATGTAGTGACTCTGTAACCTGTTCTGTTTTTAGCTACGTTTTGGGTAACTCGGCGTTGCCTTAATTGGATTGTATATCTTTAAGACATAAATACTTTATAAATAACACGTATTCTGGGTGCTTATTTCAGTCAAAGATTTATCATCACTTACATCCTCAAATTTGATAATATCTGCATACATTTTATATCATTGATATTGGACTATTAGTAGTAAATGAAAGAACCATATTTTCGAATAAAAAATAGAAATAAACACGTTCCATTCCAAAAAGATATGAAAGGAGAAATTTGGATATCGTCAAACATAATAAATCAAAAAAAAAAATCGCAGTCTCGGTTTGATTGAGACTGTTCATGAACGGTAGTGAAAAGCCCTCTAGTTGAGCAGAACTCAATTCTTAAAATGCCAATAGTACATAAATTTGAGCCATCCCGAAGATGGTGAATATGACGGTGAACCTTCATTGCGGTATTTTCAAACCATTCCATGGTCAGCGGCGTATGGTCCCAATTTCTAACAAAACGCGTTGCCCTAAACGAGAGAGCAATGGGCGAAATAAACAAAATGGAATTTAGCTTGACGAAGAGGATATGAAGTGTGCGTCTCACAGGTAACAGTTAAAAGACTAAATTAAAAAGCAGGCAACATATCCTAGGGTGATTAAACAATACCCGAAACCTTTAAATGCTGTAGTAGTGAAACGACTTATTCGAAATTCAAGTACGAAACCAAAATTAATTGAGAATGTACCACCGATATCTGTAAATATCGCGCTTTGCAATCTCCACAGATCGGAATGAATAACAGTTCTGATTGCAAGCATGGTGAGACGTTTTACCGCCGCCACACTGCACAGGCAACGCTTCTGTGATACATAAAAGGTATGAAAGGACAAATTTGGAAATCGTCGAACACGATAAAAACAAAAAATATTACAGTCTCGGTTTGATTGAAACTGTTCATGAACGTAGTGAAAAGTGCATGCTACCGTTCACGCCCCCTAGCCCAGGGTTGAGCAGAACTAACTCAATATTTAAAATGCCAATGGTACGTAAATTTGAGCCATCCCGAAGATGGTATGTATATGACGGTGAACATGGAACCTTAAATGCAGTATTTTCACAGCAAAAGATGCTTCTTCCCATTGTAACTACATTGTTCCGGGAATGTAGTTAGCCTCTCTATTTTGTAATACAGTTGACGGTGTCTGAATTTAGGTTAAACATTTACTCTATTTTTGTATAGAACGTTTCAATAGACTATTGTCTAATTGTTGTTAAAAATATATTTGCTTTGAACATGCTGAAGATGCCCTATCCAACAATATATTTCGTATGCGCTTTTTTAATTATTATTATTTCTCAACCAATCTTGAAAAGGAAAGTATTTTTGTTTATCGATAAAATGCTCACTGATTGCTCATGTATGTAGAGAGAAGTAAACGCGTGTCTGAAAAATATCTGAAACCTTTGACAGAATCAAACACTCCAAGCAATAGATATACGTATACACATACTTAAAAAACAATTAATGGTTGAGATACGCCATAAGTTAAAAATACGTCATGAAGAGGGCCTATGATTTCAATGTTTATTAATACAAAATAGATAAAGCAGTGCATCTATCGGTACATTCATGGGAACTAATCAAATTATACCTCTCAAAATAAAACTGAAAATTTGTTAATCGTTCACAGTAGACTCATTTCCAATAACTGGACGAATGAATACTGAGTCATTGAAATGTGGCTATGCTATTTATTGAAATGATTACTTTGTGTTTGTCTATGTGAAGGTATCTCTCTGCCTGTTTGAATAGGAACAAGGAACAAATAAATACAATATGCATGTAACATTCAAATATCCCACTTATATATAAGCTACTGTATTTAATAACAAGAGCGTATTTACAAAAAAGAGACAAAACTCCATAACTATGATTAATACTAATATGCAACTTCAGTATAGGTTAACGTAAACTTAAATATATTTTTCATTTTTTTTTTGCAACAAAAATGGTATATAACACTGAAGTAAAATGACAATAGCCGGAAAGTCGTAAATAACATGCGCTTTATGACTCTTACATTGGAACTCTAATACAGTCTAATATAAATATAAAAATCGAACAGGAAAAGCAGCATTCAAGGACGACAGTCAACAACAAACACACACAGAAACAAAGAACAACTTTAAGGATGAATAAAAGGCCAAATAACACATCACAAACACAAAAGGGTTGACCATACGGTTACCGCCTTGGAACGGTCAGTGGCAAAAAAGGCCGCTGTGTGGTATGTACCGCTCAGTTACTTAATTATAACTCCTTTGTCAACTGTATATCACCTATTTCCCATCTAATTATAGTTACAGAATTATACATATACTACACATTAAGCTGTTAAAAGTTTTAAAATTCCTATCACATCTTTAATTTGCCTGGGTCGATGTTTCACTTATATCAGCCTTTAAGATAAATTTTTGAAAACGAAGAAACAATCTAATGTGTACGCATGCAGCGTTTGACAACCGAACACTCGAGTTGCAAACGTAGGTCAAGAACATACCTCACATTTTATGGAGAGTGCTCTAAAACATAACGT
Source organism: Cyrtodaria siliqua (assembly GCA_037043455.1). Taxonomy (NCBI): domain Eukaryota; kingdom Metazoa; phylum Mollusca; class Bivalvia; order Adapedonta; family Hiatellidae; genus Cyrtodaria; species Cyrtodaria siliqua. The sequence continues at coordinate 232,498 of JAWPHD010000506.1, forward strand.
AATAACTGGAAACCTTGCCGTATTGCTGTAATTTCGTATTTGTGAACATGTTCAGTACTTGGTTATTGCAAACGTTACAATATACCTCACATATTAGAACAAACGTTTCTAGGGTGTGTGAGAGAGGTTGCTTTTTAAATTACATCTCATGAAACCGAGTCTGCTACTTCATTCTCTTGATTGTGTTTGTTGCTTCCAAAGGACCTCCCAGTATTTATTGACAACTTAAACATACAAACAAAACGGTGGCTCGAGATCACACACACAAAAAGTGGTTCCAGATGGTAAAAGGTTTAAATGTCTTAACGTTGATTCGCATTTTGTACAGTTTAAATGTATAAGACTAACCCCTTTTCAAGAAAAATATTTCGCCTAATCTTTCTCTTTCCTCGTTTAAGGCAAAGCATTTTGTTAAATACTGGGACCAAACGCCGCTGGCCATAGAATGGTGTGTAATATAATATTGAATGTTCCATGTTCACCGTCAAATGCATACAATCTTCGGGATGATTCAATGTTTTGTATTAGCAAAATTTTAAATATTGCGTTCTGCTCAAGCAGGGGCTACAGGGCGTAAAAGGCAACCTCGTTAAAATCATATCCTTTATAACGCTACGATACTGTGCACTGCTAAGGATCTGACAACACTGCATTGGAGGTCACACGATTAGTCAATTAGATTTCAGCATACAAAATGACACCGCTTCACAGCGCATGTCGCGTTTCAGTCTAACGCTGTGGAGCAGTCTACGCTCGGTATTGAAAGAGACAATGTCCGTAACTTTTAGCTTATAAAACACAAAAAAAAAGCCTTGACAAACATAACAAACTAACCATTATTGAATATTTACTGAAAAAACAACAACAAAAAAATAAGAGTGTTTGACGGAATTCAACAGCGATACAAAAATCGTACCGATTCGTTGTGTTGAACACACACTAAAATCATACTCGCAGGTGAATAGTCGTAGTCAACTTCGCTATCAACTGAGCTAAGCGGACCAGACGTACTAAGACATACTATTTAGAAAACATAAGGCCGTAATAATATCGGTAGAATATATATTTTCAAAACGCACGACAGCGCCCATGATTTTCTTCCTATTCTTTATGTAAAACATGCCATTTAGTGCATTTATCGTGCAATCCACAGCAATAACATACGGAGACTTTAAAAAAAAATCGGATATAGATATATGTGTTTTATGTGGATTTTTGTTTGTTCAGTTCACTCTAACTTCATCTGAAGTGCATATGAAACGCGCGATTCCATTGGTTGAATGTAGCTGAGCTTCTCACGAATATTGATTAGAAGAAAGGTCGATCTGACGTGACCTCCAGTGCAGTGTTTTCAGATCAATCAAACCGTGACTGAAATATATTTTGTCATATTTATCGTGTTCTTCGATTTCCGAATTTCTACATTTTTTATACTGTTTATATCTTCTGTATCGAAAGCAATATCAGGCAAGATTCACTATAATTAATTTGTTTTAGAACATTCTTCACATGTGTATTCACTACTCAGTCCAATTTGCGTTCTGTCATCTATCCGCAATCTAGGTAAGAATAGATCCGCAAAATACGCATTTATGAAAACAGGTATTAAAGGCAGCTTAGTGGCGTCGCTAAGTATTATTTCGCGTTGTGTACTGTAAAGAATAACGAGTCTTCCATTTTAATAACATTTTAATAAGCGTAGTTACAACGTGACTTAAAACAATCGGACACACTCAGATCCCCTGATCCTGACTGATCTACTCTCTGATCCAGGCTGGTCTCTTTCACAAATTTAATTATTAATAAAATATGTATAATTAATCCCAAATAAGGTAACTATGTTACATCCCTACCGGCTATCAAAACCTCATAAACTTCGAAAATCTGCGCATCAATTCTTATATTTACAATATTTACATTTCTTTTTTCCGTTGTTATTATACCAACAAGAAGGTGACTTGGGAGTTTGGTAATCATAAAAAGGTGAACGAATTATACCTATCGTCAGTATATATTCAGACCGCGGAATAGCTATTTTATATTGAGGTGCACCGGTGTCGAACGCGGTTAGCTCCGCCTGCCGTAATGCCAATATAACTCGTTCCTCAACCGTGACTCGAACCCAGGGTCCCTGGTTTACCGTACCAGCGCTCTAACCACTGCGCTACTGAGGACATACGGTTAGAAACCGATTATTCACCATTTACCTGTACCCGGTTACGAAACAGACTTGCTATTATTGTTGAAAGAAAGTATCCAGTGAATGTTTGTTTGTTTGTATGGTGTTGTACATCATTTTCAACACATGTAAGGTTATATATAACGGTCGATTTTTTGTGGTGGAGGCAGATCACCCACATTCCTGGGTAGAACCAGTACTGTACTCCTCCCGCCATCATTAAGAATACTAATAATTCAACATGCGTGAAGGTTGTTTCTAGCCAATGCGCAATGCAAATTGGTAGTTAGTGTTACTGTATGTTCTGTGCCTAAACAATACTAAAATGTCGAATAGTATATATAGAAAGACACTCTTTATCGTGTAAAGCATTTTGTTATTTGTTAGTCTGATACATATTTTAAATATTAAATTAATTTTGACCTAAAGACAGTTTTGTTTTAATATAACATTGATATATCAAGACAATAACTTTAAATTGCAACCAGTGTATGCCAATACCATCATCCATCCGGATAAATATTGATTTCACATCTACCTTTAAATGCAGTATATACATTGAAGCAATTATTTACAAAACTAATATTAGTTATTGGGTTTGTTACTGATCCCCTACAGAAATATGTGGGGTCAGTAAGATTTATAGGGGGCGAGGCGATATTTAACCCGTTATAATGTAGCGTCAACTTCATTGAGACGTTCGCGCAATTTGACGTCATGACGTTGACGTCACGACCGGTACAGTTTAAAAACATTATTAAATTTACTTATTATGTTTGTTACTAACGATTTAAAGAACTATTTGCAAATGATTTAAACTTTGAATCAAAGTTGTAGTCCATATTGTTTTAGTGACCCTCTATGAAATCTACTGACCCACTTTAGAATAATAGAGGGTCACCATGTGGTCGCTCTAAACCAATGAAATTCCTAGGATTTTGTGCGAGGTGCAATAAAATAGTATGTAACGTGAACGTGCGGGTATCAGTAGACAATGTAGTCCAAAATAAACACATGTATTACTTATGTATTATCTTACATATGTATTTTAGTCTCTGCAAATCGATGCAGCGTTGTTTCTATGTATTTAGCATTACATTTCTCCTTTCATACATTTTTTAAGTAATACATTTGAACCAATATACCTAGACAAATAAATGTAGATCGAAGATTACAGTTGTTATTTCCTTTGTATATTTAATTTTCTTTATATACAGTATAACTCACGGGTTTGCTTGTCATATATGTAAGGGTATAACACAACAGACAAAATACAAGTGTACGTTTATTGTTTAATCTCACGAAGATGCACACTTGTTGTGATGTTACATTATAAGTTAGTTCAATGTATGCAATGTTGATGGATTCTCATTCCTATCGTATCCATATTTCATTCCTGAGGTGATGTCTCTACATGTTTATTGCGTCAACAAACAAACACATTTTGCTAATGTATGCATATTTAAATTATTTGCTTTGTTTGTCTCACTGCTGTTAACTTATTTGTCCATATTGTAAGCAACACTACTTTCTACAATGTCGAACTTTTACCTCCCAACATCTAAACGTAGATAATCAATCGATACCCAGAGGTGTCGTTCCTTACATACACATACATCTTTGTCCCAACATTTAAACGTAGATAATCAATCGATACCCAGAGGTGTCGTTTCTTACATACACATACATCTTTGTCAACGTCTCATCAAATACCAAATATCATGGCAAACGGTGCACAACGATGAAAATGCAACATTTCTTGATTGCACTAATATGTTTCTGAATTAACATTATATGAAATGCTTAAATTAAAAAAGAAAACAATTTTTCGGCTCGAATGTTTTAAATAAATTACACAGTAAATTATTCTCAGAATTATATTGCGGTAGAATAACGGAGTGTACTTTGGCATATCACTCCGCCGTCAAAACAGTCACAATACGCACCATCAAATCGTTCCCACAGGGTTACAGTACAGCATTTTGCTTACCAGCACTTTCCAGTATCACATAGCTCTTAGCAACATAACTTAAATTAAATTACTAACCTAAAATATATATCAAAATGTAGAAAATAAGTTGTGTTTCTTTCGACTGTTTACGTGTTAATCAGCGGCCGATAGTTGGTGGTTTCACGATATTTTAGCTATGGTCATGTGAAAATTTAACATGTGATCGCAGGCTACTTTGAGGTCAATGACGGCCTCTGGAAAATTTGGTAGATACTCGGTAAGACGGAACGCTTTCCTCAACTAATTGGCGGCTTGATCTTCGCCATTTTGTTTCTGTGTTTAAAAGGTATGATACACAGAGTGTGTGCGTTACTTTTTATTATGAAAGGTTTACCTGAACTTATCGAAACAGACAATGGATATCCGGATACGTATGCTGATTGACGTATACAATTCATGTTGATATACATTCTTATTAACCCTTAACCAGCTTCATATATACATGTATATAGGACTGTTCTTTCTTTGAATTATCGGCAGCAGTGTGTATAAAAAGGAAATGTGGCATTCACAGAACAACCTAAAGACACACATTTAAAAACAACAAATAATCACAATGAAAAATCACAAGCAAACATAGAAGTGCGACACCATAAGCTCAAAACGATTGACGATAGGGATATCGCCTTAGAACGGACGGTGGCAAAAGAGCCAGTTGGGGTTTAAGATAGGTTCTAGAGTGCATTAAACCTCACTTTTACCCTCCAGCATTATCCAGGCATCAATGCCTTTCGACACTGTGAAATAAATCGTTCGGCTCTAAAGGCGATCCTACCTCAGGCCAAATTGCGAAATGAATACGGGGTTCTGATTTGAGTGTGTGTATGTTTTTGTAAAACTAAAAACAAGAGACCAATCAAGGTTATATTTGCGCTAAACCGCTTAAAGATATTTAGTTTCGTGATAGGAAATATAAATAGTATTTAATGATTTTTTTTTAAACTTCTGGAATAATTTCCCGAGAGATGAGCACACTGGATAAACAAAACCGTGCAGGACATGCCTTTGTTTATTGGATGTAAACCTCTCGAGTGCTTCGTCGTGCATCATTCATTTGTTAATGCTTTTAAAGCAGTGTCTTCATTTTGACACGTAAGAATGTAATTGAAGTTTTCGCAATTGTTGAAAACATTTCCGAGAGCGCTTGTCTTGGAAGATATTAATTGATTATTTACGATTATTACAATTATCAGAAGCAGCTCAATAACCGTCAGTAGGAAGCAAGTACTGTATGTGACGTTTGTCGTCGACACATAAATAACCAAATACATCGCGACAACGATGTATGTTCATTTGCTAATCTGTCACGTTCTCCAATTGTCTGACGCCGCTTACGAGCGTTGATTTGCGAGCCTATACGTTTGGAATAAACGAGAATATAAAGTGGAGTGAGGTTCCAAACAACTGTCAGGTGGGAAATCAAGCCAATCGCGGAGGAAATAACAAGAAAATAGTTCAGATTCACGTTTAAAACTCATTAACTGTTTATGTTTTTACCAATATTATTATTAACTAAGAATTATATTTTAGAACTTAAAGAATTACGTAAGCGAATTTTGTACACGTGCATATACTGTGATTGACGTAGGTAATACATTGGTAATCAAGGTGTCAAACTGCATATATAACAAATCATTTAAACACCACAATAAATACTGATGTAAGATGATCGTAACAATTAAAATTGATGGTATATTTATTGAATATGCAAGTTTTGCCTTCTTGTTTGTCTGTTTGCGTGTTTGTTTCTGTGTTTTGTGGTTGACTGTCCTCCTTGAATGCTACTTTCCCTGTCCGATCTTTTTATATTTCTTGAAAAAAAAATTCTGATCGAAATATATCTATTTTTCTTCTTCTACAGGGTTAGTTTGCTTAATAATGATATCACAATGTAACCTCATATGACGTAATATATGTATACCAAACCCATTTCATTGCATTTATCAGTATGTGCGTGTTAACTGCTTTACCCACTCACTAAATGCTGATTCTATTGAATACTATTCCCCAACATGCATTTATGTACAGTTTGGTGAAAACAGATATAATGGCTATCTTAAATAATATCATGTTTATGAGTGCATTGTTTCATTGCAAATGTAGACTACAACTTCCAACAACCAATACATAGTTTAGAAACACAAATACAGTCACGGCTTTATATTATAGACATTATAAATTAGCAAATTCCACAAAGCGCGAGTCTCATGGAATTACTGACCTCTTGTATATTAGGTCACTACCATATTGTGTAACGATGATATCTTACCGACTACATTTCAAAGAAATATATAAGAGTAACGTTTGGCATTTTAAAATAAGAAGCTTGTAGGTAAGAAACCTCAAATTATTTTCTTCATTGACATCAATGTTAAAATGTCACATATTTTAAAATAGTTTACTGCAACTTAGACTCAAGTATGGATAATGAGTTAGTGTAGTCTCCATATAGAAATGAAAAATCACCAGTTGGTAAGCCTTGTACGGGTAAGAACATGACTTCGTGAAGGAAATGACGTCACATCTAAATCCGGTTTGTCTTGTATCGAAAAATTGCCATGTATGTGTTGGTTTAAACAATATATTATTCAAGAAATTTGGTGAACAATATGTCAAATAATACATGGATGGGATGTGAAAACTTATATATATTCATCTCCTTAATGTGTTATACACGGTTACAACGGGATATCTTTAATCCAATTACTACTACTACTACTACTACTACTACTACTACTACTACAAACAACAAAAATAATAATAATAATAATAATCATAATAATAATAATTATTATTACTATTATTATTATTATTATTATTATTATTATTTCAAGTTTAGCAAATAAAACTAGCACAATTTAAAGAAGGGTACTATTTTGCGCGAAGAGCTGCAAATACGACCGAAGAACGCGAAGTTGTGGTGCTAAATCAGAGCGCGGCAGATTAAACAAAGACTCTGTTATACTGAGACATTGTCGCAAAAGACGATTACTTAGCATTTATAATCAGCTTTTATCAGCGATAATGTAAAATTGTTTTCCTCCTGTATAAACTACATGTGTGTGTACATGTATGTCGCCATTCAAGTTTCACTTGCCGCGTGCTTCCGTGGGCCCCGTTTGGTTCCGGGGCAAAGCATAGGGCCACTGCAGATCCAGTTGGATGGGTAGGCAGAGGGGTAGAACTCCGCCAAATTCATGTTCATTTTATCATTTTTAGTTCATGCTCATTAAGGGTTTTCATCATGACCTCTGCATTGTTTCAGTTGCCATCTCGCTCAAATCACTAGAGCAGTGGCAGTAAAACAATAAATGTGGCTCCATCGTAAATTGAGTGTCTAAAATAGAATTTGCAGTAACTTTTCAGTTCTGCAGGTTAGAAGGTTCTAGGCCCATTCGCCGTATTTTATCACGATGTACATGGAGGATGAGCCTAGCTTATTCATTCCTGTTAGGCGCCATATAACCTTTGATGTGTTGATGCGCGTTAAAACGCCAATTCAATTCAATTTCAGTTTCACTTAAAGACTTGTTTTAAGATTGAGCCGGTGAAAAAATAAAAAAGGAAAACGACTCGGAACCCAACATCAGTATTTATACACAGATTCCCCTAAAATAAAGAAAACATAACCAACACACGTTAATAGTTAAAATATCAATACAACGATCTTGGCTTATCAACGAATATATTTCATCTTTAATGTGTTCTGCTTTATGAGTGTTCAAGATCTTGGAGGCTGAATTCAAGTGTAGCCTCACAGGATATATAAAAAACTATTTCATGTATCTAGTATGTGTTTTAACTGCTTCAACCACCCACTACTTTGCTGTTTACTTTTCCCAACATATAAATATGATATTAGAAAGAAATATATATAATAAAATTACGGATGTTATGGCACAGCAGTGTTTAACAGTTGCTCTTAATTGTCTATCCAGCTGGCTTGCAGAACGTCGGCGGTTCTGTCCGATGGCCGCCCTGGGGCACCTGGTGTCTTCCTCCACCAATTGTAACGAGAAAGTCGCCACATGGCCTCGGGGTTGGTGCGACTATAGAATCCAATTCAATTCAATTATCTTAAGTGTGAAGTGTATTGTGCATGCATTTTATCTCATATTCATTGTAACAGTATTGTAATGTTTTGCAGTTTATGCTTCTTTTCTTTTCAGACAGGGTTTTAGTGTAAACTCCCTTCATGACGTGTTTAAACATGTATGAGGAAGGATATGCTACGTTTATATTTTAATAACATACTCGTTGTCAGGGAGCTGTGATAAATATAACTTATTCAATTCAATTCAATTCAAATTATTTTAATACAAGATTTTACATGTGTAAAACAGAAATGGATATACTATATAATGCAAGTTCAACTGTAAATGGTAATCGTTAGGTGGTAGTACAGCGAGAGAAAATGATGATAGTGCAGAGCAGAACTGATAGTTTTCGCAAAATAGTCTACAGTCAAATAAGAAAGTATGATGTAAGTTAAGAGAGGTAGGATAGATATTGCTCATTGGTATTTAACTATTTTTATCAGAACACAAGATGAAAAGTATACATGAATAAAATGACAACATGGCATGTTTGATTAAATAAACATACCCATGAGAACACTCATCCTGCATAGATAATTTGAACTGAGTAATTGGACTACTGTGGAAAATATTTAAAAGAGAATAGTAAACAATGAAACTATACTTTCACCTGATTAGAAATGAATCAAATAGAGCCTATACAAATATTCATTGGTCTATACCACGGAATCAGACAATATCACATCACATTTAGAATTATCCTGTAATTGAAGAAAGAATGACGGAAATTCGTTTTCCATAAAACATACATTTCTTTCTGACATGTCGTGAGAGAAGATACCAATCTGTAAAACGCAGCCCTACAATACCACACAGCGAGCGGCAAGCTGACATATCTCATCAGCTTACTTTAATTTCCCTAAAATCTATTAATTAAAAAGTGTAATTAAATCTTTAAGAGGAAGCCGATACACATCTTTGTGGATAATTATACTTTAGCTGTAAAGAATTCATAGCTATGTGTAGACTATTCATATTCTAACAACCTGATTATGAATTTAAAAAACGCGACAATTGTCACAGTCCGCAGGTAGAGCTCTAGAGGTTCAAAAACGTAGCAGGGCGGTAGCGACGTGGTTTGTTCGTTTACGTTTGCCATTGACCGTTCCAAGGCGGTAGCCCTATTGTCAACCCGTTTGTGTTTGTGATGTCTTATTTTGCCTTGTATTCATCTTTAAAGCTGTTCTTTCTTTCTGTGTATTTGTGGTTGACTGTCGTCCTTGAATGCTACTTTTCCTGTTCGGTTTTTATATCTACTTTTTTTGGTTGAATGTGAATGCTACATTTGCTGTGACTGGTATACCTACTTTTACAGATATAAATACAGATATAAATATCGAGACAATGCGGACAATGAGGAGAGCGTTCTTATTTACAATATTGTTTTATTTACTAATAATCAAGCTGTTTGTATGAGTGTTGGCATTTACACACCTACACCATCCTTTAATATCGATATAAGTTTCTGAAAATTCATAGTTTGGAGGTAAACACAATTTGAAAAAAAAAGTAATAATGCAATAATAACAGGCTACATTTGGAAGGAAAACACAATATCATTGATTTTGCTCCGCGTTATGGATTTTGTTTTACTTTTCATAGTTTTTTTAACATTTCAGTCAGCATTCATAAAACCTCAAAGCTGTCATTTGGAATTTAACAATTTTTGTTTTTTGGGGGGAGGGGGTGGTGGGGTTGGGGGAGTGGGGATGAGTGTTTTTTTGACGTTAAAACAGGTTAAATAAACTCACAATAAGTTAAAACCTGGTAATGTACATGATGTATGTTAGAAATTCATAGTATCATCCACATTGCAGTTTCCAGCGTTTGTGTTTTTTGTCCTTACGAATGGATAAACTACTTTACCAAGACAGGAAAAACGGGTGATGATAAAGTTTGATTGCAGTGTAAATATCACTATCATGATAATCGCGTCATTCCGTCTCATCAGCTTAATTTGATTTATATCAAATGTATTATTTAAAAATGTATCATTAAATTCACTGATACTCTCCTTGCCACCTGAAACAATCATTTCCTACGCAAAGGGAATTCTAGGTATCTCAAATAAAGTCTAAATCATCTATTAACAATTGTTTATTTTTCCCTTAGTTACCAAGTTCAAATCGTTTTAACTGGTGTTCAAATCGTTTTAATTGGTAACCCTTTTGTCACTGTGTTGTTAGAGATGCGTTTTAAATTCAGCGTATTTTTCCAAGATTTTGTTGGAGATTGTTGTACTGATACTTATAATGCATACCGTCCCTTTCCTCTTGAAATCAGCTCAACCTCGATCCTCGTTTCAACCAGAGGCAGCATTTGTGCCACTGACCGTACCAATGTGTACCCCAATTGTCAACCATTTTGTGTTAGTGTTGTCGCAAACAAACTTTACTTCTATTTTTTTCTTGTAATTTGCATTTGTTTTGAATGCGTATTTTTGGTTGACTGTGTTATGTGAATTATACATTTCCTTTTTGTCTTTTATACCTATTTTTAAGTTTTTTGAACACAATACAATATAGCAAGTATGCATATTCACCGATTAATTTTCCATTAACTTATTAACCAGTGACAGTCAAATATTGGGCATTATTATATAACCTATAAATAGACGCGTTTTCATTGGCTAAAAAGTAATTTTTTAGAAAAAATATCTAGCGATATTGACCTGTTTTTTTGATATTGACCTGTTTTTTTGATATTGACCTGTTTTATATAATTGTTTTTTTGATATTGACCTGTTTTATATAATTGTAAATTGAGGGTTATATAATAAAACAGTTATGGACTTTTCAGCTGTTATACATGATGTTGATATGTACCAAAAAATCATTATTGACCTCGGCTATCGCCTCGGTCAATAATGATTTTTTTGGTGCATATCACATCATGTATAACAGCTGAAAAGTCCATAATTGTATAATGTTACCTGTTCAACCCGTACTTAAAGCGGTGACAGTCAAATATAGGGCAATGTTACCTGTTCAACCCGTACTTAAAGCGGTGACAGTCAAATATAGGGCAATGTTACCTGTTCAACCCGTACTTAAAGCGGTGACAGTCAAATATAGGGCAATGTTACCTGTTCAACCCGTACTTAAAGCGATATAAGATACATTATAACTACCCATTTCGTGGTCCCGCCTTAATTCCATTAAAGCATGGGAAACCGTATATTAGCAGGGTTTTATAACAGATATTTCGACAATAAAACACGTTTAAAATCATTTTTTACTGAAAAATGCGACAGCCTGTTTAAAATTACCTATTAAATATTTGAATTTTACAATATGCAAACTTTTTAAGACGAAATTAAGGTTTTATATCATACCCTAACCAACCCCGTTTCCGCTTTTTGGGGAAGGGGTTGGATGGGATATGAAAGTTAATACTCGGACCACGGTAATGCGTTACCTGCTTGTAATTTTGGTTTTAAAGATGATAACCATTTTTTCTGAAGATATAAAAGGTAAGGAATAATGTATTTAACATAGTATATTAAAAAAATCAATGCTGACTGGTTATTGAGGTAGTTTTGATATTCCTATTGAGACCCTGATTAACCGTGAGGACGTCATTTTAAACGATTTTAAAGTCATAACACGTCTAAAACAACGATTATGTTATTTTAAAGCAACGTTACGTTGCAACAACAAATTGAAATTGTTAAAAGCAGGATAAAGCTGTATATTTTTTTCGTCTGGTGTTTTGTGATTGACATAATGTAATTTGTGAGAAGTTGAATTAATCTTAATCTCTTTCGGGTTTTAGATTGTGCGAGATCAGAATCTAGTGGTGTCTGGGACTTGTAATACATCGAGCTAGTTCTTAACAATACCAACTTCATCTTACTGAGAAGACGACGACGCCGACAATAAATTGTTTGTCTGCAGAAACATTATTGCAGAAACATTTATTATAAGATACGATTTATTGTTTTGTCACCAAGAACAGACTTTATTTCACCCCCGAAGTGATCAAATTGCCCTATGTACACGAATGCCTTTGCATTGGCGAACATACACAGTTTGCTCTCTTCGCAATGTAATACAATCTGTTATTCACCCAACACAACAGATATTCTCTGCGTATCTAGATAGTATCACCCTAAATGTTTTACACAATCACATTTATAGTTCTAAACCAAACAAAGTATATATGAAAGTCGAACAAGATATGTAACATTCAAGGACCAGTCAACCAAACGCACGTATCGAAACAAACACTAATCACAATGATAAACACAAGGCAAGGTATATGACAAAGAAATATAAAAAGATCGGACAGGGAAAGTAGCATTCAAGGAGGACAGTCAACCACAAAACACAGAAACAAACACGCAAAGAGACAAACAAGAAGACTAAAGTAATAATAAAAGAAAACGACATCTCAAACACAAAAGGGTTGACAATAGGGCTACAGCCTTGGAACGGTCAGTGGCAAAGTAGGCCACTGGGGGTTTAAACCGGTTCTAGGCTGCACCAAACCTCACACTTACTCTACTATCATCCCATTAAACAGGACGGTGTAAATAAAGAAATCCCCGCCATGATATAATCTCTCGTCACCAACCAGGCAGCATCAATAGGCAATATAAGTAAAACACAAATATGCTCGTGTAAATTTAATACAAAAACAACAATAGCCTAGAAAGCCACAATGAAGGTATTCATTGACTTAGCAAAAGCCAAAGCAACAAGAGAATAAACCATTAAGGGCACGACAAGAAAGATCATAGACAAACATCAAACGCCACCGTCTCAATGGGATGTAGATAGGCGTCATCAAAGGGTCCACAGCCTGTCCGGTCATCGTACAATTAAAGAGGAAAGCATAGTGGCGAACTGTAAAAGGGTCCACCATCAAGCATGCAGTACGTTGCAAAATGATAGGGTCATAACCTCTTTTGATAAACTTTTTAACAAGTTTAACAAAGATTGTATGAAAGCGATCATGACCAAGAATCTTACGAAGCTGATAATCACATCACCATAGAAGTCAGGTTGTGATAGTCCTTGTCGCAGAAGAGTCCTTAAATTACGTTTATATTTGGAAAGAAGATCAGGGTTACGATAATAAAATTGTGCGAAGGTTTAACGAAGTTTATGGTAACGGTAACCCTGATTGAGTAGCTTTTTAGTTATACAAAGAGTACGAATATTAAAGTCCTCAACTCGAGTACTAGCTCTTGAAAAACGAATAAGTTGAGACACATACACCCCATAAGAAGTTGCTCGGGGAACATTCCCATCCAAGTGGGGGTAATTAACAATGCAAAAATTAAATCATCCCCCTTGTCATAGATTTTGCTAATTATTTCACCATTTTTAATCGAGAGATCTAAATCAAGAAAAGAAGCGTTATTATCAGATATTTTAGCTTTATTAAGCGAACATACAATGGTTGACAACATGGTTACCGACTTGGAACGACCAGTGGCAAAACAGTTCACTGGTGGTTTAGACAAAGTTCCAAGGCGTATCAAACCTCACTCGTACGCTATTTTCATCCCAACTAGATGGGAGAGTGTAAATAAAGAAATCCCCGCCAGCTAAAGAACTAGGCAGCAGTACCTATTTGTTTCATATATTTCATAAATATAGTCATATTAGTGAATTGGAATCACATATATAGTATCAAATGATAGCTAAGACCATCAAATGATAGCTAAGACCATCAAATGATAGCTAAGACCGACTCATTATGGCTCTATAATGTATAATTATAACCAGATTTCGATGCGCTATTGATCGACTTGTCTCGATCCAAGAGAACCATGTCAATTGTAGGTTTTACTGAGTTTAATCCAATTATGCATTAATGCTATCATTTTATTGATTTAAATAGTTAGTTCTTAGACATAATATAATAGGCATAATATCAATCAAATATATAATGCCAAAGCAAGAAGCATATTCACTATTTATTCAAAATTAAAAACGTTGAGATTGTCCGATTATAAGCCTTCTAAAACGTTCACAATCTGCTTTTCGATGCTTTTTTAACATTATAGTTTGAAACTACCGAAATTGGGGAGCCGATTGTTATATACATATATTTGTGGTACATTTTAAAATACTTTGCTATCTCACATTAATTTCGAATTGGTGGTTTCACTTCTCCACCCCTGAAAGGCTCGAAGTATAGTTTAATCACCCTTAGGATATCTTATCTGCTTTTTAAATTAACCATTTGCGTTTTATTTGTAAAACGCATGATTCATAATCGCTGCTCCCTACTAAACTTTATTTTGAATGTTTTCTCGTGTAGGGCAAAGCTTTTGTTTCGAAACTGGGACCATACACCGCTGACCGAAATGTGAGGCGAAATGTTAAGACAATACCACATTGAAGGTTCCATGTTCACCGTCATATGCAAACTATCTTCGGGATGTTAACATTTCCGTAAAACTGACATTTTCAATTTGAGGTCTACTCAGTTCGGGACTAGAGGGCTTGAAACGTTTTCTTAACATGTGGATAGAATATGCTAATGATACTTTCATTAACGCTTCGTTTATACTTCCAGACTAGTGGTTTCACAAACCTTCCAACCAAATATGAATATCGTTTTCCTTCTGAATGGCTCAAAACGAGAAATAACCACTGCCGATATCTATAACCTACCTGACAGAACTTACACGGTGTGAATACTGTTTCTAAACCAGGCATAAGTACCGTTTGAATGCTTAATTGACACTAAACTTAGAACATTCCAGTATGAATATATAATGCGAGTTCTCCCAACAAATACTTTTTGGCATAAATGTAAAATTGCAAATACAAGTCTTTGTGACTTTTGTAATATGCACATAGAAAATATCGAGCATTTGTTTTGGGAATGTCCAGTTACTCGAGCTTTTTGGACAGAAGTACAAAACCTTTTAATCACTAAAAATATACAATGCAATGTAGACTTTAAAACGATATCATTTGGAATTATGGCAAAAACGGCTAACTCTTGCATTTTAAACTGTATATTAATGATTGCGAAGTATTTTATTTTCAGAAGTAAATATACAAAGACAACTCCCAGTGTTGCAACCTTTATACTATATTTAAACAAAATGGAAAACATAGAAAGAATAATAGCGACATCTAGGGAAAAAATAAGACAACACAACGATAAATTGGAACATTTTGCAGCTCGGAACTGAAAACGTTTTAAAACAGCTCGTACAGTGTGGTGGTACACTTCTATTCCTCTCTGCTACTCTGTTCATCTATTCTGTCCTTTCATTACTGTCCTAACAACATATCTCCTATCACATATAATATAATCTTTTTTTTCGAGAATAATAAGTGTACAATAAAACATGTGTTTTGTTGATTCACATAATGTAAATATGTATTTAGAAAATGTAAATGTTCTTTGTAAATATGTGTGTTATTGTATAAGTGTGTAAATTGAAAAATAAAATATTTTCAAAAAAAAATCAAAAAAAAAATCATACAATGTAGCTATATCTAGACAATACCAATCATACAATGCAGCTAGATCTGTATAATACAAATCATACAGTATAGCTGGATCTGTGTAATACAAATCATACAAGGCAGATATATCTAGGCAACACAAATCATACAATGTTACTAGATCTAGATTAAATCTTATAATGTAGCTAGATCTAGATAATGTACATCGTACAAGATAGCTAGCTCCAGATAATAAAAATCAAACAAGGTAGCTAGATCTAGATAATAAAAAGCGCACAAGTAGATAATAAAAAATCATACATGGCAGATAGATATAGATAACAGAAAACAATATTAAAAAGCATATCAGGTAGCAAGATCTAGATAAAAATCATAGTGCTGAAGCACTGATGGACTAGGGGCTTTGGAAATTGAACAGTTCTGTTGAGTGTACATGGTGTAAGTGCATTTATGAACATAAGTTATGTGTTCTGTGTCGAATTCGGTTCTGTGTTGACAAAACTGGCGGAAAGCGTCTTCTTGAGTTCGAAGGGATCAGATTGTAATTATTAAATTCCGACGCTTGCACCGGATAAAAATATGGGCCGTATGAGTTATCCTTTTAGGAAAAATACATCTAATTTTATTATTGTTCACATATCTTTTTATTGTGGTATGTATTCCATCATTTATTAATACGGAGCAACATTATTCATATCTGTACAAAGTCGGATTCGAAAAAAATCTTCTCCGCTCGATTAAAAGTGATCGCGGGTCAAGAAATCAACGCGTGATCAGTTCAATATATTGCGTCTGAAATGCCGCTGCTACAGCGTATTAATACAATTTGTAAATTCTGCAATTATAACATTTCTTTAAGATTGTCTCCATTAGGTGACGGATGTTCCATTTTCCCGCTGATATCGCAAATGTTTACCTCTATTCTTTTTTGCTGAAAAAATAACTACTTTTGCTCGGAAGGACTCAGCAGGGTCCGACAAATCCTCTGCCCTGAGTCCGCGGGCTACCAAAAGTCGAGATCCGGAATACTTGTTTTTTCTATCGCGCGTCCGGCGGGCCACTGCAAATTTTCTTTTGAAGTAGCCCGGCAAAAAACAGATTTTAGCTCTAATCCATATCATAACATCCTGTGTTCCCAGCTAATTAGTCAGATAAGATTACACTGCCACGCGTCGATAATAACACCAATTAACAAGGTGTTTAGACAAGGTGATCGGACCAGATCGATTGACAGATTCGTTACCTTCTATTGACAGATGCGTTACCTTCATGCATAACTCATTAATATTCATTAGTTGTTTTAATACTAGGTTACACTTTGATTGGATAATAACGATGTTGCGTCAATAATTTATTCACTCGGACATGCCTGGAAAACATTTGATTAGATGGCCAAGGGGCATTGTGGGAGAAGAGTGTGTCTC
The DNA here is from genome assembly GCA_037043455.1 of Cyrtodaria siliqua. Taxonomy (NCBI): domain Eukaryota; kingdom Metazoa; phylum Mollusca; class Bivalvia; order Adapedonta; family Hiatellidae; genus Cyrtodaria; species Cyrtodaria siliqua. The sequence continues at coordinate 249,648 of JAWPHD010000506.1, forward strand.
CTTTTCCTGAGGTGCAAATAAGTTTGCAAATTGCATGCAATAAAAACCTGGCGATTAACTAAGACAATTAAAGAAGTGAAAAATCAAATGATGATATAATTAACGGCAGGAATCGTGTATCAACCGCACTGTACTCGACAGGTTAAATCAGAAAACAAATGCGTAGAACATTTATATTGCGACTGGTGCCCGAATTTTATACAGCTTTTCGATCGTTCGGTAGCCGTATCCATGGGTAACCAGTTCGCTTTCTTTCCATTTCCCACAGCTTATTTACGATTTAGATGGTATTTGTCTGATCCGGTTAACTATTTTCTTTCTACACAAGGCCAGGGCCACTATGAATATGTAAACAGTGAGTGGGATGTATTTACCTCTTTTATGCGAATGAACACCCAATCAAAATGACAGCTGACGCTCTGTCTGATCTCTTTTAAAAACGTTGCGGCTTCTAGCGTGCTCGAATTTTGCCGCCTGAAAATCCCCTAGTCCAAAAATCATACAATAACCGGTATTTGATAAATACACTTAATCTTGTTCAAGTAAATTATAAAACGTTTCAGGATGAACAGATCACACGTTAGTGGTGTCTATTTTCTTGTGTGCAAACCCTCCTTGGCATATAACATCATATACACAAATCACGGAAGTAAAATGAGGATACTGTCTACCGTTAGTACGCGTTGTTTTGTTTCCAATGTAAACCCATGTTAATGGTCATACTGTTATTACAGGAAGACTAGCAATATACAATATTTTAAATATTCTAAAAGTTAGTTTTAAACATTCATCAGTATGATAATGTAATAACAACTCATCCCCAGGTAGTATATCAGCATGATAACGCTTGCCTAAAAACGTACTATGCGCGTCAAATATAAGAAATATGTATTTAAAGTTAAACACTTAAACGAGCGTGCTAAACTATAATTAATGTCGAATGACAGTCGCTGCAGCTTCAGTTGATGGTTTTATGACCAACTTTCCATTTGCACTATGTAGGCTATATCCGTTTGCATAACCGAAACCATATGTCAATGTTATGGTCCTGGAAAATGCAGTTTGTGCTTGTTCGACAGTGCATATACCAGACACATAACCATTTGTTATTCATCGTACTTGTTTGATAAATCTTCTCTTTTAAACACGTAGATGAAAGTCTGAAACCGCATACAACATATATCGAAAAAAAGACAGACGTTGAATGTACCTTTGTTTTTGGAAGTGAATACTTGTTAAAGTTATATAAAATAGTTCTTGACTTATTTATTGTATAACAACATAGTTTTAAAAGAGTACACCCTAGAAACTGGTTTAATTATAAGCGCAATATAAAATGAATTGAATTGAATTGGGGTTTTAAGGCGCACCAACACATGAAAAGGTTATATGGCGCCTAAAAGGCATGAACATGCCAGGCTCATCTTCCATGTACATCGAGATAAATAATGGAAAATGGGCCTAGAACCTTCTCACCCTGAACTGCAGAGTTGCTGCAAATTCTATCGTAGAAACTCCATTTACGCTGGAGCCACGTTATTGTTTTTCTGCCACTGCTCTTAGTGATGTGAGCGAGATGGCACCTGAAACAATGCAGGGGTCATGATGAAGACCTTTAATGAGCATGAACAAAAAATGACAAAATGAATATGAATGGGGGGTCCTACCCCTCTGCATGTGACGGTGTGTTTGCAGTGGTTGTATTCTACCCCGGCAACCACACGGGGGCAATATAAAATGAGCAATTACTAATATTAAAGAAAAACACAACTCGCACTACTTAAATAAAACACTATTCCGATATTCAAGTATTCCAGCCGCACTAATATGAAGCTGCCAGTTAAACAGATAAATCATCATGATTACCGTGTTTCTCTTAAAAAACACATTTATCTTGAAAACATTATCATTGAGGTACCTTTTAAACCATTTTGATCGTTTGCTGATTTTATCAGAATAAAGAAGCAATGCATTTTTTTTATCAAGCGTGACAAGTAACACATACGTTTATGAATGCAGTATCATTTTGACTTTAAACTGCCTGAATATGATCAAATAAACGTTATGACCTTAGAGATTTCGCATTTCCGTTAGTCTTAATCCATTAGTGATATCTTTAATCATATTACTTGAGATTTCAAACATACTAATATACCCTATTGTCTTCCCAATAAAACAGGACAGTGTCAAAAAAGAAACGCCCTTCAATCAAATGTTACCGTCCTTTCAGTGATTTAGAAAACTTACTTTACTTGGTCCCAACTTAATTCCATTAAGCGATTTGAAAGCTTGTATTATCAGGATTTGATAACGGATATTTCGACAATAAAACACGTTTAAAAACATTTTTTACTGAATAAATGCAATAATCTGTTTAAAATTGCCTATTAAATATTTTACTTTTACAATATGAAAACGTTTAAAGCTGAAATTAAGGTTTTATTTCATACCCAAGCCAACCCCGTTTTCGCTTCTTTGAGAAGGGGTTGGATGAGGTATGAAAGTTAATACTCGGGCCATGTAATGATTCTTAGACCGCACATCATGTATGTTATTTTTTATAAAAAAAAGTAAGTAGGACACTGCAACTATCTTAAAAGACAGACGGTTTATACAGTTTTCAAATGTATGTCACTTTCTGTTTATTTATGTTATTTCTCTTAAAAAAATAAAAACTTTTGAGTTTGAATTATTTTCGAAATAAAGTAGATACACAAATCAATCAACAATGTCGCTGATGCTCTAGGGTGTGTGTGTAATTCTAAGGTTTATAGTCCGTCCGCCAACGAACACGTCAGGGTATACCTGACGCGATGGGCACAATAGAGTCTGGACTTTTAAAGGTGTAATTTTGAATTTTGAAGCTGATCTAGACCTTGCCAACAGGTCTGTTTAATGCCTAAATATGTGCTAAAAACGGTGTCAACAACAGCGGTTAATTCAACCTAATTTCGTGTATTGACACCTTCCGGTCCTAGCTTTGTTTGGCGTTGTGTTGTATGTGGTGCATGCTTGTCTTGTAGTGTTATGATTATGTTTTTAACATATCATATTTGCTGGGGTTTGATGAGGGGTATGCCTGTACTACGCCATCTTGGGGATGATTAGCGTGTCCATTTGCAGCATACTAATACTTGTGGTCATCGAACTGGGGCCTGTTCGGTTATTTCTGTGTTGTATGTTTGTACATGTTGGAGCATTTGTTGGTGTTAAGTTTGTTGGTTGCTATGCCTGGGGCATAGCGTGTGTGTCTGGTCTGAGGTACTGTGGCAGCAATTCCACATCTTGTTCGCGCAAGGGGTTTGCTACCACTGGGAAGAAAAGGCCAATTATGGTCGCTAACGGATTCCAGTCAAGATTGCCCCTGTGGGATGTGTCCCACAGGTTGGTGATGAAAGGGACCGTAAGGAGGCGCTCCCTAGTCCTAAATGGGTATGTGCCGTGTTTACTGGTTTAAGAGTTAACATTACTTTTGTACTTAGTTAAGAACTATTACACTATTATTACTGTAGTTGTTGGATTTTAAGACGGTCACATCCCTTATGGTATAATGCACAATAAAAATGTAATGTTTTTGTATGGCTTCTACTGGTATACTTATTTGCTCTATGTTTGAATATTTACCTTTATGGTATGCTTTGATGAGATTGAGGTCAAATTATTTATGGATCATGAAAGAACCCAATATCCATAGGAATTTTCCGTAATCAAAGTGAAAAGAAAGGATGGTAAAACAACGAGCGTCTACGTAAATGAGGTAACATCAGCATGGCTTCCATATAGTGACACTGTACGACCGCTTCTTACACTAATTGTACGTACATGATAGATGTGAGTCAAGATAATAGTGCTGAAATCTGACGGCCAAAAAACGCAGAATATTGTAACACTGCGTTGCCAGAGTCGGTAAATTAGAAATGTTTGGATATGTTTCATTTCAGTAGAAACTATACAGTAATGTATAGTACATTGACATTAAGGCAGAATCTGTTTGTTCGCGAGAGAATCTTTATATGTCTTCTACTTTATGTACAGCTCATTTAAAGCAATATACACGCTTGCTTATATGTGTCTGGCCAGAAATAAGTGGATAAAGTGTGCATGTGGGTTTCATCATTCCCAATTAACCCAATTACAGACGTGTACAGTGCTTATCATCGGTACTAAAGAATCATTTTCTGTTTAAATTAAAAAATTTCAGCTAATGTATATTTGATTATTTTAAAAATGTCCAGGCTTGAAGATATGTCATATAAGCACACACTTATGCAAATGGGATGCATTTTTCTGAAAAAAGATTCTTTACTACCCCAATGAAGTGCGTTTTTGAAAAAAAACTCATACTGTCGCAATAAACCGAGATATAATATTTGCTCTTATAATAAATGGTATAGACAAAAGTCAAAATGTAATCATCAAATAAGTTAATTTGTTTTGCACTTCTAGAGAAACAATGAAATTCTGTAAATATTAGTGCAAAAAATGCTATTATTAAATCACAGTAAGTTATACGACAATGATTACAGAATTTTTAATATCGTATATCTAAAGGCATAACTTTAAATCAGTAACTAAATAGACATTTTTCTTTCATTTTAAATTTAGAAGTTTAACCCAAGTGATTCCATACCCCAACCCACTGTATTTTGCTAATTCGTATCACTATCACGTAACTAGTGTGGTTATACATGATTCGTGCTTAATATCGTTGTGTGATATATGGCGAACATATCTGTTTTGATGACTGTTTCATTGTTTAAGCAATCAGTGATCATAACCATACATATAATCATGCTAGTGATCTTTCTTTCTGTCAGGGAAATATTAAACAAAATTGATTTAGCTGCTATGATCGATAACAGGGATTTTTTTCACGAGATGTTAGACGTGTAGTTCTTTTCGTGGACGAGCGGATGCGAGTGAGTGAAAAATCAAAATACGCTTACCATCGAGTAGAGGATTTCCTTATAATCGAACCCAACTGTTAAACAATCTATTTTTTACATTTTAGTTGAAATTGTATATGAGTTTAACCGAAATATTTCGCTATATTGAACGTTATCGGCGGATGAAGTCGACGTCAGCAACACTGTTCTTTATTGCCGTTTTGACTCAACGTGACAGTTAGTTAGTTGTGTGTTCGGAGTTGGTTAATAATATTAAGCGACTATGCATTTTCTGTCACTGAGAAATCCCGATCTTTCGCCCATATAAATGTAATAATTAGATTTATTGCATCAGCTTTACAATGATGATAGTCGATGTGAAATGTACAACTTCAAACACGCATTGAATACTCACTAAATAAGTAATAGATAGAATCTGGTCCCAGCGAGTTGGCTTATTTAAACACCGAGATGGGCGTAGCCCATCGAGGTGTTTAAATAACCAACGAGCTGAGACAGACTCTATCCTTTTTGTAGCATGGTGTACTTAGTAACACTGTTACGTCATAGTAACCGTACTCTAACTTCCAATATCTGGTGGTTGTAGTACGGTATAGCCACGCCCCTTTATTTACCCTAAATTAAACGATTTAATGCTCTGCATTCGTCAAAGGAAATGTCACCGACCATGCTACAACTAACATTATCAACTTACAGCACATCTTATTAGGCACTAATTTACTGACGCTAATCACTGTTTACTCCGTGGCTTGGTCGTGATCCTATTTGATTTAGCATGTCAGTTAAGCTCCTTAAAGATGTATTTTAGTGTACAATTAGTGTGTACTATCCATCTAGGAACCAAAGTAAATAAGCAATCTAAATACGGGAGATTTTTACCGAAACATACACCCTTTATATATATTATTGTTGTTATTGTGGTTGGTTTATGTATGCGTATGTTTTTTAGACTGCGTTTCGTTTTTGTTAATGCTACATGTTCTGTTCGACCTATTATCTACTGTTATAGTAGTAGACATATGTTACTTATCCATGAGTAATAACCTACAGAACATGTTTAAATTATTTAATCAAACAGTTTTCAGAACATAAATACCATTCAAATTTGTATTACTGCGGATAGGTCACTATAACATTAATAAATTTGACAAATAGGTAACTATAACGTATCAGTAAATCCTGAAAAGGGGATCCCTTGGAAGTAACATATTAAACAAACAAGAGAGAAAAGTAGCAGACTCGGTTTTGTTTGTGCCCTGTGGCGGCCGTAAAAAGTCTCTCCGTACATCCAATCAATATTGTTATTTTTACATCCCACACTGATTGTATGATTTTCATAGATCCAGTTTCATCCTTAAACATATGTCCTTTTGCGTGTTTTCGAGTTTACTGTGTTCTGTGAAAGATGCATTTCCTGTTCAACTTTTCTACTTATTTGTATTGCGTCTGTTAATAAGAGGTATTATTAATTAACTACTTAATATATGCCGTGGTTAGCAGGAAACTGCACGCATCATATGGTAAAAACAGGTAACGTAAAAACAAGGCCAATATGGAGAGAATCTCGGCCTGTATGAAAACAACTCGGCCAATATGAAATTCAAGCAATCTGATTGGATAAGCCGACACGGCCAATACGACCAAGGCTTTGTTTTCTTTAAGGACGCCATTTTGAAGGAAAAAACACAACGTCGCAGCATTTCGATGATAAACTAGTTCGCCTGTATAATGTAGACAATCAAAATAATTAAGGTTTGATTATTTGTAAATTCGGTTGCATCGACTTCGTCGAAATATAGCTATTATCAAGTTCGTGTGTGATTTTCCCACGCGCTATCGAGCGGTAACAGTGGAAGATTTATTTGAATCAGATACTTGTTATTAAATGTTATATTGGACATATATCTCTTGTTTTTCTTACCTGTAAATGATATTTAAATCATAGGAATAAAGAGAGATATTAAGTAGTTAATTAATAAAAATGTCATTAATTAAGTGTTTTCATATTGGCCGAGTTATTGGTCCGCGGACTGTCATATTGCCCCGCGGCCTTCGGCCTTGGGCTAATATGACAGTCCGCGGACCAATAACTCGGCCAATATGAAAACACGTAATTAATAACATCATAATATAACTGCCAATACCCCTCACACCCTCTAGCAACGGTTTAAGCGGCATTCTACTTTAAAGACACAAGGATTGGGCTTGATGATCGCAAAGGACAAAATAACACTACTGATATGCAGTCGGGTCGATTTTGTAAATCCTCCACAGAGCACTATGCAAACGCTTTCAGTCAAAAGTCGAATCTACTGTTTGTTTTTCACGTTCTAAAAATCAGTTAACAACAAATCTTACACGCAAATAAATTATTCCGTATTGATGACTGTAACTTGTTTGATACATTATTACGTAGTTTACATGAACACGAACAAATGCAGAGAAACTGAATGGAAAAATACCAATAAACATAACAACAACTTAGTAGTTAGATATTGATTAGTTGTTAATGATTTGGCACTAACATATATTAATTAGTTTTAATGTTTTAACTTACATTTTATCCCGATGTATAAACCTGCTGTAAAAAAGAGGAAACGAAAATGATAATGAAATATTCTTTCATAAAGGCTTAAAAAAAACAACAACAACGAGATTATGCAATTATAGGTAGATCGAGCAATTAACTCTTTTGCGACAAGGACTGTCATTATGACGATGTGATTTACAAACTTCGTAAGATCCTTGGTTATAACCACTTTCATACAATCTTTATTAAACTTGTTAAAACGTTTATTAAAAGAGGTTATAACCCTATCATTTTGCAACGTACTGCTCGTTTAGTGGTGGACCTATTTACGTTTTATTTCGTATGATAGTGCCTGTCCCACTACAACATCACCGAACGTTTTACTTCTCGTCTTGTGAAAATAGTAAACTAACGAAAAATCTATGACATTATTTATTTTGATTGATTACATTTTTGGAGACGTTCTTGATAACATTTGACCTATTTACAGTTTGCCACTAAACTGTCCTCTTGGATTGTGCGATGACCGGACAGTCGACTAACTCTAGATGACGTCTACCTAAATCATTATAGTACGATAGTTTTGATGTTTGCCTTTAATATGGTCTTGTCGTATCCTTAACGGTTTGTTCTCTTGTTGCTCTGGCTTCTGCCAAGTCCTTACTTTGTCGCTTTCTAGGCTTTTGCTTTTTTATATTATATATACATGAACATTTACGTGTTTTACTTATATTGTCTATTAATGCTGCATTGTTTGTTAGTGATTATTACCTGGCGGGGATACCTTTATTTACACTGTCCCGTTTATTGGTATGACACTATGGTAAGAGAGAGATTTGGTGCACCATAGAACCCGATTTAAACCCCAGCGGCTTTTTGTGGCACTGACCGTTCCAAGGCGGTAGCCTTATTATCAACCCTGTTGTGTTTGTGTGGCTGACTGTCGTCCTTGAATGCTACATTTTCTATTCGATTTTTTAAATCTACTTTCATTAGGATAAATAAGTATAGGCATTACAATCTAAATACTTATTAGTTCTGCAGACAGCGAGAAAAACACTAGTAGTTTTTCATTTTTACGGATTCATTTCACTAATGAACTGGTTGCTATATATTTACTAAGCGGTCTAGAGATTGTTGAACTTCGATGTTTTGTTTATCCGTAATATTTCATTACTTTTCATTTATATATCCTTTCTAATACCATTAGGTCGGGTAAATGACCTGGAAAGGCGCATATTAATTATAAGTTGTTTTCGTTTTATACGTGAAACATTTTGTTTCATAATTTATGGTGACATCAGAAATATTTTCCCAAAAGAACATATTGTCACATATGTTGTTTATGCGGATGATATAATATGTCGACTTACACTATGTTTGTATGCCCAGTACGTACACTGCTAGTACCGATACACCAGTTCAATCGTCCACGAGGATGATATATAACTTAATGCATCAAGGTAGACGAAACAAAACAAATTTCCACCGGATTCCCAAATTATCTTATATAATTACCAAAACGCCTTATAACGTCCGCTTTATTTCGTATGATAGTGCCTGTCCAACTACAACATCACCACCTGTCCCACTACAACATCACCAAACGTTTTATTTCGTATGATAGTGCCTGTCCCACTACAACATCACCAAACGTTTTATTTCGTATGATAGTGCCTGTCCCACTACAACATCACCGAACGTTTTACTTCTCGTCTTGTGAAAATAGTAAACTAACGAAAAATCTATGACATTATTTATTTTGATTGATTACATTTTTGGAGACGTTCTTGATAACATTTGAAATCATCACCAAGTTTTATCTATACATCATGTACATGTACTTATGCTTTTTTCTACACTATTATCACCCTTACCACCAACCTCATGGGAGGCAAGCTTATTGCTCTTATTCAAATGAACCTCGCCAGGGAAGAGAAGCACACTGTTTTGGGCCGGTAAACGTATTTGAACATGTTTATGTACGTTATTTCTAAGGCATAGTCTGTGTAGTTTATGTGGCATTTATATTGTTATACGATAGGAATTAAGTCAAGAATGGAACTACTGTTAAAAGGAAAATTGTTGGTTTTCCAGTGGGTATGAAGTATATTTCTTCTGTCGCAGATTCTAATTTTACATTGTTAACATAATTCTCCTTGTAAGGGCATGCACTACTGTTGCTGTGTATTACTAGTGTGCTTTACGAACAGTATTCTTATTGTCAGAGCATGTATTTCTGTCAAAGACATAATACGTTCATTTCATAAGGTTTTCAATGATAATAGCTTTACTGCAATACAATGAGTTATATTTGCTAAAATGGTACTGTACAAAAATAAAATCAAACGTTCAACTAATATTGATTTATTACTACCCACGCATACTCTAAATTTGTAACATTTAGACATTTTCACTTTTTTCTAAACCATATTTTCATCCAATTAGACACACATCATACACAGACATAGAGCAGCACGTGGAATGCATAATGTATTGACGCAAACATATCAATGCAACAGGAAGCTGTCATAGTTTATGTCAATGTGGGACTAAGAGCGAGTTACGCCCAAACATTAAGTTAATTTCGGAAGAAATACAGAACAATACGAACAAAGGCCGCGCTTTATTTACAAATTGTATACGATAGAATGCCTGTGACGTTTGGAGTGTGACTTGAATAAATACAAAAGCATAAAATGGCGGAAGCTTTATTAATATTCTGACATGTAAGTTAGGAACAAATAGTCCTCTGGGAGGGCAAATACGGAATATTTTGTTCAAATTAATAAGCTGGCAATTAACCCAGAGATGTATGCTTCTGTGATCAAAGTGAGGCACATTGTAGAGTTAAACGCCATAATTGATATTTAATTACTTTGGCATGAAAAATATTTGTAAATAATTTATTTATTAATAATCAACAATGTCTAAATGACTTTTTTTTCCATTGTGTCATTATGGATTGGTGAAATCGTGGAAACTGTTTATATAGTAATACAAGTTGCTGCATTCTATACAAATAGATATAACAGTCGAACAGAAAATAGCGTTCAAGGACCACAGTCAGCCAAAAAAAAAACACGCTTAGAAACAAATAACAATTACAAAGATGAATGCAAAGCAAGCTATGACATCACAAACATAAAAGGGTTGACAAAAGTGGCAACAATGGCTATAAAAATAAAGCTATACGTGTTATAGAATGTGGATAGAGGGCATACATTATGTTTTTGAAACAGGCCAGGAACAAGTAACTGTGTATGTCAACCAATTTTATGTAATGACATGTAATTGTTATCTTTTGACAATGACCAATCCGTGGTAGAACCACTAGTCGACAAAACATAAAGTTTATTGACATTCAGTGTGTATACGTGTACGTGTACATTCGAAAACCACGTGATCTCACACTCTTTTGTACGCAGTTACAATGAGATTAAACTTACGGGGACAATCTTTAACAACTTGTACCTATCTTTAAAGTTATGATAATAGGTATGTCAAATCAAATCGAACAAAACATGTATTTTTTTTTGTTTTTGGTGGGGCTGTGGGTGCGGTTAAGGATGAATGAGATAAGGTCGCCCTAGGGCCTGGGTTAAACCATCAAACTTTCTTATGACTGACTGTTGCGTATTGCCAATCCGTTAGCGTTTGTGATGTTGCATGCATGTGCGTGCAATTTATTCACAGTGGAATTGCTGTTTGTTGTAATGCGTATTTGTGGTTGACTATGGTTTATGTGCGTATTTGTGGTTGACTATGGTTTATGTGCGTATTTGTGGTTGACTATGGTTTATGAAAGCTTGACTTTTACATCTTCTTTTATATACACAACCTTAATCGAAGATTTCCTCGAATCATGAGACTTTGAGACAGTAGTATAGAACAAATAGATAGTTGTTTTATTCTATTGAATCATAGAGAAAACAGTAAGAGAATGTGTCAAGATAAGTAATTTATTTTTAATATGGAAACAATGTTTTCTTTAACACTTTTCGTTGCTTTTGAATGTCTCGCTTGCACTAAGTCTTCCAATTCTTCCTCAGTTGATAAAGGAAAACGTTGCGCGTCCTGTTAATTCGTATTCTATGTCATAGAGCGCTTATGGTAAATAATTGACATTGGTAATACAGCGCTCGAATGATCTGGAAGACATTATTGACACGGCAAGAGAACTATTCACCCGAAAGAATGAATGAATGAATGGTGTTTTACGGCACGTCGACACATAAATAGGTCATATTGTGCGCAAAAACCGACGAAAGATGAAGAAAAAAAGTAGAACTATTGACTAGCAAGTCTGGTTTAAACCGGATTGGACACGTTTGAACACGTTTTCAAGTCAGTAGTTCATACTAATGACTTTCACGTGACTGCATTTCAGCCAATAAAAACTACGTATATAAAATGATATATAATAATGCAAAATATATTATCAAAGATATGGAAACAGATATCGTCAGGAATTCAAACATGTGCCTACTTAGTCGATTCCAAATTCAGCTGCAGATGAGCCGCGTAAATCCATTGTGATATTGGGGCAATAAATGAAATGTAAATTTATACAAACATATTTATATACTGACGAGCTGGAAAGCACTTCACCTTTAAAGGGGAATATTATCCGCATAACTAAGATGAAACCATAAACGAAACCTGTCAATATAGACCTAGAACATACAAAAACTAATTACAATAACGACAAAATCATACTAGTTTTAATTCCCCTTTCATAGGCACCAGACATTAAATTAATTTAGATCTCAATATGTAACAGCAAGCACATAAAATTCAAAAAATTATTCGAGATATCATTCCGTCTAGACATTCTTGCTATCTCCTGCCTTGGATGAAAATGTTATTTGCCATGACTCGGAAGGACATGTATGAATGGGATTTAACTTCACTGTTAACAAACTTTCAGTAATACCACGACGGTGTCTACTTGAAGCAGTGAGTTCTTTTTATTACATTTCTATGCGTGAAAGATCGAGTTCACTCAGTGCAAGAATATTCATAATCGCTAAATATTAATCACTAACTCAGAACACAATAATAACTAACGTTGCTAACTTAAAACACAATAATAATTTACGTTGCGACGTTGTCGTGACGTCAACAAAGTGTTGCTGACGTCGACGTCATCCGCCGATAACGTTCAATAAACCGAATATTTGTTTGCAAAAACGTAATTTAAAATGTAATAAATAGATTATTTAACTGCTGGGATCGATTATTGGGTAATACTTCACTTGATGGTAGACGTGCTTTATTTTTTCACTCACTCTCGTGCGCTCGTTCGTGAAAAGAGCCACACGTCTTCCACTCGTGAAGGATTTCCCTATAATCGATCCCAGCAGTTAAATCATCTCTATATGATTTAATATTAATGATTTTTACACCAAAATCTAGATTAATTGTCGAGCGGTTTTCGACCAAACTATTTCATTATCAACAATTAAATCGGCTATTATATGTGAATTGAATATGCACCCGAAACATGTTGTAGTGACACCCATTTTTTTTCCATATCGCCTCCTTCACCATTTAAAAATAATAAAGCATTTAAGAAGACACATAGAATGAATGAAACCGAAGAAAATAATCGAAATGTCGCTCTAAGAAAAACTGAAAAGGAGGGATTGTTGTTTCTGTCCCGCTTAAATCCAAAATCTAGATTAGTATACCAGTAGCCTTATTCTGATGCGAAAACATTTCTAAAAAAAACTATCCACAATATAAACAATGGTTTAGCCCCATTGTTTGACTGTTTAATTTCAAAACATCGTCATCGATGTGATATCTCACTTGCCTGAGAGCCTCATTGCCGGATGGTAAATGATTTAAACATATTTTATTGCATATTTCTTTTTACAAAGTATGCAAATGGGTCGGGCCACAAGTTTATACAACATTAGTTACGTCCCTTCCCAAAAAATGGTAACTACGCCGCGTTTCAAAACGTCTCGCCTCTCACCTCTGAGGGTTCTAATTCCACTGGGAGCTCGACTTGTGAGTAAGAAAGTCTCGATTCTACACTCAAGTGATATGAAAACACAACACGGGAATTTCCGCTATATATTGTATATATATTGTATATACTGCACACTTAATTGCACATAATATTCCAAAGAAATCCCAAGATGTTTTTTAAAAAGAAAGTTGCAGTTAACTAGAGAAAGGACACAACTGTAATGTTGTAGACGTTTTAATCGCACTACACTTTGTAACAAGAACTTCATAAATGTTGAAGTAGCTCTTTGAAAAATTGAGCTAGTTCAGTACTGTATTTAACGTAAATAGTTTGCAAAATGTTGCATCCTAAGTTTGCTCACATGATTGAGCCAAACGCGTACTCTGTGAATAATGAAACATTGAAGAAATACTATTTGCTGTATTATTTGTTGTTTTAGTATTTTTTCAAAAAGGAAAGGTCTTACGTAGCCATGTACCATTCGATTAAAAGCAGCATATTGTACATACAATATATAGCGGAAACTCCCGTGTTGCGTTTTCATATCACTTGAGTGTTTTACGGATGGCGGTATACAGTATTGCAGTATTGAAAGGAAGAAAGCGTCCGTCATACATAGCGTTAGTCTCGGCCAGCTAGACCGTATCATGCATATGTCTTACTTGAAGATATCGGTCTGGGCAGATGAGGCCGATTAAAGCGCCCACTAGCGATTAACACAATAAATTCGCGCGGTTTTTTCACGCTCATTTAGCCGACGTTTGCGTGACGTCATATTGTGAAAACAAGTACAACGTCAATTGTTGAAGCAGCAGTTAAACTGTTTAACGTCACTTGCTGCTTCTCATAAGTTAAAAATAAGAAAATATTATTAAATTAACTTAAAAACATGTTTTTTGAAAGTCTCGTTGAATCTCTAAAAATCTCACCAAAATCGCCCAAAACGAGAGGGCGATTTTAAACGTCCTATTTTCCCCAGGCCCTGGTTCTGGATCCGTGTAGCATAGTGTAACGAAGAAATCAGAAGCGGGCCGGGTGACCGAGGCTAACATAGCGTAAATGTGCTGAAAAGTACGTAAAGCACCATTCAACCAACCTTAGCAACACTAATAGAAATGTCAAAGATTTTGTTTTAAATGGAATCCGCAACACATATGTCCGCATAGTACGACCCTTACAGGTCGAACATGAGATTGAAATCTAAATCACGTTTACTAGGTGAAATTTTAATTTTGGGGCCTCTGCTTGAAATTGTTTCCTGCTGTAATATTATTTTTAAGTGAGCAATGTCGTTCTTAGTTACTAATGGTTATACCGCACGGGTAACTATATTGCTGGTAATGATCAATTTCCTAATTATTAGGAGAACAATGTTCGCGTGGTGTCAGATGTATGGTGCATTGCATCTGCATAGTTATTTTTTAAAAGGCGGCATTGTTGAATTATTTATACTAATTACTAGATTAAAATTCAATATTGACTCTGTTCATTACAGTAATGACATCGTGAGGTCAGGAATAAATTATAGATATAATGAGGCTCAAGCTAGATAAAACACACATGCCACAATGTAAACTAATTAATAGCCTATATTAAATGTAAAGTGTTTGTAGAGTTACTCTCAACTTTGAATTACTCAACATATACTAGCAGATACAATATACATGTTTAACCTATACGTATTGATGAAGTAAACAATAAACAGCAAAATACACCGTACCGGGGTCATTATTGTCCTTTGTCTTAATTCAAATGTTTCACATTGTGTAAAAACAGGTAGTACAAATTCTGCACTGTTTTAATTGGCAACATGTTGGCATTGTCATTATTTGTAGACGAAATTATGTAAATTAGCAAAACTCTGATCGTATAGACACAGCATATGTTAATAGGTGTCCAAATGTGTTTCAATGACAGGTACTGATTAACTAAACACGCAGCTCGTATGTGTATTAAACTATGAAGCAGATTTATTTTGTTCAGTTGTGTGTACTTTTGTTCCATTTCTGAAGACATTATACAAATCAGTAGTGTTACAGGCATTCGCGATTGAGCATGGAATTACATTCATACTGACGCAATGGCATCGTGTGTACAACTCCGCCCCATTCATCGCTGAATGTAAACAAGAGTGTGAATATATAATGAGTAGTTGTCACTCTCGTCACCGATTAGTAGCTAGCGATCTTCACACACGCAACAAGTAAATTACATGAGTAGTCGACATCATTGTTTTTTGAATGTGTGTGAAAGGTCTCACTCGGCCTTGCAATAAAAAAAAATAACACAATATTTAGCGCAATGAACGATGCTGGATGGATCACGACAAATTAGCACAATGGTCGATCATCATTCTCACATCTCCCGAGTTAAATTTACACAACTCTGGCAAGCGAGAATGTCGATCATAGGAATTATTTTATTTCGTGACTTACGGTAGTTTCAGTCTATTTCGAATAAATTGGACTGAGAACAAATGGCATACAGCTTTAAAAACAAGTTTTAACACATTTTAAAAGTGATAACTTCCATCACTGCTGGGGACGTCCGAGGTTATTTTCGCGGAGTTGAATACATGTAATACATAGAGTATGGTCTCATCGAGTTGGTTATTTAAACATCGAGGTTTTTAACCCTGCCAACCATACTGACGTCATTTCGATTTTTTCAAATTCATCACTGATATTCGGCAGATGCCCTCCTGATTTTTCAGGACTTCATCCGCGGTGCGGTAATTCGGTGTGCATATAATCCTAATACATTTAGGGATTCACGAACCTTTGGGGACCCTTTTAAAAATACACAGAAATATAAAACGCACATTTGAGGAAAGTTTGATGCTTTTGTCCGGCGTGTCTAGATTGGGTCCTTAAACCTGGGTTTTGGTCCCTAGCTATATATATGCAAATCACCTGACCAGACTACTTTCCCCCCCATAATTCTAAGTGCCAAACACGAGAGATGATACTAGTATCGATCGATGGCGAGAATGCCCAGCCAACAAGATGAGAACATACTCTATTTTGTAGCATTTCCATTTCAGCTGTCTGCCATATTCTAACTTCCAATAACCTGTAGTTAGAGAACATCATATATTCTGACAGGTGTTATTTTCAATAACACGATTTAAACCTAAGCAAATACAAAAGGAAATTTCAGTGACCATGCTACAACAACATATAATAGCGAAAAGGTGAGTATTTATAAGTACATGTACTCAGTGTTATGTAATGTTATCGATTTTGGTCGCGTGAGACTTGTAGGCGGGACAAGCGGGAGGTGTCAACTAGTTTCAATTCACTGAGTACTTCCATTGGATGGCATCATAGGTTGTTTACATGTCTAATGAGTCAACCATCCATTGACACAAGCGATGTATTTCCATGCTCAATCGGGAACAGCTGTATTATTTACTGGTCCTTTGGGATCATCAAGCCCATACTGTGTTGCTATAAAATAGAATTTCGCTTGCGCCGGTGCTAGAAGGCGTTAGAGGTGTTTCATCTTATAAATACCTCTCATGAACAGAGTCAATAAAACAGAGTCTGCTACTTTTCTCTCCTGTTTATGTTTGTTGCTTCCAAGGGATCGCCTTTTCAATACATTTACTAGTATCAACGTGTCGCAAATAAACGATATACGACAGTTGTAAACAATTAGTAAATAAATTTCATGTTTCATATTTACCAATGTTTTACCATAAAGGATATAATTTGTCAGTAATTGAACATTAGTCTTATTTTAATTAAAACAGAAGTTTTTGTTATATTTCTATATTATATATGTTCTTATTGTTTGTGTTATGAATGCGTGGTTTTAGCTGAAGGTGTTCCGTGAATGCAACATTTCCTGTTCGGCTGTTATATCTTTCCTGTTTGGACGCTAATACGATATATTCAGCATGCAGATTTCGTCAAGCATGCTGAAGCGTTTCATTATGTAATTGCCTGCATGCTCGAGAGATTAAAGACGCTTCGTTTGAAACCTTCTCACCTCTCATCGCTGCGGTTTCGAATCTCACCGGAAGCTCGACTTGTCAGTGAGAAAGTGTCGATTCTTACAGATAGCATGAGGTCTACAGTACTTGAACTACCCAAGGAAAAGTGGATTGTCTGCGTCCAACACTAAAAAAATGACCGTCACGTATAGCCTAAAAATACTTAAAATCCCGTTCACCCACCCGTCGATAACGATTCGGCCACGGAGACAGGATATAGTAATCGTTTTTTTATAGTGAATGATGTCCAACATAATACTGAGAAATTTGGTCCTATAAATACCACAGCACCCAAATGCAATAGCACCGTATGCCCGCATTGTGTTGCGAACAAAAAGCAAATTAAATATTCTATACAAGTACATTAGAAAGGACACACAAACATTGTTGAAGACAGGGTTGCCGACATACAGTATTATATACCTGTTGTAAGCGATTTACTTCTAAGGTATAACTGGATTGATTTCCTGTGTAGATCCAGTACTAAGCAATGCAGGTAAAGTGTCTTGCTCAGGGACACAATGCGTATGGTTATGGCGGGGATCGAATCCACGACGTTTTAATCATGCGTTCAACGCTCTACCATTAGACCACAGCGCTCCACATGGAACGTTCAGTAGAAAATATATCCTACTGGTTAGTGTTAATCGTTTTTATGTGTACTTAACCACGCTATTATGTAAAACACATTAATTGACAATCGAAATAACTGTTTATTTCTGTATTCTTGCATTTGTGTATATTTCGATGTCTCCCGACGTATGCACGTTTACTTCTAAAATGACGTAGCGAAATTGTCGACACCATTTTGTATGCGCGTGATTTGTATCTAGCAAAGGTACATCGGATAACATTTTCCAGTGCTTTTTCAAAAGAGGATAACGTTATCGGAACAATGTTATACCATTGCAATTTATGTGAAGTTCAAGGCATTGTTCATATGCGTGCTATCAATTCGTATAGCAGCAGATTCATCCGGTGCGCACTACCACACGGTCTACTATAGTATAACTTACTGAAACCAAAAGCGTGTACTATAGCCAGTTTTATTGCACATCAATCAATAAATCTAAATGAAACACAAGTTGATGTCGAAATCGCACCATTGTGACGTCTAAATAAACATTTTAACTTGTTTAATTAGTTATGTTATTGTAGTAATGGAACATCATTTACGGTTAATTATCGTGTATTCAGTCACTTGCGGAAATCAATTTAAAACAATTAGTTTTTCTGAGACCGAATAATTATGTACAATTGAACTGCAAGGTGCATGATACATCACCGTAACCGATGTTCCAATTCCATTCTAATGCCATTAGGGTTACATCCAGTAATTACAACGATAATTAAAAATCAACACATAAGACACAATAAACATAACCGGGTTGCCAATATGCCTACCGCCTAGGAACGGTCAGTGGTAAAAAGGCCGCTGGAGGTTTAAACCAGGCGCAATAGAACTCAATCTTCCCCTACTGTCATCCAGATAAAACGGAACAGTGAAAATAAAAATGTCTACACCAGGCTATATCCTCTAACAAAGCAAGCATGAATAAAAGGTAATATACATTTAATGCAAAGATGATCATGTATATATGAATATGCAAGAGCAAAAGCTTAGAAAGCTACAAGAAACCTACACAGCAACTGAAGTACTCATTGACTTGGTAGAAGCCAGAGCATCAAGCGAGGAATGACAGATAAGATTGGAAACACAAATCAAACGTAACAGTCCTTTCAATGTTTATGTAGACGTCATCAGACGGTCCACAATATGTCCAGTCATCGCACCAGGTCATCCAACATATGTGAGGCACATATATTTCAGGTATATATCGTACCTTATAAAGAGATTACTTAACTAGATACTAGAACAAATTTTCATGAGATTGTAGGCATGTGGTTCTTTTGAGATAAAAACACGCCTACCATCAAGTGAAAGATTTTCCTATAATGTACCCAGCATTTAAACAATTTATTTCCTTTTACTTCAGTTTTAGTGGCTTTATTGACGTCATAACTCAATGTAACATTATTTTCGTGCTCGGAGTTTGTTATTAATATTTAACAGTTATGCGTGTTCTTTCACTGAGAAATTTCGATCTTTCATCAACAGAAATGTAATAAAACGTTTTATCTCAAACTAGATTAATACGACTATTGTAATTTATTACAAATATAATTTAAATAGACAACGGCAAGAACTTTCTCTACAATTCATTTGAAAAAAACAAGAGATATTCAATACATTAATTTAAGAAACAAATATCCTATTTGTAGAGTGACGTATAGTTCTGTTTTGATGCGTGAACATGTGAAAATTAATCTCAATATTACCGTTTTTACCTTTACAAACTTATTAATTACAGAATAATAATATCAGTATTTATGACTGAGGGTTGACGAAAATGTCCAGCTTAAAGTGGGGCTATCATTGCATTTGTTCCGTTAAGAAATTCACTAGAAATGTTATTGTGTATTTAATTATTCATGTGGTTTCCTCTATGTCATCCGAGTCAAGGGAATACAGGCGATGGTCGTTAAGATCTGTGGATGTGGATCTGGTTGTATTTGTTAGTTAAAACATGTTACCTTGATTTATCATTGTGTTTGTGTTGAAGCAAACTGCTCATTTTCAATACCATCAAGTATTCAAAACTAAATGTAGTAGAAATGTATCTGTAAGAGAACACGTACCATATTGAATGTATTACGTTATAAATTATGTAAGATAGTACACCATATTGAATGTATTACGTTATAAATTATGTAAGATAGTATACCATATAGAGTGTATCACGTTATAAATTATGTAAGATAGTATACCATATTGAATGTATCACGTTATAAATTATGTAAGATAGTATACCATATTGAGTGTATCACGTTATAAATGATGTAAGATAGTATACCATATTGAATGTATCACGTTATAAATTATGTAAGATAGTATACCATATTGAGTGTATCACGTTATAAATGATGTAAGATAGTACACCATATTGAATGTATCACGTTATAAATTATGTAAGATAGTATACCATATTGAGTGTATCACGTTATAAATGATGTAAGATAGTACACCATATTGAATGTATCACGTTATAAATTATGTAAGATAGTATACCATATTGAATGTATCACGTTATAAATTATGTAAGATAGTATACCATATTGAATGTATCACGTTATAAATGATGTGAGATAGTATACCATATTGAATGTATCACGTTATAAATTATGTGAGATAGTATACCATATTGAATGTATTACGTTATAAATTATGTAAGATAGTATACCATATTGAGTGTATCACGTTATAAATTATGTAAGATAGTACACCATATTGAATGTATCACGTTATAAATTATGTAAGATAGTATACCATATTGAGTGTATCACGTTATAAATTATGTAAGATAGTATACCATATTGAGTGTATTACGTTATAAATTATGTAAGATAGTATACCATATTGAGTGTATCACGTTATAAATGATGTAAGATAGTATACCATATTGAATGTATCACGTTATAAATGATGTAAGATAGTATACCATATTGAGTGTATCACGTTATAAATGATGTAAGATAGTACACCATATTGAATGTATCACGTTATAAATTATGTAAGATAGTATACCATATTGAATATATCACGTTATAAATGATGTGAGATAGTAAACCATATTGAATGTATCACGTTATAAATTATGTGAGATAGTATACCATATTGAATGTATTACGTTATAAATTATGTAAGATAGTATACCATATTGAGTGTATCACGTTATAAATTATGTAAGATAGTACACCATATTGAATGTATCACGTTATAAATTATGTAAGATAGTATACCATATTGAGTGTATCACGTTATAAATTATGTAAGATAGTATACCATATTGAGTGTATCACGTTATAAAGAATGTAAGAATGTTATACTGCGCACCCGATAGCTAACCAGACAGCACGAAAATTAATTAGATCCACAAAACTAAATAGAGATTATTTAACTGCCGCGTGAGATTATTAGTAAATCCTTCACGAGATTGCAGATTGCTATTGAGACAAGGATTTCCTAATAATCGAGCGCACTAGTTAAATATCTGTTTAAATTAAATTAAATTATTTGCTTTATTTTGTATGAGTATTATCAGTTTGATTGTAGTACAAATCAATTTACGTCGCATGTATTAGAGTATGAATATAGAGGCATGGCTTATTTATTTGCCTTTTATTATTTATTATGGCACTACAATAGAAAACCTTCAAATATATCGCTTTTAAGGCAACAAACTATATATATAAATAAAATGTGTACTGTCTTTGTTTTTAAATCTCTTTTATAACAACAGCATTTATTCAGTACGTGCGTAACGTTAGACCGAGATCGCTGATTCAAAGAGGCAATCGCTTCGATCATACTGTAGTCTGTATGTACACGTGTACACAGTATGTCGTAATGTGTAAACAATCGTTCAGCGTGTTTCCAGACTAAACGATGAATTTAGACACGAACAAAATTTTGTTTTAAGCTCTGAAATACCGAATGACAATGCTTCAATGAATCATGATGGAACTTATTGTATTGGATATTGACGAGAGGTGCAAAATTCAGCTGTAAATGTTGATTCGCGGTCTCGAATTCGTGTTGAAAAATGGCGACATGACCCTGGCCTAGAGACTAGAGTAGATGCAAGACTACGTTATACAGGAGCTATTTTGAAAGTATACTATTTATTTCATAATTTCTAGGATATGACTGATTTGGGTTTCATCATTGCATTCAACGGGACATTTATACATGGGAAGTGAGGATTACTGTGCAGTCTGTTCGAGGTGTCCTCATGACTAAGAAACAAGGAAGAAATTAAGTGGGTGGAGAAAGTTGCTCTGAGAAATAATGTAAACATATGCATGATTTAGCAAGTCAAAAATAGTAAGATCTGTCTATTATCATGGTTGAACCATTGTTGTGACAATTTTGTTTTATGTAATAGTTCAACATGGACCGATTTGTTTACAATAGGTTGAAAATACAGTAACGAGTGAGTTGAATATTAAAAACTGGATAGACCATTATAACATTAGTTTTTTTTTACACATGACTTTAATAACTTTACAGTCTACTGTACTGACATTTAGCCACGACTCAAGAGTATAATGACAAGTATATATGCCGACAGTTTGCATCAAGCATTAGTTGCTGTCGCCATCCGATCTCATAAAGGTTGGATTAATGGTGGTGCTACCGAAATAAGAATTTACTGGCTGTATGTATCGAAAATTCTTGTGTTGACCGCATTTCTGGAGAAATATTCCGATGACTAGCAAATTTTATATTATGTTCGGATAGGAAATTAAATTCCCTAAAACATATCGAAATTGTGCAGTTTTTTATGAAGCCGTTTAAAAGATAAAAGGCTTTAACTTTGTTTTTTCTTAAATTTTCACGGTAAAATATCGGTGAAAGAAAAGGGAAATTATATAAATATTATTTTACGC
Organism: Cyrtodaria siliqua; assembly: GCA_037043455.1. NCBI lineage: Eukaryota > Metazoa > Mollusca > Bivalvia > Adapedonta > Hiatellidae > Cyrtodaria > Cyrtodaria siliqua. Next base: position 272,573 of record JAWPHD010000506.1, read on the forward strand.
CTTAATTTAAATGAAATAATTTATATATCAATTGAAAGGTTTTCAAGACGAATAGTTTGATATAAAAAGTAGTTACATGTGACTAGCCTAACACTTTAAAAATGTCAAAAACGTTGAAAACTGAGTACAACGGGACTTTTATGAAAAACGTCAAACATAGCCATATTTGAGACGTTATTATTAAAAATATGTTTATATAACGGCAAAACAAAATTCAGATTCAAATCGCAAATATCTTAAAATTTACAAATATATATAATTCATATGAGTACCCTTAAATTTCCGAATAGGTCAATTCCCCCTTAAGGGACAGGTACTGGTTCTAAAGCCTTCGCAACTCTATTATTTTCTGTTTCTTGTCATTCATTTTGCTGTCGTTGTTCTGAACATTTTTTATGCCCGCATATTTGCATTGACGATTCTTATTTTTCGATTTGTTGAACGTTGGCGGCAGATGACGTCACAGTTACTTTTGTGTTCCGACTTTCTTACTAATATTTAGCGATTATTATAGTCCCAAACTATTTTTTTTTTACATTTCCACGGGTAACAGATTGAAATTTCTCAATTTCACTCATACAAATGTAATAAAAATAGTTAAATAATATGAAAATCGATTAAATATTAATAAATAAATCCATTAATAACTAACTCTGAACACGTAAACAACTGTGACGTCAATAAAGTGTTGCTGACGTCGACCTTATTCGCCGATATTTATAATGTTCAATAAATGGAATAATTTCAGATAAAATCATACATTCGATTATGTAACTACTCGATTATAGGGAAATCCTTCGCTCGATGGTACGTGTGTTTTGTTTTTTTCACTCGCTTACGATCATACGCTCGTTTGTGAAAAGAACCACATGTCTGCCATCTTGTGAAGGATTTCCTAATAATCAAACAATGCAATTAAAATAATCTCTATTTATTTGTAGTAAAATGTTTATTTTTTCCCCATGTTTTTAGTCTTCTTTTTTTAACTCCCGTCTAGGTGGAGAACAGTTATAAGGGTATACAGTATGCTTGGTTACAGAGAAATCCTTCACTCAATGATGGGCATGTTGTTTTTTCACAAGCTCGCTTCCGCTCGTTCTTAAAAATAACATAATGCATACCATCTCATAAAGGATTTCCCTATAACTGAGCCAGCGGTTCAAAAAAACTCTATAGTTTTGCTTTTATCAATGCTCTCAACAAATGACAAATGATGTCCTCAACACATTTTTGATGTCATAAGTCAATTTCACAGTGTTTTTTTTTGTGGTCTGCGATATAGGCAAATCCTTCCTTCGATAGTAGGCATGTTTTTATTTTCACTCTCTCGCAGCCGTTTGTTTGTGAAAAGAACCACATGCCTACTATCTTGCGAAGGCTTTCCCAGTAGTCGATCTTAGCAGTTAAATAATCTCTATTACCCGAATTTTAGAAACATCCTTCACTCGATGTTGTTTTTCACTCATTTGCATCTGCTACTTCATGAAAATAACAAAACGCCTACCATCTCGTGATGGAGTTGTTTTTTTTATATATTTGTGAATACAAGTTTGATTTAAATGTATTATTACAAAAATGTTTCGTCTTTTTTTAGCGTTTTCACTAAATGAAACTGACATCCTCAACGCTTTATTGATGTCATATATCAACATTTCGCTGTTATCGACGCCAGCAGTTAAATAATGTTTCGTTTACAAAGAATCCTTCACTCGATGGTAGGAATGTGTTTTTTTTCCTCACATCAGTCATTCGTGAAAATAACAAAATATTTCAATTGAATTGAGTCAGCAGTTAAAACGATATCTGTCTTTATTTTATACAATTATTATATATGATTTAAAGCCGCTGTCCCACCAACAAAACGGGCAAATTTACTCGAACAGACCTGTACGTAAAGAATGTAACTTAATAAATATATTTTGCTTAGCTGAACTATAACTGCAATATAAATATATAGATAGATAGATTCTTTATTTCCTCCAATGTACAGGAGAGCATATACATATAATTGTAACATATAATACAAATTCAAAATTTAACATTAGCGAACGTCAGCATATATCTATATATATAATGGATCAAGACTATATACATACATCAATACATGTTGATTAAAGATTATTTTACAATTAGACTATAGATGAGTTCAGAATTTGAGATAAATACTATTTATATGAATCATATTTTGCTATGTATTACCATATGCATGACTCTTGCCGAAACGAAACACAAGAAGACAAAATGGTGCAATATACTCATAACTTTATATATTAACATGTATCATATTTATGACTCTTGCCGAAACGAAACTCAAGATGTAAAAATGGTGCAATATACTCATAACCTTATATATTAACATGTATCATATTTATGACTCTTGCCGAAACGAAACTCAAGATGTAAAAAATGTTACAGTTTACTCAGCTTAAATTAGTTTATGCATACTCTCATAATTAATAATATAGACTTATTAAACATAGTAGGAACCACTATTGAAAATATTATTTCATTTTCTATAATAAAACACATAAAATCTAAAGTATTTATGTAGTAATGTATATCTACACAAAATAATTAAAGAATATTCCCAGCATTCAAAACGGAGTCGTAATATCGTCAGCTGCCTGCTGGCATTACTGAAAAAGACACTTAACCATTATGTATTTTAAATACACTTATAGTAATTAATTACTCCTTCGTGACAATAAGCTGCATTACTATGTACATTCTCAACACTTTATTGATGTCATAAGTCAGCGTCATAGTTTGTGGTGATCGATCAGGAAAAAAAACACTCATCTACCATCTTATGAAGGATTTCTCTATTATCAATCCTAGCAGATAAATATTGTCGGCGTCATTTACAAAGAACGTTCCAACACTTATTTTTTATCACTTGCATCCACCTGCTCGTGAAAAGAACCACACACCTACCATCTCATAAAATATTTCCTTTTGAAAACAACCACACCATACTGTCTCACTAAGGATTTTCTCACTCAGTGATAGGCATATCGTTTATATTTTATTGCTTGCATCCACTTGCTCGTGAAAAATACTCATAATACCTGTGTGTTTTAAACGCACACACCCACCTCTAACAACAAATAAATAAATAAATCACAAACAAATCTAAACAGCATCTCCAGGTCTCAGATGAGGACGCTGCATCTATGAAGCAGGATGTTTATGCCAGGAAGGACCACAGGATTTCATGGCTGCTCTGCTCGCAAAGTTGAAATAGTTTGGACAGACGTTGCTGTGTTGTTATTTAAATAAATGATGTCACAAAGAAATAAATGTGTAATATATTTGAGTGAAATACATCATTTGTTTTTGTCGTAATCCTGGCAGTTCCGAAAAATCGGAACCCTTATGCATTTCATTTATCACCTCACAGTCGACGATAGAACATGTACTTATAAATCGCGCAGTGATAGCAGACACTAGTTTTGTTTACATAAAAAAGTAGTCCGGTCAAGGTAAAAACATCGGGCTTGCGCAGTCGCAAAAAATGAAAGAAGAGCACAGTTAGTTATTTCGTTTTCACTGAGTTAGTTATTAATACTTAGCGATTCCGAATATTCTATCACTGAGAAATCCCGAACTTTCATCGATAAAAATGTAATAAATACAAATTCTCTACTCAGTGTTTAAGCCTACCACTATCGTGTTTGTGTTTATTAGTTTGTGCACTCTATGATGACTACCTGAATCCTAAGAGTACGGTTAAGCTTGATGTGTATCTCCGATCTTGTCTTGTCGTGCTTTTAATGGTTTATTCTCTTGTCGCTTTGGCTTCTACCAAGTGAGTGATTGAGTACTTTCTGTGTGGCTTTCTAGGCTTTTTATAATATAGACTGACATCCTCAACACTTTTTTGATGTCATAAATCAACATATCTTAAGAAACTTAACCGCCACATTTCACTATGAAACCATTTATAAACTCTATTCATGTGTTGAGGTCATAAAAAGGCATATACGCGGATTAAAAGTCTAGATTTATTCACGGGTACTTCAGATAAAATTGCGTGAAATAAGTTCAACTCTTTGGCAATGATAACAAGAGGGTGATGTTTAACGCATTTATATTGCAGTTACAGTTCAGCTAAGCAACATATATGTATTATGTTACATAATTTACGTACATGTCTGTTCTAGTAATCGTAAGCAAAATTGCAACGGTGTAAAATACACATGATCATCTTTGTATTATACATCTTCATGGTTGTTTGATATTTGATTGTTGCAGGTAGTCAGTCCATTTTGTTCAAAGTATTTCACATACCTTTTCCTATATAGACTGATTTATGCTAACATATTCAATATATTGTGAACTTACTGGATATAAATTTAGTCCAGAGAAATGTCAGTTTTGCTTGTTTGTACATATCCAACGGAAACCTTCCCAAATCGACGTATTCCAATCGTTTTGGTGAACTAGAATTTATTTTATGTTTAAAATTTAAGGATGCATCGATAGGAACATGTTTGAATCCCCACACCTATCAACAATAAAATGGGTGTGATATTTTTCGTTGTGACCTTCATGTATTGGTTTAGTTTATAAATCATTTTGGTGTAACACATTCTACCAGTTGCTGTTTCATTTGGACGACTATTTTTGCCAAAATGTTCATGACCTGTTAGAAATCAATAGCATATAGAAGGTGAGTTAGCAAGCATCAAACGAAATTTAAATGAGATGACATTCATAGATCTAGTGTTTCCTTAGTTTGCAACCTAGAAACTGGTTTAACAACAGTGACCTCTAGTGGCCTTTTTTGCTACTGACGTTCCATGGCGTTAGTCATATTGTAACCCTTTTATGTTTATTATGTAATATCTTTTATTCATCTTTGTATTTTTGTTTGTTTCTGTGCGTGTTTGTGGTTGACTGTGGCCCTTGTATGCTGCATTTACTGTTCGACTGTTATATCTACTTTTAAGTTGTTACCTTTATTACCCTGAACGCTTCTATAGAACGCACCAATTTTCGCGCATGTTCAAACACGTTGTAACATAGTCGGGGACATTTCCTTTGATAAATTCAGAGCATTAAATCGTTTAATTGAGGGTAACTAAAGGAGCGTGGCTATACCGTACTACAACTACCGGATAGAGGAATTTAGAGCACGGACGTCACAGTGTTACTAAGTACACCATGCTACAAAAAAGATAGTGTCTGTCTCAGCTCGTTGGTTATTTAAACAACTCGATGGGCGTGCACATCCTGGTAATTATATGAGCCAACTCGCTGAGATCAGAATCTATCTAATACTTATACAAAATCACATTATTGCTATGTTGTCTTGTATTTATTTCTTTTTTAGTACCGTCTTTGCCTCCAAATGATATGTATATGGCCTGCTGATTGAAAACATTTGGAATATTTCAAATGAATGGTCTGGGGCTTGACAAAATGCACTTTTATTACGCGATAAATTTGCCTGAGTGGATCCTTAAATCTGCATAGTAATGGCTGTCACCGCTCCATTTAATATACTGTACTTAAAAAGGACATCACGCCATAGCAAGATAAAGTCGTTGTGAACAATATGTAAATCACAGATAAGTAGCGTGATTCGTTTGCGCAGAGTACCGTTTTATAAATCTTAGAACAAGTTTTTTTCTGATCACCACCAGGAAAAGCAGTCAGATGAGCTATTGTCCTACATCTCCGCAGCATGCAAATGTATCTCCTGCAACGATGTATACACGTACTGGTACATGTTAAAAGGTTTCCACCACCAACAGCACATAAACCTCTGAGGTGTAATCGAATGTAAGTCCTATAGATAAAAGTAATCTCTCCTGTTTTGTTATAAATAGCAATAGCCCATTTGTATTCGATTGTGTTGTTGTATGTATAAGAAGTGAATTGATGGGGTTTACTGGTTACTTGATGAACATTTCCAAAGTTCGAATCTATGCATGCACGTTGTGCGCAACTATCAATGAAAAATGTGTACTTTTGACTTGTTTAGAAAACAAACGAGAACATTCTTAAATGCCTTGTGATCCCACATTTTCTGGAAATTTTCACTGCTGCATTATCCATATAATGATTACTTGATTTGAAGCAGTAGCAAATCGAATGTGTCATTTTAACATTGATGTCAATGGGGAATTAACTGGTGGTTTCATACCTAAAAGGAATTCGAATTCATTGCTGTGTGTGTTTGTGGTTGACTCACGTCCTTGATTGCTACTTTTCTATGTTTAGTCAATATGAAAATATCAAGTTGACGTAGAGCTCAGTTTATATGACAGTGGTTGTTGAAGTTATATCGAGAAACAGACCCAATTGCTTTCATCATCTTTTGTCTGATTCATTCCATTCCGTTTGCAACACAATCAATTCATGCTTAAACTCAATCTCAAACACACGTTGAAGATGTATTACGAAAGCGAAACCAAGAGTTGAATAAACTTTATATTATCATCGGAATTCCAGTAAAAGATTTACATTAAACAGACATGTAGAAATCTTGTCAAGTCAAAAGCAGTAATAAGTGGGCGCCACATGAAGTTGACATGCAAATGACAATAATCATGAAATCATGACGCGGGTAATCGTCAAGCTCATTTGCATTTACATGCGTAATTATATTTTCGCCGGAGCGATCAATTCCTGAATATTGCACATTATATTAACCATTTGATTTTTTTTTTAATTGATTTTGAATAATGGATAACTCGGAAGCGCAAAAATAGTGTGTTTTAGACATTTCTATCGCTATTTAAAGGCACTACGCGCGTGTCATAACATATAAATGTACCTGCAAGTTAAATGATGTATTCATAGCCATACAAACATGCGTGAGATGTGCGTCTGCAGTGACAGTGCCCTTGACTTTGCATGTACAACTGGTTTATACATGATATCAATTAGCTCTTGGATTAAAAGGACGAATACCAATCTGTCAGGTACAAATACAAATAGTTTTGAGCTTTACTTAAAGGACTAATTAATAATAATAATAATAATAATAATAATAATAATAATAATAAAAATAATAATGATAATAATAATAATAATAATGATAATAATAATAAAAATAATAATAATAATAATAATAATAATAATAATAATAATAATAATGATAATAATAATAATAATAATGATAAATAACAAAGATAATAATAATAATAGTCTTCATTTCCTCTATGGATTCCAATATTATACACAAACAAGGACTGATATACAATTACAAAACGGTACGCAAAGAAAACAAGGACGTATATACATACTGACATCAACATCTTCAAATTTAAACCTGTTTTGGGGACTGGTGCATGCTTATTATATAATACAAGTATGTTACGTGTTTTAACCAAACCCAATGTATGCACCTTAATATCATACCATAAACTGGTCTATGTCATCCGAGGAAGTGTTTGTATCATGCTGCTGTTTGCTCCAAGGAACACATTTACCGTATCGCTTTTGGCAAGTGCTGAAATTGTTACTTTTTCATTAAATCCATTTTGTTTTGTATGTTTAACCACTGTTTCGTCCGTTTATTTGCTATGTATGGGCAGTAACACGAAGTGGTCCACAATAGTGTATGTCATCACACATATTACAGTGTTTTATTTATTTGTGTTATATTTGCAATAAAGCTTTCTTTTGTGGATAAATCGCAATTAAAAATCAGCATGGCACTATACAACTCGTGTATATTACACTGCGTACATCGTTAGTCTGCGTTCATGAACATAGCTGTAAATATAAGTAACGAATAATTGAATGAACTGAACATATATACAGTTATTAAGGTTTCCCGCTATTACAGCTACCTATTTGGAGCTCACAATTAGAAAATATGATTGTTTACCACAGGAATCACCAAACCTCAAGGATGTGATTTATAAAATATATTTCATCGGATTAAGAAACAAACAAAACATAGTTTTATAGTGGGTGGTAATGAAGTATATGTGTATCACAATTTTATGACTCAGTTTTGCGATGGTTAGTACGGGGGTCTGCGACTACAAAATAGTTCAGAATTGTGGCTGGTAATAACGAGGTCTTGGACTACAATATGAGTTAGAGATGTGACTGGTAGTAACGAGTAATGGTTCAGACATGTGGCTGGTAGTAACGAAGTCCGGGACTGCATCATGGTTGTGACATGTGGCTGGTAGTAACGAGGTCTGGGACTGCATCATGGTTCAGAATGTTGACTGGTAGTAACAAGGTCTGGGACTGCATCATGGTTCAGAATTTTGGCTGGTAGTAACAAGGTCTGGGACTGCATCATAGTTCAGAATTTTGGCTGGTAGTAACGAGGTTTGGAACTAAAATGATATAGGTCAGTAATGTTTTGCTTAGTAACGAGTTCTGGGACTGCCTCATGGTTTGGAATTGTGATTGGTTATAGCGAAGTATGTTACTAAAACATGGGTCAGAAATGTGACTGTTAGTAACGAGGTCTGGGACTTCATAATGGTTCAGAATGTTGGCGGGCAGTAGCGAGGTGTGGCTGGTAGTAACGAGGTCAGAGACAACAACATGGGTCATAATTGTGGCGGGCAGTAACATAGTCTAAGCTTCAAACATTTGTTAGTAATATACTGGAGTAGTTAGGAGTAGTTAGGAGTAGGTCTGAGACTGTATCATGGGTCAGAAATGTGATGTGGTAGTAACGAGGTCTGGGACTACAACATGGGTGAGAAGTATGGCAGGTAGATTGAGGTATTGGACAACAACATGGGTCAAAAGAGTCGATGGTAGTAACGAAGGTCTGGGACAACAACATGGGTGATAATTATGGCAGGTAGATTGCGGTCTTGGACTAAAACATGGGTCAAAATTGTCGCTGGTAGTAACGAGGTCTGGGACTACAACATGTGTGAGCATTATGGCAGGTAGATTGAGGTCTTGGACTAAAACTTGGGTCAAAAGTGTAGCTGGTAGTAACGAGGTCTGGGACTACAATATTGGGGAGAATTATGGCTTGTAGTAACGAGGTCTATGACTACAACATGAGTCAAAATTATCGCTGGTAGTAACGAGGTCTGAGACTACAACATGAGTCAGAATTATCGCCGGTAATAGCGAGGTCTGGGACTACACCATGAGTCAGAATTATCGCCGGTAATAGCGAGGTCTGGGACTACATCATGTGTGAGAATTATCGATGGTAGTAACGAGGTCTGGGACTACAACATGTGTGATAATTATGACTGGTAGTAACGAGGTCTATGACTACAACATGAGTCAGCCTTATCGTTGGTAGTAACGAGGTCTCGACTACAACTTGTGTGAGAATTATCCCTGGTAAACGAGGTCTGGGACTACAACATGGGTCAGAATTGCGGCGTGTAGTAACGAGGTCTGGGACTACAACATGGGTCAGAATTGCGGCGTGTAGTAACGAGGTCTGGGACTACAACATGGGTCAGAATTGCGGCGTGTAGTAACGAGGTCTGGGACTACAACATGGGTCAGAATTGCGGCGTGTAGTACGAGGTCTGGGACTACAACATGGGTCAGAATTGCGGCGTGTAGTAACGAGGTCTGGGACTACAACATGGGTCAGAATTGCGGCGTGTTTGTGATTACCAATTAATGTTGTGCGCATATTCTTCCTTCCGCCGTACCGTTCAACTATATTTAACTGTAATTTCAACTTAATAAAACAAAACCAAGTTTTAATCAAGTTTTATTTTATTTTAACTAATTAACGTCGTCAAGAGTGAAAACACGGCGAATAACATACAATTCGAACATGATATATAACGTATTACACGATTTAAAAGCAATTACGATTGGCTAATGTTTGCTTTTGTATTCGATTTGTTACAATCCTGGAAAAGCAATAACACTCGTAATACGTGTTTATGGTGGGTGTAATCGAAAAATCGACGCAAATAAACACCGAGATGTGCTAACTTAATTAAACTAAACAAGTAACTTCTTATGAGAATTGACGGGTTTCGTCTTATTGAGAGATAGTTAATTAGGTGATTCAGTTACATAATAATAAATACTGAAAAGAGGAGCCAATTGAAAGCAACCAACACAAACAAGAAAGGAAGATAGAAAACTCGATTTCATTGAGTCTGTTCATGAGAGGTAATATAATGTTTGAAACACCTCTCACGAACCCTAGCACCGGCTTAGTTGGTATATTTATAATCTACTGACTGCGTATAAGTACACATAATTTGGAGCAAATCAATTACAAAAGAAGAAGACAAACAGTCGAAATAATTTATTAAGTGGACAATGCAACAAGAAAAACACATTTATTACGCAGAAAGAAGAAAATGAGGAATATTTATGGGTAGTGTGAAGAACATACGTGTGTTATCTCATAACGTTTACATGTTGAGTTATCCACTATATACATACAGAGAAATGGCTTACACCCTTAAACGTACGTAATGTGTCCCGCCTTTAAATACCCACCTCCCCACCTTTTATTAGATAGACATATGTTGAATGATCCTCGTATAGATTAATGTTGTGGCACCCACTGATATACAATGTCTATATATACAATATGTCTATATATACAATATGTCTATATATATATAATTATCACATACCGTCATACCATAATCGGGCACTGTGAGTCGTGTGATAACGTTAAACAGCATAGAAAGATAGAAGCAGCCTTAATACAGTCACATGCATTTAATATCTGACGGGAAGAATGCGCCTGTCATCAGGCCTGAATGAAACAACCTATCTCTACTGCACAACGCCAGCTGGGTGTGGATTCCACTGGACAACAGTATGCGGAAAGATTGAGTACTTATACAATGAAATGAATTGTATTTTAAGGCGCACCAACACATGACAGGGCAGGAATAACTACCAAAATGTGCATTATATTTACAAAATAAACAGAAAAGTGCAGCTGCCTGGCGTTGCTCTAACAGCATCCACCCCAACCGCTCATACACGAAACACTCGTGTAGCTCGAGTAGTCGTTTAAAGTCCAGTATGCTGCTTGACTTGTCCGTGTAGTATGTTACGAGAGGGCAGTGGATGTTTTGACCTTGTGTTTTGAACGACTTCGCGTTAAGATGCGTGACATTATTTTTTTACTTAGCCTCCCGCCTCTGAAATATGTATAGCTGGATATATTTTCGTCCGTTTGTTCTTCATCAACAGTCTGGTAAACGAATGCATTGTAGTTAGCAAACAATCTTCCATGTTGAAGGTGATATTCTCAGGCATATCGTTATGTACGCAAAAGGGACAATATCGAAACCAAACACTCTTAGAATACCGGATGTACCTGGTTTAGTGTTGATTTGGTAAGGCTGTTTATCAATTTGAAGAAAATCATGTTATTATTGTTCACAGAAGATAACTGCTTGTTAATGCTGTTTATCAATTTGAAGTAAATCATGGTATTATTGTTGAAATAAACCGTTTTTACCAGATTATGTAGAGCTATAATCGACTTATTTATTTAAAAATATTAAAGGTCTTCTGTACCAGAAATAAAAGAAAATATTTACCTTGTACTTGTTGTTTGATTTGTATGCGTGTTCTTGGTTGGCTGTGTTTATGCTACACTTCCGGTTCCATTGTTGTAACTATGTTATCAGTTTAAATACCGACATAATATACCGAAAGGAAAAAGAACCGCACAATCAAAAATTTGCCTATATTACACTATTATATACAACTAATTCCACGTAATATTCAAGATATATCTCAACGTTTTTTGTACAAAAAAAGACTACAACTAATTAACGAAAGGACAACTCTGTCATGTAGTAGACCTTTTAATCAAAGTATACTTTGTTACATGAAATTCATAAATGTTGAAGTTTCGTGTGAAAAAGTCAAGCCACGTTGCAACGTTTAACGCCTAGGTTTGCTCGAGCCAAATGCGCATTCTGTCGATAATGAAACTTTAAATGGGTAACCATTGGTGTGTTCGGTGCTGTTTAAACCTTCTTTCTAAAAGGACAGGCCTAATGTCGCCCTATACCATTCGATTAGCAGTAGCATATTAAACATAGCGGAAATACCAATCAGAATCGTTTTAATGAGATAACGCTCAAAACATATAAACCATATCTGATACGATAAACAAGTGTTAAACTCATTATATTGAAGATAAATGCTCATCCCGTAAGGAGATTATTTTAAGCTTTGGCTAATTTATAAGATACGATATGGATATTAATTAGAATATAATATGATTAGTAAAAAGCTTGTTTCGTTATCTTGAGTATTGACCTACGGCTATTGCATGTATTTACAATGTTTGGTAAGATAATTAATTAAGGTTATTACAAGCAGGGCTTCCGTTAATGGGCGTACGGGCGTAAATTACGTCCAAAAATCGTAGTTGTACGGCGAAAATTAACATCAAAGGCGTACAGTGTACTTCCAAAAACTTCAAAGTACGCCGCGATCGTTTACTACGGATGTCCCATGATCTGTAAATTACCGATTATAGCCCCGCCCATCTAATCTAATTTCATTTGAGACTGCCGACGTATCAAGTTGTAAAGCAATTAAAACTCAGTGGAGCCTGTAATTGACAGGTAAATCCGGTTTTGTCCAGTAACAAGTGGATACACAATTACTAGAGGAAGTATCAACAATGTTTGATACGCTAATTAATTAAGGTTATTACATGTGTACACACAATTACTAGAGGAATGTTTGTTACATACACATTTAAATTAGTATAGTTCAGACATTATTGAATACGGTTTAACTAATATTAAATGATCACACATTGAGAATAAGACTTAAACAATTAACCTTTGTTATGCACACAATTTGAACATGCTTTATATCTTACTATTTCATAGTATTGATATTTGCAAAAACATACAACAACAGCCTTGACAAACACAAATGTTAATTGTTGCTTTTAACGCTACCTGGCGTCACACGCATGTTTAATGTCGGAAAATTGACGTTCTGTGATGTTAAAAGCAAGCTTTATCTTACATAAACAAAGAAACGCTTTACAACCATTTGTATAAAGACTCACCAGTTACATAATTATACAGTTACTAAAAGAGTATGAGAGTGGATCTTTTGAAACAGCCGAACACGATACATATGCAATATTGCCGTCTCGGTTTGATTGAGACTGTTCATGAACGGTAGTGAAATATGCTTGCCACCGCTCACGCCCACTAGCCCCGGGTTGAGCAGAACTCAATATTCATAAAACCAATAGCACATAATTTTAACCATCCCGAAGCTGGCATGCACATGGCGGTGGACATAGCGACCTTTATACTTATTACACTCCATGTCCAGCGGCTTATGGTCCTAGTATCAACAACATTCAATACACCGAAGAGTTAACAAAGATTCTTTATATGAATAACCATGCTTGATAAGAACGAGAGAAGCTTAATATGTGCGTGTATCATGTATTTGGACACAACACTATATACTATTTAAAACTTGCATACAGCACACGATGTGTCGATTAATACAGAGTCGGAATACATTATTAAGACCGACATGTATACTAAATCAATGATCGTCTACTGTCGAACGCTTCCGCATCAGCTAATGCTGTAAGTAGTGGACAGCCTCTATAATAGCATCATTGTCAATTATCATTGTTTTTATATGAAACCATTAAACCGTCGTCTTCATAAGGCCTTATTGATGTCAGCGTATATAATACGTAGACTGATTGATAACTGGCAGTTGGGAATATATAAATGAAAAGAAGCGTGTTAGATAACATGTTATGCTATACTATAATCGGAAATAAACATTGTATAGGTCCAACATATTCCCTACGATGTAACCAACACTTTATCGATGACCTGAACAAGTAGTACAAATTGAAAAGGAAAAGTAGCATCCAAGGACGTCGTCCTAGGTAAATAGGTGAGATAGTGAAACTTCCTAGGTAAATAGGTGAGATAGTGAAACTTCCTAGGTAAATAGGTGAGATAGTGAAACTTCCTAGGTAAATAGGTGAGATAGTGAAACTTCCTAGGTAAATAGGTGAAGGTAAATAGGTGAGATAGTGGAACCTTCTAGGTAAATAGCTGAGACAGTGGAACCGTAATGACGTGGCATCCCTAACATACACTCATGCTCAATATACCTGACCTTACCTGGCGGGGTATGAATACATTGACCCACAACATGCCAAATTACGGGGAGAATAAATGGGTCACCATTGGTGACTGAAAAAAAAAAAATAAAAAAAATAAATAAATAAATAAAATACATTGATGTTTACAACGTTACATGTATTGTATTATTCATAGAAGATTTAGAATTGTTCTTATTAAACAGAATAGATGGTGGTTTATCTCTTAATGATATCACTTTAATACTGTTGCTTTTTGCTGATGATATGGCTGTACTGGGATCAAGCCCAGATGACCTTCAGCAAAGTCTTAATAGACTCTATGAATACTGTGAATCCTGGGGTCTTGAAGCTAATACTGAAAAGACAAAAATAGTTGTATTACGTAAAACAATGAGTAGGAAAGAGCATTAAAGAATGTGAAAGGTGGTATTATAATGGAAGTTTATTAGATGTCGTCGATGATTTTAATTATTTAGGTGTGGTTCTTAATTATACAGGCTCCTTTTCGTTAAACCAACAATGTTTTTGTGGAAAGCCTTAAAAGCAATGAATATACTCTTGGTTAATATACGAAAATATGTTTTGAAACCAAAATTATCTCTTCAGCTTTTCGATGCTTTTGTGGCATCAATATTACATTATGGAATTGAAATATGGGGGATTACAAAATCAAAAGATATTGAGAGAATACAGTTAAAAGTTTGTAAACTTATTTTAGGTGTTAAACTTACCACAAGCAATGCTGGTATTTACGTAGAGCTCTCTCGTTAACCCTTATACATGAATCGATATGTAAAAATGATCAAATATTGGTATAAACTATTGTCTACAGAGAACATTATACTAAAAGCAATATATAAGGATTTGTTATCTAACTGTAATAAGGGCGCGAAGAATTGGCTAACTAATATAAGGTTTCTCCTAAACCGTAACGGTTTTAATAATGTCTGGGATAATCCCGTGAGTGTTAGTTTTAAACTATTTCCTTTAATATTTAAACAAAGATTAATAGATAATTTCATGCAACAATGGAGATCTGATATAGAAGGCAGTAGAGTTTTAACGCTATATAAGGTGGTGAAAGAGAATTTTGATTTTGAAACATATCTAGAAACATTATGCTCCAAACAATTAAGAAGTTGTATAACAAAAATAAAATTATCCGCTCATTGTTTAAGAATAGAAACAGGGAGATACTCAAGAGGTAGAACAGAGAGAAACGAAAGAGTGTGCGAAATTTGTAACATTAACGCTATTGATGACGAGTACCATTTTATTTTGATCTGTACCACTTACTCTAACATTAGAAACAAATATATTCCTAAATATTACACAACTAGACCAAGCATGTTTAAATTTGTAGAATTGTTGCAGTCATTAAACAAAAAGATTATTCTTAGTTTAAATAAATTCATTTCCGATGCACTTGTATTAAGGCTATCTACATCCATTTTAATAGACTAAAAAAACAAAAAAAACACTAGATATCTTATTTTAGAACATCCTTGTTTATCATTTACATAGTACCATAATATATGTATGTTTTTGATTGTTTAAATATGTATGAAACAAAAAAAAACGTAGTGATTATTTTGTTGTATTTGCAGTTTGATATATATGTTTATTGATGTCGGTATTATGATTGTCTAGCATTATCTTGATAAAGTGCATGACAATACTGTTTATTAAGATAACGGAAAATAAATCAAGGAAACTATTGTTTAAGTAGTACCTGCCACATTCTAGACATCTTTGGAGAAGTTTACAAAATTAATTTTACCCAACAATATTTCATTTGCAAACCTTGAAAAACGTATGAAAGGAGACATTTGGAAATCGTCCAACACGATAAATACAAAAAAATACTGCAGTCTCTGTTTGATTGAGACTGTTCATGAACGGTAGTGAACTTCATTACGTGCTTCGAGTATTACCTTTCTCCAGAAGCAAACCGGGGTTGGCTGGGGTATGTAATAAAACCTTCATTTCGGCTTAAAAAGTTCGCATATAATAAAATTAAAACAATGAATAGGTAATTTTAAACAGGTTATCAAAAACAATGTTTTTAAAAGTGTTTATTGTCGGAATATCCTTCAGACAATCCTGCTAATATAAGGCTTCCAAACGCTTTAGTGGAATTAAGGCGGGACCACGTAATGAACTGCTTGCTACCGTCCACGCCCTCTAGCCCCGGCTTGAGCAGAAATCAATATGTACAATGCCAATAGTAAACAAATTTGAGCTGACATGAAATATAATACATAGTTTAAATCGTTTGTATTATTCCAGTTGTATGTTATGACTATTTTGAAACAACAAAGCATTTGCTAAAACATATTACATTCAAAAGACTGATTTATATTGTATAGATAATGCATTGAAATTGATGGAAATTGTTTAACAAATTCACATTTTATAACATGACCACTGAAATAAAATTCAAATAATTACTGAGGGGTCATGTTATCAAACTGTATTAGCTAACAATCTTCCATTCTTCTTTTAATCAGAAGTTGAAACAAGCAACCATTAAGGTCATCGACAAGCAAAAGGTTTTTAGAAATAACTTGTACGGAAACACATATACGTACAACTATAACTTCTATTTCATTCAAGCATACGATCTGCACAATCATGTGATATCATTTTGTTTATTCACTTTCTTCATTTTAATTTAAAATGATATAGAGATTATTTGACTGATGGAATCGATTATACGGACATTCTTCACGAGATGGTAGTCGTGTGGTTATGTGTATACTCGCTTGGCTTAGGTACTTGTGGTGATCACTTCTGCGGGGCCTGAGAAAACAATCAATTCAGAATGCAGAACAACTTTCTTTTAATGTTGAGGTATAAGTGGACAAGTGATCTTTAGGTATATACAGGCCATTTTATGTTGTTATTTCTCAGAGTGGTTATCATGTTGAAGTAAACATTTTTACAAATAAAAATCTGTCCAGGCTATTTGCCGACCTGTAACCCTTGCATATATTTAAATACTGACCAGTAAATTTCGGTGGAACTAAATTGACTATGATTGATTAGGTCCGTAGATATTCTCTGGGATATGGCAAAACCTGCGACCAGTGGGTTCGGCAGCTTCCTGTATTCAGACAGGGAATGGTCAATTGATTAATATGTGGTTACCTTGAAGTTCTTAAAGTATACATATTTTTCTATTAATATCACATTTTGGCCGACCATTTGATATATAAGCCTGGTGAGAAACTCAGAGAATGGCCGTTCCTATTTGTAAAGAGCACCGACAGTCAATATTACCCGTCTGTAGAATTTCAGATGTCCGAATCGGATTCCGAAGAGTTCCGGGAAAAATATCGGTAATCAAATTAAAAGTTCGGACAATATTCCAAAATCGCAATTTTTTCCTTTTGCTAGTATCGGAAATTTTGACGGATATCGGAAAATTCCGAAGAAATTTTTCCGACATGATGCAATACTTCGGAAAATGAGAACTTTTTCAAACGGAAAATGCCTCATAGTTTTGACTTAGCCAATTTTTTGTTTAGAAAATAATTCAGTAATTTTTCAGCAAGTTTGGACTTAGGCAATCTTTGTTTCGAAAAGATTTAGTAATTTTTGTCAGGATTTCTTTTCGTTAAATAACCAATTTCTTTTTCGAAATAAAAAGATCAAGTCTTTAAATTGTGACATTTTCGTCATATTTTGCACGTATCTCAATATTACATTTTCCAATGAATTAATGTAAAAACTGTGGCGTTGTTTTTTAATTTTGAATATATTAAGTTGTAGCATTCTCTATAAATAGTCTCCATTATGTTCAAGCATATACATGTATATATCCATCTATGGTTTGTTCTATATATCCATTTATAAAAGAGACAACACAAGAATAACTATATCGAATAATCAGACATTTATTTAATTAAAAAATGTGCAAGAGACTCACCACTGGTAGTAGTAAGTTTTTGAACTGAATTAGGTAATTGCAACAAAACAAAAATGAAAATGGTTGACTAGCAAAAGTAATATTTTGCTTATTCTGACAGCTCACATTTTTTGTTTGTTTGTTTGTGATTATTATGGTTAGGCTAATCGAAATATTGGCATCGATTGTTTTACAAGCAAATAAATACGCAGTTTTATACCTTACAGGTATTTTTATTAGTCTATCTGAGACAAAAACTGCATTCGGAAGCCAGATCGTCACGGTAACAACAGAGTTATGGCCCTTTAATTATTGAAAATTGGCAATGTTGATGATGTCCACTCAATAACTTGAATATTTGTTTTTCAATCTTGATGAAACTCGTGTCAAGTTCGTAAACCAGACCAATCGCCCTGGTAACAAATGAGTTTAATACTATTTTATTGCTTGATGCGATTTACATAAACACATGTGATATAAAAAAAATACAATAAATATCATTTTGGAAAGGACCGTAACTGACGTTGTGATAACTCGTGGTCCAGTGTATTTGTAACAAATGAGTTCGTATTATGTCGCGGCATTGTCCGTCCATTCGTCTGTTATCACAGTTACAAATCCACTTTCGTATTTTGTGTCTTAGACACACTCTTGTTGAGAATGCTACACATATATAACAATTTGAAAATTATTGAAAACGTTGAAAGAAAAGTTAATTAAATGTTTTGTTTCTTTCAGTTCAGTTCATTCAAAAATCCCCATCCTATGTTGTTTTTATTTTACATATTTCAGACATTGCATAATGATTTTTATGCCCCAAAATGCGTCAAAACGACTTTATGCCGCCTTGCAAAAGGCTTCCTTTTAGATGACGGGCGTCAATTTGGATTTAGAACTTTCACTGAGACGTCATTTCATACTTTAACATTTTACAGAGGCGTCATTTCGGACTTATCCATTTAACTACGGCGTCATTTCATACTTAGGAATTTTACAGAAATGTTATTTCGAACTTAGCCATTTCATCAGAGCGACATTGTAATGGTACTCAAAATATTTAAGGGTGGATTTGGTGGTGATGCTGGGCAGGGGATGTTAAAAAGGCCTTCGCTCCCACTAAAAAGTGGCAAAAAAAACATATTCTAAGTGTATGCCATGCTATGCAGGCGACACAATAACATCGAAATTAATTCAAATTTAATCACTGGTTTCTTTAATTGACTGGCATTCATAAATTGAAAAGTCTGATTCTAGAGATGTGACACAACATTTATATATGCACCACATGTAGAGATGTGACACAACATTTATATATGTACCACATGCTATAGATCAGTTATTAAAGCTAATTATCAAAGTATTAAAACAACAACAATAACTTGTGTCTTAATGTAAAATGGTATTTCTCTGCCCACCGTTAGTTTTAACTACAAATGTTTATGTTTTTTCTTGTCCTTTTAGATATCTGGGCCCAGTAATCCTTGGTCAGTGTAAACTTTCAAAGTACATTTTCTCATAAAAATATGTTTTGTACTACTAAAAGTTTTTAATTTGCATTTCTTCTCAGCATAATGTTTTCACATGCTCATTTTCTGGTAGAAATATTCATTTATCTGAAATTCAGAGAGATTTGAAATGTTGACATAACGCTCGATTAAGTTAACGATTTTTGAACAACTGGGTCCTGATTTAGAAAACTTGAATAGATAACTTCGTCATTGAAATAAACATTACGAGTACGAATTGTCTTTAGTACGACTTGTAAATCATGAATATTCGTACTGCGAGAGTTCTCGAGTAAATATTCAAATACTACTTGCATTTGAATTAAAACAAAATACACACATAAAGTTATGCTCACCACGCTAGCATTGTTCACCTTGCTAACGTTGCTCACCTTGCTAACATCGCTTAACTTGCTAACGTTGCTCAACTTGCTAACATCGCTCAACTTGCTAACGTTGCTCACATTGAACGTGCAATTTAACAAGCAAATTAGGTCGTTCTCACCTCACTACCCTTGCTAACCTTGCCTAATTTGCATGTTAAAATGCATGTGAGTGCTCACCTTTCTAATGTCGCTCACCTTGCACACAAGCCTTTTAACATGCAAATTAGGTAGTTCTTGTTACTCGCTACCCTTGCTAACCTTGCTCCCCTCGCTCACTTGAGATCTACCAAATATAAATACTAAACCTTGCTCACCTCACTCACGTGAGATCTACCTAATCTGTTTATTAAAAGGCACGGGAGCAAGAACTACATTAAGTAACATGTTAGCGCAGTTTGGTATGTGAAAGAGCAATATCAGAGTTTTTAAAGTCTTGTCAGTTTTCGACCAACCAGATTTCTTGATGACGTCTGTCTTGTTTATCTAGTGACGCCTGTAAATGGTATCACCTTTCCATAATGTGTGTACAATGACGCCTGGTTTCCGCCTATGCCGGGCGTCATTTGCAAGAAAATAACGCTCGTCATTTGAAAAAAAGGCGCCTCGTCATTTTGACCTCATTTGCATAATTCGCGAAAAAAAGACGCCTGGATTCCGCCTGGTTTCCGCCTAGTTTCCACCTGGTTTCCTGCGTGATTTCGGCTGGATTTTCAATTTAATTTAATTACAAATTGACGCCTGGAATTTCAGTAGAATGACGTCTCATTTACAGGCGGAACATTTCGTACAGGAAGTTGTGTTGCACGCAAAAATCAGGTCTGTATCTGAAAGGTCAAGTCACACTTGGAGGTCAAGTGGTGGCATTTGTCAACATCAATGACATTTTTTTCCTTAAAAAGGTAAATCAATTTTGTTCCCGCTAAAATAGTAATTCGGAATTTTTTCCGAGGAAAATCGGATTGTTTTCCGCTCAAAATTCAAATCGATAATGTTCCGAAAACAAGGAGGAATCGGAATATTTTCCGCTGAAAATTCGGAATTCCGATATTTTTTATAAACACAAGTTTGTAATCGGCATATTTTCTGAAAGATCGGCGTAGTTTCCGAACAATCGGAAATCGGACATATGTCCGAAAAAAATAGGAAATCAGACATTTGTCCGAAGAAAATAGTGGAATTTGTTCCGATTTCTTTTTCTTTCTTTGGAATTCCAATTAATTTCCGATTAAACCTATTTGGCAATACTCCGATAAATGGAATTCCGATAAATTTTCCGCTGATTTGATTCCGCTTTCCGTGGAATTTCTACAGACGGGTAATTACCGCTGCATTTTTGCAACTAAAGCCTTAAACATAGATAATTGCAAACTACAATTAACTCAAGTCAAATTTTAACGATTATATACATGTATCTGTAAATGAAAATACAAAGTTAAAAAATTGTAAACTTTACGTAAACTTTATTTCTAACTGCTTAATTTCACAAATCAGTGAACAGATAAAGCAAATTACTGCAGTAACATATAAATACATAACACTATGACGGAACTAATAGGAAACGACTATTTACATGTAATTAATGATAGTTGAGAAAAACAGTACATGAGTCCAGAAAATTACATTCACGTTTAACAACTTTTACATTTATTCAATTTTTAACAGTTCAGATACTTATTTTACGGATATTCATCAGTTTTGTATTATAATTTATATAGATTAACAGTTTTATTAAGGGTGTGTTTATGTACTTATATATTTATACATAGACATTTAGCTATATATAACTGTTACAGAGTATTTACAATTGGTAAACATTGTAACATTATATATGTAATACAATAGAAATTACTTGTTATGTAAAGACAACAATTTAATAGTAGTTGAATAAACAACAGCAACAAAACATATAACTAGTGCTCATACTTGTAGATATTGAACAAATCGCCTGAAACACATTTCCGAAGATTGAAAGCTGTGTCTACGACGCTCAATAATACAAATAGTATACGACAAGACATTGAGCGAAGTCTTTAGTTGAAATAGGACCGAAACGTAACGAAATACACTAAAGACTGTGTTCTGTTATCGGTTTACTATATAATTATCAAATATATATTTTTTAAAATATCTTTGTATCACAAATAAAAAGGTTGTATTGGTACATATATTTACACTAGGAGTCGTTTTTTATTATTTAAAAACATATACCAGAAATTATCAGTTTATCCATTTAAAATAATCTGTTATTTTACTACAGAATACACTCAGTTTATTTATATTACATTTATTGTCATTTGTGAACAATTCTATGAATTTCGGCATGTTTGGTCATGAGTAAAAATATTTGTTAATATACTTTTTTCTATCATCTATCATTTAGAAATAACGGGCATACTAAAAACAAAATGAAACTCATCCCCAAGATCATTACATTGGGTGCATTTTCTGTCAGATGTTTGGGTATTCCTCCATCTTCCGACCTCTATTGGTAACCTGTGATTTCTTGGAAAAGCCAGACTTGCATAAAATTTGTTTAATATTTCTATCTAGGTAGATTGAAACAGGAAAAGAACATACTAAGCTAGTAATTATAGCTGGGTAACAATAGACTCATCCGAGTTAGTGTTTGCTATATGTTTTATCGATAGTTTCTATATAGGTCACGCTCTTCACCGCGGAGACTGCTTGTAGTAAACTCTTCACGAATAAATGGGTGCAAGTATTTGAAAATCTAAGACAACTGAATGGTTGAAAAAGTAGGGTAAACACGAAGTATTTTTAAATTGTTGTGTTGATCATTTAAATATATAAATTTAATTGCGTTGCAAATCTGCATAAAGAAAAAAAAGGTGTTATTACGATGTTGTTCACCAGGAATGTGGTTATTTTATACCAAAATTTACTCACCTCTGGAAAAGGCCTTGCCAAGCTGTCCTTGTCGATATACAGCTTTACAATGAGTTATTTAGATTGTGAATTGGCGCTTCTGATCCGATCTAAAAGTCAATTGAATTGACACGCATCTGATGGAGATTAGAAATTGAGATACATGAAAGATACAAAGCCGCAATCTCCGTAGATCAAAGGAACACGTGTGAACCTTAAAGGTTTAGTTAGAACGTTCTTAAACGATATTACCGCATGTCAGGCGTTTTCATAATGAACAAAAATACATGCAACAATAATAGATGTGTCTACAAGGTCTTACTTGTTACATTGCCTACAGAGATATGCTAACTCGACAATAGGAGCCGATTACGGATATAGGAATGAGAAGGAGTCGATTATTACTGATGGCGGGAGGTATGCAATACTGGTTCTACTCAGGAATAAGTGGGTAGTCTACCTAAACCACTCCAAAATAGTTTAAAATGGGCTGAAAATGACGTTAAACACCAAACAAACATTCATAAATACATTTGATTTGACCGAGTATTTCATTTTATGTTAAGAATTTATTTTCGAATCTGAACATTGAACACTAAATTATGTCTTCAAAAGAAATGCAACCGTTGATAAACGCATGTTTACGTAATTTTTTACAATTTGTTTACAATATACCAAGCGATTTTGAATAAAATACCAAATGTGTTTTCTCTTTTTATGCAACAAATAATAAAAAAGTACACCTCATGGATGAAGTATGATACACAGAAAGTCGCCATGACACGTATACATTTACTAATTGTCTAAAAGATGAAATGTTGAATGAGTTCTGTTTATGCTACATTTCACGTGCTACGTTGATACCTATTGTTAGTGTCACATTGAACCATTTCTCATTCTACACCCTTAAACATATTTAGGATCAGTTCGCAGCGTTTTCCTCCATGCATAACTACAATGGATTATTCTTTTTATTATAAACAATTCGCGACTTGATTCATATCTAAATTAGAAGAAACACTCATTTTACAGACAAATTGCCTCTCTCATGAACAAACTCAATAAAACCGAGTCTGCTACTTTTATCTTTTGTTTGTTTGTGTTATTTACAAGGGATCCCCTTTTAAGTATTTATTATCATTCACACTAGCGTTTGTTAAGTGCTGTGTGGCGGCCGTAAAAGTTACCCCGATTACACATCAGTAGTGTTATTACTTACTGATCCTTTGAGATCATCAAACCCAATCTGTGTGGCTTTAAATTAGAATGTCGCTTAAACCGGTGCTAGGGGGCGTGAGCGGTGTTGCACGTAACATTACCTCTCATGAACAAACTCAATAAAACCGAGTCTGCTACTTGTATCTCTTGTTTGTTTTGTTGCTTGTTGCTTGCAATGTAGTTTCAGTATGTATTATTATTAGTCGTGATGTGGTCATATACAAGACATGATAGCAATTCTCCGTCAATTATTTTCTCATCACTTATGACTGCAATCTAGTTACTACGGTCGATATATATAAGTCTGCGTCCGTCCACGATATAGCATTACCCGCACAAAAGTGCTAAATACAATGTTTTGTCATTGTTAAAAAAGTATGAAAAGAGATATATTTACACCAGGCAAAACAAAACATTTGACACATTGAAACGGTCAGTCACAAACAAACCGCTGGGGGTCTAGAAAAGGTCCTAGGGTGCACCAAACATCACTCTTAACCTATTGTGATTCTATGTAAAGGGGACACCGCAAATATAGAAATCCCCATTAGAATATATGCCCTAACACTCTAGGCAGCATTAGTATGCAATAAATCACAAAGATGACAGTGTATACAAAAAGAAAAAGCATACAAACTTCATAGCAAGTACTCAATGACTTGGCAGAAACCAAAGCAACAAGGGAATATACCATAACTGGAATTTCCAAACACCATTGAAGACAAACATTAAACGTTACTGTCTTATTTAGGATTTTGGTAGACGTCATCATCTCTTATTTTAAATAAAATAAACACTTCGATTATACGTACTACAACTGATATCGAGAAACTCTTTTGTTAATACCGAACGCCATGGTGTAAACCAATAAGGCGATACAGCTAACGAGTATCAAAGAGTCAACTTCTCACCGTTCAGCCTGAATGTATTCAATTATTCAACGTATTGAATTGCATTGACTTATTCCATAACTATCACGCGTTGGCTTACTGTACTCGACATTTCCGTAATCGGTATTTCCTAGTGGCGGAATCTGACGAAGACGTCCGTAAAACAATTGGCGTTCCCGCCACTGACGGAAAAGGCCGATCAATGTTCCGTACTGTGAAATATAGAGCATAGCTTTTCTTTTCCCAGTATTTCCTATACAAATCACAGACAAATATGTAATATATAAATATATCATACTTTTAGGGGTTGTGGTAGTGAAATAACTCTGCAGTTCTCTATATGGTCATATATTATCTATTATTCCAATGTGTGTACTACTATAGACCGGAATAAAACTACTGTTCCAGACGGCCTTTTGGTCGGTATTCCCAATGGAATGGTTGAATGTACCTTCCCCATCACCGTCCGTAAAATCGATCTGATATGAGGCACTGCAATGCGCGTATAGACATCAAACCCCACCTAATCAATCTTTGATTTTTGTTTTTTTATTTTATTTATGATTGTGAGTGGATTGTGATCATTGAAGACAACTATTGGCGAAATACACTTCAAAATGTTGTAATGCCAAAATGAGTGAACGACACTCTTTTTCAATAGTTGAATAATTTGTCTGATGGTTGTTGAACGTTTTCAAAAAGTAACAAACTGGATGATCAACACTGAAAAGTTATGACAACATTTTCTATATTATCCAGCCATACCGAGAAAACGCATCTATTGCTTTTTACAAGTCGGTACAAGAAATCCAGCAATAACCTTGACCTTAGCCTCAATGGGTTTAACCTAACCATGTCCCACTGCATGTCCTAAAGTCCTTGCGCGACATAATTCACTTTTGTTGAGGTTGACGGTCAAATTCGCATCAGTAAGACGATCGAAGAAACTTCTGCAACAATGCATGTACACATATCGATATACAGGTAACACATGGCAATGTTAACAAAGAATAAAGGCATAAGATGTCACAAAAAGGGTTGACAATAGGGCTACCGCTTTGGAACGGTCAGTGGCAAAAAAGGTCGCTAGGGGTTTAAACCAAGTTCTAGGGTGCACCAAACCCCACAATTACCGTATTGTCATCCCAATAAACGGGACAGTGTAAATAATAAAGATATCCCCGCCATATATTCTCTAACAGACAAAGTAGCGTTAATAGGCAATATAATTAAAACACATAACTGATCACGTATAAATAATATATAAAAAATGCTTAAAGCCACAAAGTAAGTATTCAATGACTTGGCAGAGTCAATATTAATATGTGGTTTGTACGTGTTCGTTCGAAAGATTCACATCACACCTTTGTTCTCAAATACTCGTGCCTGATTTTAAGAATCAAGTAGAAATTAAACGTGACCGTGAGCTGCACGACGCAGTTTAAGTCAATAACTGTCTCTTGAGATATGTTCATTTCATGGGAAGCCTTTGATAGTGAAGATATATGGTGGAACCATCATTACATTATGTTTATCATTCATCCAATGGCGCTATGTTTCTTTGATGTTAATTGTTACTTGTTTGTTATACTGGTCTGGTATCTATTTGATTATATGACGGGGCAAATGAATTTCCATCTTCATGATATACTGAGCTGGCTTATAAAACGTCTTTAATAATTAGTAGAGCTCTATTTAAAATTCGGTATCAACTACTGAATATGTCTGCATTAATCCATTTGATTACAGATATATATATATGTAAATTGGGTGTTTTGCTGTAAAGAATTTTTTACCTCGAATTACAGCAGAACGACCCCAAAATACATAGCCATCCATAAATGGTGATTTATTATTGATTTATTAAAACTTTTTTTAAAATAGGGTAGTGAAGATTGCAAGTTTAATTTTTTTTTAATAGTTATCAAAATTACACTCAAATTACAAAAATAGTCTGATTGTGTTTTTTTTTTTTTGTAATCTTTATAATTATAAAATGTTTCTTTAATACAAAATAAATTTGTTGATTTGTTATCAGAATTTTAGTCAAATCAACAAATTATGATTTTTTCTTAGATAGGGATTCTGTTGTAAAAATTTTTTCAATTGAGATTTGATCCAACAACCCCAAAATACATATGAAAAACTTTTACCATAAAATCAACAAATTATCAATTGTTTTAGGTAGGGATTCTGTTGTAAAAAATTTTTCAATCGAGATTTGATCCAACAACCCCAAAATACATATAAAAAACTCCTACCACAAAATCAACAAAATATGAATTTTTTTAGGTAGGGATTCTGTTGTAAATTTTTTTTCAATCGAGATTTGATCCAACAACCCCAAAATACAGATGAAAAACTCTTACCACAAGTTGCCAAAATAAACCGGTTCAGAGTTATATTCTGAGATTTTTTAATAAAAGTTGATTGTTATCAAAATTACACCAAAATCAACAAATAAACACAAAATATGATTATTCTTTTTTAGGTGGGTGTTCTGCTGTAATTTTTTTTCAATCGAGATTTGATTTAACAACCTCAAAATTCATATGAAAAAAACTACTACCGTAAGTTGCTAAAATAAGCCGGTTCAGAGTTATATTTTGGGATTTTTTAATAAAGTTGATTTGTTATTAAATTTACACCTAAATCAACAAATAAACACAAAATCATACAAAAAGACTGAAAACGATAAAAGTAGAAAAAACAAGCAGCTGGTATGTCTTTTTTACACCTGCTACAAGTGTAGTATAAAATGTTCATCTACCAAAGATATTTTTATCTACATGAAAGAATAAGCCGTAAAACATGGAACTCAAAAATAACCCATAAATCTATTTTCTTAGCATACTGATTACCAAACAATCTTTCAGCCATGATTATCATACAGAATTGCTACAAGCAATGCTACAAGCAATGCTACAAGCAAAATAAGTTTCATATAGCCCCAAAATACACACAGACGATGTTAAACAATTACAAAACATGCCAAAATATATACAGACTATACTCAAACGATACCCAGACGATGTCAAAATATATACAAACGATGCTAAACAATTTTTAACTACACACAGAAGATTTCAAACAATCTTCAACTACACACAGATGATTTCAAACAATCTTTAACTGTATACAGACAATATCAAATGCTTCATAGATGGTACTCAGATTATACTCAGGCGATGTCAAACAATGTCAAACTATATTTAGACGGTGTCAAAATATATACAGACGGTACCAAACAGTCTTCAACTGCATATAAACGATACTAAAATTGGTTGGGTTTTAATATTATTTTAAAATAATATTAAAATATATCATAATATAAAAACATGGAAAACAAAAGAGGATACTTGACACAAGAACAAATAGAAGAACTTGTTGGATCAAATCTCGATTGAAATTTTTTTTACAACAGAATCCCTACCTAAAACAATTGATATTTTGTTGATTTTGTGGTAAAAGTTTTTCATATGTATTTTGGGGTTGTTGGATCAAATCTCAATTGAAAAAAGTTTTACAACAGAATCCCTATCTAAGAAAAAATCATAATTTGTTGATTTGACTAAAATTCTGATAACAAATCAACAAATTAATTTTGTATTAAAGAAACATTTTATAATTATAAAGATTACAAAACAAAACAAAACACAATCAGACTATTTTTGTAATTTGGGTGTAATTTTGATAACTATTAAAAAAAATTAAACTTGCAATCTTCACTACCCTATTTTAAAAAAAGTTTTAATAAATCAATAATAAATCACCACTTATGGATGGCTATGTATTTTGGGGTCGTTCTGCTGTAATTCGAGGTAATTTTTTTTTACAGCAAAACACCCAATTTACATATATATGATATTATCAAGGCATCATACGGTAAGCCTTTAAGATGTTTTCACTTCTAATGTTTAACCTTTAGACACGTATCATTACACGTATCATTACAGTATCGTCAGCACATTGGTGTCCGTTAGTATATTTGAATACAAAAGAGGAAAAAATGTGTTTGTTTGTATGGTGTTTTACGTCATTGTCAACATATGTAATGTTATATATGACGGTCGTTTTCTTTCTTTGTGGTGGAAGCAGACCACCCATTTTTTCTTGGTAGAACCAATACTGTACACAGAAGGTTTACAACGCAACATCGTTAACCCCTCGACAACGGAGGCACTAGAAAAAAAGAAAGAATGACATAAATCACAGCGAAAATGTCAAGTATTGCTAAATTGGAACCCGTGTCGTTTGTGAACATAAATGCATTATGTATAGGCATGTTTAATTCCGCTTTAGTGTATTTGTAATTATTTGACCATTACATTATACTGTCACTTATTCTTTGTTCTATGATGATTGCTTTGGAAATACCTGCTAATTGTAATCTCCTCAAAGTCAGATTAATGTGTCAGTCAACTGTTATCAGACATTTAGTATCAGCAAATTGTCTTTACACAGAACATCAAAGGCCTTACGATCATTAAGTCAAATAACAGTTTTATCCAATCTATAATTGTAACAACGTCTCCTTATCTGGCTTAACATCAAACAACAATAAACGGTGCATAGGCAAACAACGTACGTGTTAAAACATTCGTCTTTGTCATTCGTAGTCAAAACTATGAACTCAACAACTTTTAAAGACGTCTGCCTACCTAAATATTCATATTTATTATATAACCTATAAATAGACGCGTTTTCATTGGCTAAAAAGTAATTTTTTAGAAAAAATATCTAGCGATATTGACCTGTTTTTTTCTGATATTGACCAGTTTTATAAAACTGTCCCGAGATGTGATATTATTGAAAAAATCTATTGTTTAATTGTTATAAACTGTCAAATTCAAATTGAGGGTTATATAATAAAACAGTTATGGACTTTTCAGCTGTTATACATGATGTTGATATGTACCAAAAAATCATTATTGACCTCGGCTATCGCCTCGGTCAATAATGATTTTTTTGGTGCATATCACATCATGTATAACAGCTGAAAAGTCCATAATTGTATAATATAGGATTATGTATGTGTTAACCTGGCGGGGATATCGTTATTATCACTGTCCGGTTTAAGTGGGATGACAATATGATAAGAGTGAGGTTAAACAGTGTTTATCCCCGTGGCGGCCGTTTTTGCCAATGACCGTTCCAAGACGGTACCCCTAAGTTTAATACTCTTATGTTTGTGATGTCATGTCTTTTTTTAATCGTTGTAATTATTGTTTGTGTCTGTGGGTGTGTTTGCTTGACTCTGGTTTTTGAATTTTACATTTGTGTTCGACTTTTATATTTACTTGGATAAGGATTGTATCCATACCTGCGGATCGAATTTTGAAATGGTTGATTTGATTGAAATGCAGTATATCATTCGTGGATGATATTACCTTTCAAACCTGGTTTAAACCCCCAGTGGCCTTTTTTGTTACTGACCGTTCCAAGGCGGTAGCTCTATTGTCAACCCGTTTGTGTTTGTGATTCTTATTTGGCCTTTAATTCATCTTTATCATCGATTTTCATTTCTATATTTCCTTGATTTGTTAAACGTGTTGGCACTATATTCATTGATTGATAGCGTGAATACATACATCACAGTCTAAGATAAACTATATAATGTATCATAACAAGTAAACTATATAATGTATCATAACAAGTAAACTATATAATGTATCATAACAAGTAAACTATATAATGTATCATAACAAGTAAACTATATAATGTATCATAACAAGTAAACTATATAATGTATCATAACAAGTAAACTATATAATGTATCATAACAAGTAAACTATATAATGTATCATAACAAGTAAACTATATAATGTATCATAACAAGTAAACTATATAATGTATCATAACAAGTAAACTATATAATGTATCATAACAAGTAAACTATATAATGTATCATAACAAGTAAACTAAGCCATACCACTATCCTTTATATTCAATAGACACATTTAACCCTTCAAAAGGCGACTGTATCATTCCACGCATAAATCTAATTGTGTTATCGCCATAACGACATAACCCGACGCATCAAATGTGTTGCTTAGTCACGAACTGAACAACTAAGTCACGAACTGAACAACTAGGTTGTCGTGACATTTGATATTAACGACTAGGAGTATTTAAGGAAATCTTTGTTAACATGTATACAAGTCAGAAAACCTTTTAACTTGTTTTACCAAAGTAGGCACAAGTCTTAGAGAAAACGCAGTATTTACAAAACGTACTCCGTCAAAACGCGCATTCAAAACAAACAACAATTGCATGGATGAAAATACGTTAGAAGTTAAGTAAGGACAAAAACATGTATATACAAGTGTTGCCAACAGAGGTTTGGTATTTGACCAGTCTGTGGCGGAAATGTGAAGACTACGCATTGTCACCCCAATTAAACAGGACACTGTAAAGAGGTAAATCCCGTAAGGCTGTAATCTCTTCACACTAAAGACCAATAAGTATATATTTATGCACGATACTAATCAGTCAGGCAGGGATTTTCAAAACCTGACTTCTATGGTAACGTGATTTACAAACTTCGTAAGATCCTTGGTCATGATCACTTTCATACTAGCTTTGTTAAAGAGTTATGACCCTACCATTTTGCAACGCACTGCATGCTTCGTTGTGGATCCATTTACATTTCGCCACTATGCTTTCCTCTTTGATTGTGCGATGACCGGACAGGCTGTGGACTTTATGATGACGTCTACCTAAAGCCCAAACGGACGGTGACGTTTGATGTTTTTCTGCAGTCTTGTCTTGTCGTGCCCTCAATGGTTTATACTCTTGTTGCTCTGACTTCTGCCAAGTCATTATGTACCTTTTTTGTGGCTTTCTAGGCTATTTTTTTTTTTTATTTATATATACACGAGCATCTTTGTGTTTTACTTATATTGCCTATTAATGCTGCCTTGTTGGTTAGAGAAAAGTTCATGGCAGGGATTTCTTTATTTACACTGTCCCGTTTTATTGGGTTGACAGTAGGGTAAGTGTGAGGTTTGGTGCACCCTAGAACCTGGCTTAAACCCCCAGCGGCCTTTTTTGCCACTGACCGTTCCAAGGCGGTAGCGCTATTGTCAACCCCTTTGTGTTATTGATGTCTTATTTGGCCTTTTATTCATCATTATTTGTTTCTCTGTGTGTTTGTGGTTGACTGGAGTCCTTGAATGCCGCATTTCCTGTCGGATTTTTATATCTATATTATCCATAAAATATTTTCATTGGAAATAAGCAAACTAAACCAAAAACGAACATGGCTCAGTTCTTGCACCACAACTTCGCTCACTGCACTAGAACAACATTTAAATATTCAATTTATGGGGGGTGGTAAGACATAAAAACACGCAAGGATTGACAATAGGGCTACCGCCTTGGAACGGTCAGTGGCAAAAATGCCGCTGGGCGGGGTGGGGTTTAAACCAGATTCTAACGTGCAACAGACCTCACTTTGACCTTATTGTCATCCCATTAAACGGGACAGGGTCAATCAATATATCCCCGCCAGGTTATAATCTCTAATACATGTATGTTTGCACTTGCAATAAATACACGAGTCAGTATGATTACATGACCTTGCTACAAACCTATACGTATATAACGCCTATACATATTTGAATGATTCAATTGTCATTGTTGCACAATGAATTGTTAGTAATGACAAAACTGCTCGTTTATTATACTTAATCTGTCTTACTTGCTAAAGTGTCAGTATGAGTACTTTGATATTCGTAATCTTTGTATAACTTAAAAGCTACTCCATCAGGGTTACCGTTACCACAAACTTCGTAAAACCTTTGCAAATTTTATTATTGTAACCCTGATCTTTCCATATATAAAAGCAATTTAAGGACTCTTCTGCGACAAGGACTATCACAACCTGACTTCTATGGTGATGTGATTTACAGACTTCGTAAGGTTCTTTGTCATGATCACTTTCATTCTATATTTGTTAAACTTGTTAAAAGGTTAATCAAAAGAGGTTATGACCCTATCATTTTGCAACGTACTGCATGGTTGGTGGTGGACCCTTTTACAGTTCGCCACTACGCTTTCCTCTTTAACTGTACGATGACCGGACAGGCTGTGGACCCTATGATGACGCCTACTTTAAGCCCATTAGGACGGTGGCGTTTGATGTTCGTCCGCGGTCTTGTCTTGTCGTGCCCTCAATGGTTTGTTCTCTTGTTGCTCTGGCTTCTGACAAGTCATCGAGTACCTTCATTGTGGCTTTCTAGGCTTTCTTTTTGTATTTATATATACACACACGAGCATCTACCTTTTAACGCTGCCTTGTTTTCTAGAGAATATTTCATGGCGGGGATTTCTTTATTTACACTGTCCCGTTTAATTGGGATGACAATAGGGTAAGTGTGAGGTTTGGTGCACCCTAGAATTTAGTTTAAACCCTCAGTGGTCTTTTTGGCCAGTGGCCGTTTTGGCCACTGACCGTTCCAAGGCGGAGCCCTATTGTCAACCCTTTTATGGTTGTGATGTCGTTTGCATTTGTTATTACTTTTACCTTCTCGTTTTCTGTTTGCCTGTTTGTTTTTGTGTTTTTTGGTTGACTGTAGTCATTGAATGTTACTTTCCCTGTCCGATTTTTATAACTTTCTTTTTTTTTATTTGCTTTTGTTATGTCTTTAAATTCGTGGCATTATTCAATACGAACAGGCTCTATCATATTCTTGTTTTGACATCATTATATTTTAGGTTCTATAAAGTTAATGTCAATTAGTACTGAACATATATATATTTTTAATTACGTCGATATGTCTAGCTTCCAACTATGTTGTTATATACACACCCACCCACACCCACACTTTAAATGTATCGTTTGCTAACTTCTCTTGATGTGGACTTTATTGTTAGGAGACTTCCTTTGATGAGATGTACCTTTATTTACATAGTTTTGTCAATTTGGGCGTTAAAGACAGGATAATAGCGAGGTTGTGTACACATTACATTTGAGTTAAGCTGACCTGTATGCCATTTTGCCTTCAGACCCTTCAAAGTCAGTGAACATGTCTTTATCGTGCTTTATGTTACGTAGATTCCTTTTCATTCATTCGGTGTGTGATCGTTGCGTTAAATCGCTATAGTTTCTGCATACAATTATATGTAAATTATTTAATAAAATGTTTTCCCGAGCAAAATGTAATACAATGCCATATTTGGAGAATGTAAGGCATTTATTTGAATGTAACCATCTAAACCAGATATGAATTTGGAAATGTGTATTTTAGAGTCATGTAAAATAACAAAGGATGTCCACATGTTTCTAAATGAAACCCGACTCATTGTTATGCACAATTAAGCGTGAATAAAATGAATGGTGTTGCGATTTATTTTCAATATAAAACGAATACTTTGTTTTACTGATAGCAATGAACGACCTTAATGATTCATTATATTCATAAAACTAACTTTCTAGCATTAATAACTCAAATAAAGTGTAATTATCGGACACGACATAATAAAAACCTAATTATAAAAAAAAGAATTACATCTCGGGCTATCTGGGAAACGCTGAACTAACAGTTAAAAGTAAAAGCGAGATCGCAGTATGCATGCGTTTATTTATAGTTAGTTGCGTTTAAAATAATCACTTATAATTTACCAAACACTATTTTCTGATTCCGGCTTTAATCATTCTCAGAGAGAGCTTTAGAATATTCAAATATAAATGAATATTAAGTATCAAATGTTGACGATCTGAATCAGTCAAATAACGATATAAAATCGCATATTGTTTGATTGGGTTGGCATTTTTCAATATGTCCTTATTATGGCAATTGTATAAATGCTACTATCATGAATTGCAATATGAATGGATAAATGTGGGTACAGCTTAAAACGTAATGATTCAGTAGAAACACCCTGTTTAATGTTTCCAGCGATCATTACCTGGTCCAAGTATTAACTTTCATACCCCATCCAACCCCTCCTCCAAGAAGCGAAAACGGGGTTGTCTGGTGTATGAAACAAAACCTTAATTTCGGATTCAAAAGTTTGCATATTGTAAAATTAAAACATCTATTAGGTAATTTTGCATAGTTTATCGGATTTTTTTAGTAAAAAATGTTTTTAAACATGTTTTTATTGTCGAAATATCCGTTATAAAATCCTGCTAATATAAGCTTTCCCATCGCTTAATGGAATTAAGGCAGGACCACGTAATGTTAATGACAGAGGTCATCATGGTCATTAACAATATAATTAACATAACTAGCAGATATATGCAGAGCATTGTGTTTGAAACGATATCTGCGAAAAAATAACAAAATGTGTTAATCTACTAGCTTTACAGATACTATAATTTCTTTCTTATTTCAATGTAAAGGGAGGTAGTTTCAATTTTTTAAAGCTTTGGATCGTTATTTTATTATAATGACAACGTTAGTATCCAATGGCTTTGCTGGTTTTATAACTTGAAACCCAGAACTGATGTTCTTTATCATATTGGTATTTTTAAATATGAAATACGATGTTTTAACTAAATGGGAGATAAATCTGATACTTACATTAGATCACAACTATTTAGTAAAAGAGAAGATCACCCTATGTCATGCAAATGTTTTATAATACTTCACATTATAAAACAGTATTCAATTTCTTTAAGCTAAATGTACATAAGGACTTTCTAAACTTATTTTGTTCAGTATATATATATATCCTTGTTGATGACATTCGAAAAAGGTAGATATAAAAGTCAATTTACACTCGTTTCCCTAAAGCAAATCATGTTCAAATACTACATGGCATCGTTCATGCAAACGTAATATAGTCGGTCTGGAAGACATTTTCCAAAGTAATCTCTTTTTAATATTATTGGCTAACATGCCTATGTCAGCCTATTTAACATGCCTATGTCAGCCTATTTAACATGCCTATGTCAGCCTATTTAACATGACTATGTCAGCTTATTTAACATGCCTATGTATGCCTATGTCAGCCTATTTAACATGCCTATGTCAGCCTATTTAACATGTCATTGTATGCCTATGTCAGCCTATTTAACATGCCTATGTCAGCCTATTTAACATGCCTATGTATGCCTATGTCAACCTATTTAACATGCCTATGTCAGCCTATTTAACATGCCTATGTATGCCTATTTAACATGCCTATGTATGCCTATTTAACATGACTATGTCAGCCTATTTACCATGCCTATGTCAGCCTATTTAACATGCCTATGTCAGCCTATTTAACATGACTATGTACGCCTTTTTAACATGCCTATGTATGCCTATTTAACATGCCTATGTCAGCCTATTTAACATGACTATGTCAGCCTATTTAACATGACTATGTCAGCCTATTTAACATGCCTATGTCAGCCTATTTAACATGCCTATGTCAGCCTGCTGTAGCTGTAATATAATGGTAAGCCTACCGTTGTATGAGCAGCTGTTTTTATTAAACGTTGCGTTATATAATAAAGTCCGTCCATTACGTGTTGCATATAGATAACATTCGAAAACATAGTAACATGATCAACTGTTATGTAAGTGCTGCGATTATGTTTCGTTTAAAGACACTATCATCACTACTAATTAATACAGCACTATTAGTCAAACAACAACAACACTCTGTCTTCAATACATACCTCGCTTATCAGTCAATAAGCATTTCAAGGATGTTCGTTATTTGTATTGTAACAATACGTATGTTCATATAATTGCTTTATTATATACAATCACATTGTTTACTTAGTATATATAACACCAAATATACATTTATTAACATTTGCTGTCAGAAATACGTGTAATGTTTTCTTGAGTTTGCTGAAATATATCGGTTAAACGTAAATAACAAGAAGTGTTTAGATTATGTACCACATTTATTTACTTAAAACGTGTTTAAAAGTAGGTACACAAATCTAATAGATAATGTAGCATTCACAGAAAACTGTCAAATAAAAACACGCATACAAAACTAACACAAATATTAAGCAAAAATAAAAGCAAAGTATGCGAAACTACAAACAAAATGGGTTGACAATAGGGATACCGCCTTGGAATGATCAGTGACAAAAAAGCCATTGGAGTTAAAGTAGGTAAAACGGAAAATACGTGTGGAAACTATAGACTTTCAATTGTGTATTAAGCAATGAAACACAATTTGACGTCCTTCTACTCTGCATTTGAAGTTCAGTGTGGGGATCGCAACACATATATCAACATTTCCATGCTTTGCGCTGTGCATCAACAAATTCCTGGAGTTTCAGATTCATAATATACCGTTTTATACATTTCATGTAATTGGAGTCATTGTTTACTTCCTGTAATGAATACACATCTGTAATAACGATATTATAATTGTTGAAGTCAGTAACACAACGATTTATTATATAGTTTTACCTTCTTTGTTTTGTATAATCGGTATATTATAAAGCAGTACTGTACTGATATTTATATATCCATGTGTTGTTTATGCCTTATTGACGAACAATTAAACGTAATAAAACGACGCATCCTGGTTACGCGTTTATTAAAATACCATTAATTCAATCTATGCATTGCGATAAAACGATTGTATAATTTTCTATGAAATTAAATAGGCGCATTTTGCCTTTGGTGGTATAACACGATTAATTAGAGATTTTTTTTTATCATAATCGTATAGTTCAAACGTTCCAATTATTCTTCAATTATGGCATCATCATGATCATGGTAAAAACGACTTGAACAGACTCAATAAAACCGGGTCTGCTACTTTTATCTCTTGTTTGTGTTTGTTGCTTTCCAGGGATCCACTTTTCAGTATTTATTATCATTTACACTAGCGTTTGTTTAGTGCTGTGTGGCGGCCGTAAAAAAATTTCACCGGCTACAAATCAGTAGCGTTATTACTACTGGTCCTCTGAGATCATCATGCCCAGCGTTTGTGGCTTTAAAGTAGAATATCGCTTAGGCCGGTGCTAATAGGTGTGAGCGGTGTTGCACATCACATAACCTCTCATGAATAGACTAAATAAAACCGAGTCTGCTACTTTTATCTCTTGTTTGTGTTTGCTCCTTTCAAGGGATCCATTTTTATTATTTCATTATGTAAGAACCAAAGACATAAAGACATCGAATTTATCATGATGAACTTTGCCACTATGCTTTCCGGTTTGATTGTTCGACGACCCGAGAGAGTGCGGAACGTATGATGACGTTCACCTAAATCATGATTTCTTTAACATTCTTATATACATGATCTTCTTTGTGTTATACTAATAGTGTCTATTAATGCTGCCCAGTGTGTAAGAGGATATAGCATGACTGGGATTGCTTTATTTACACTGTGTCGTTTTACTGGGATGACAGTAGGGTAAGGTTGAGGTTTGGTAAACCCTAGACTTGGTTTAAACCACCCAGTGGCCTTCATTGACACTGACCGTTCCGATATCTTTATCTATCCTTAGGTTTGCAATTGGTGTGTGTTTCTATACCTGCATAGAATTTTATATCAACTTTGGTTATGTGTTACCATAGTTCCACCTGTATAAATAAAGTACCATATACATAACATCATCAACCAGACCAACTCCCATATTACCAGTTAATTCCTTAAGAGCTTCCAAACAAACGAACAGAGCATTTAAATAATATAGTTATTGCATGTTAAACCAATTGTGTTTTATTTTTGAACTAAAATGTTTCGCTTCTTTTGAAAGTTTTCAGTCAATGATCTCAACCCTTAACACGTCATTGGTGTTTTAAATTAACGTCACATTTATGCCTGCTTTCCGATTTAGCTGTTATAAATTAGTGATTATGATTTTTCTCCCACCGAAAAGTTTTTATCTGAGAAGTTTAATTTCTTTTTAAAATTATTATTGCATGTAATCAAATTCATTACTGTTGTATCAAATGTATAACACTAACTCTATAATAGCATCTGTCAGGGCATGATTACGATTTATTTTCGTTAAATTCCGATTCGGTATTGCATAAGAGACATATATCGAATTTATAGATGTATAGCCTTGCTTGTGCAGTGTGATGGCAGTAAAACGTCTCCCCGCGCTTGCAATCAGGACTGTATTCATTCGATCTTTGGAGATCGCTAAGCCCGATACATATATACTCAGCTGCAAAAGAAAGTAGCCACTTTGAAAGTTTTACTATACACCCTATCCTCTTTATCAAGCAACATTCCCTTAATGAAAAACAAAGGACAACATGAGATTGGCAATGGAATGATACAAACTTTGGTACCAAACATGGCATATTCATTTTGGAATTTGTCAATTAATTCTAAAAAGTCTTTATACAATTAAATCTAAACAAAACTCAGTGGCTACTTTCTTTTGCAGCTGAGTATATTTAGATATCGGTGGTACATTTTCAAATGTTTTTGTTTTCTTACTTAAATTTTGATTCGATGGTTCCACTACTCCGGCCGATAAAGGCTCTGGGTATTGTTTAACCACCCATAGGATATGTTGTCTGCTTTTTGTGAGGCGCAGGCTTCATATCCTCTGCTCCCAACTAAATTCCATTTTGTTTATTTCGCTCTTCGGTGCATACACTTGTTTTAGATATTGGTACCATACGCCGCTGGACATGGAATAATGGCAGTAAATATGGCATGTCCACCGCCATATGCATGCCATCTTCGGGATGGTTAAAATTCTGTACTATTGATTTTATGAATATTGAGTTCTGCTCAACCCGGGGCTAGTGGGGCATGAACGGTAGCAAGCATATTTCACTACCGTTCATGAACAGTCTCAATCAAATCGAGACTGCAATATTTCGTATTTATCGTGTTCGGCCTTTTCCAAAGGTCCACTTTCATACTATTTTATATGAAATTATCCTAAGAACTCGACTGTAATAAAATGCAATTTATCATGGAGATATGTACATTTCTGCCTTATAAAGGGGTTGGGGTTGACCTAATACATGGAGCTTTATTAGTCACTGATTAATAAAGACAAATCACGTAACTGACGTCATAAATTGCAAGAAGAAAAACAATATGGCAGTGTCCTCAAAAAGTGTAATATTCTTTTCAATAGATAAAATTAGTAACCATACTCTGAGTACAGACAATGAGGATAATCTTCATGATACAAATGATACTGTACCAGGGCCTTTTACTATCAAGTTTATTAGGCTCGGCACGATATAGCCTCGCCATCCTTGGTTTAATAATGTTGATATTAAAGGGCACTGACTAAATATTCTCTATATGATGCCTAATCCCTAACTTTTTTGTAGTTAGCTACATTTTACATTTAAATTTCAGATGCTGTGGACTAGCCATGTACCCACCATCATTTCGATCGTATAATCACTATTTTAAACCAAAACCAATATATGCAAGAGGAATTCGAAGCTTTAGTTACAAACCAAGTTATAACGATCACAAAGGACCGGCATTGGACAGGATTTCCTGGGGACTTATTAAGAGAAGCGAGAAGGAGGTTGATACTCCCCAGCAGTTTGGAGAGTACAATCCACCATTGTGGGATATATATTCATATGAGCAACTTGTCAACCTAGTTGATAAACTAGAAAATTTAGAAACTAAAATCAACAAAAAAAGAGATTTCGATTCAATTGGCAGGGGGTTAATCAGGAACAAACGATCCATCGACAATGCATTAAGTGGTACAGTTGACGATTTAGACAGCAAACTTGAAATGCGCGAAGTAGATACTCCTTTGGTAAATCTGGATGAAGAAAAGCAAGACGGCGATGAAAAACGAGGTTTTGACAGACTCTCTAGTAACTTTGTGAAAAAAAACTCAGACAATACTGAAATCGAAAGTGACAAAAGGGGATTCGATAGACTTTCGTCAAGTTTCATTAAGAAGCGTTTCGATCGTTTATCTAGTGGATTTGTCAAGAAAGATTCCCAAAATAACATGTACAAAAGCCTTCCAGTAATGGAATACAAGGACGGAGCAGATAAGCGAAAATTCGATCGTATGTCATCAGGATTTATAAAGAAAAGCCAATCAGAAAATGATAAAAGAGGAATCGATAGGCTAGGGTCTGGGTTTGTGAAGAAAGGCACCGATATCAATATTGAAGATCGGTCCTTTGACAGAATGTCGTCTGGTTTTATAAAGAAAAGTGAGTCAGATAATAAAAGAGGATTTGACAGAATGAGTTCTGGTTTTGTTAAGAAAGATTTGGAAACAAGCGCAGGAAAGAGAGGATTTGATCGCATGTCATCCGGTTTTGTGAAAAAGAGCTACGATTCAGATGAAGCACTTGTCGATGCGTATCAAAAGCGTTACTTTGATAGAATGTCGTCCGGGTTTATTAAGAAGAGTAACAAATTGGAAGATAACGATGATGGGGACTTTCAAAAGCGATACTTCGATAGGCTTTCTTCAGGTTTTGTTAAGAAAGATTCCGCCGTGGACGGTGAAAAAAGAGGGTTTGATAGGCTTACCACTGGATTTATCAAGAAAAGCGCGGATTTAAACAATGAAGCGAACATCGACTATAAACCAAACAACGATGAGGAGGTACCTTATGAAGACAAGCGATATTTTGACAGGCTAGCAAATGGACTTGTGAAGAAAAAAACACAGTTTATGAAAGGGGTGGATAGACTTGGTTCCGGATTCATACAGAAAAGCAGCACTGATCAGATGGATGATTTCATGAATAAACGATATTTTGATAGAATTAATTCGGGACTTGTTCGAAGAGATGAGCCTAACGATGTCAGTGATGACCTACCATATATAATGCGTGCGCGACGAAGTCCATGGGGTGACGGTGGCAAATTAGATCGAATAGGATATGGCTTAATAAAACGAGGACTTGCACACTCTGCCTTCCAGCATGAAGGTGTGCCTGGATTTTCGTTTATCAACGTGGATTAAAATCGCCTTCACAGGCTGCATGGATCAATCAGACACACCATGCATACCAACAGCACCTAAAACGAGTTAATCACAAATGGGAAAACTGGAATTACCCTACCAATACATAATATGAAATCGTAGACATTTGTGTCAATGTATTGTATTTTAATTGCGTATAGCTGTTTTACACTGTCTCCTCACACAATTAGCATTTTCAAATGAAATTCATATCATAAGCAATACAAACGTTTGGATCATTATTGAACACTTAACGGATTCTTTTAAATGACATGTCTATGATAGCTGTTAATGAGACTTGGTCCCTGAAGTTTTATATACCAATGTCATGATGTATTCTCACACGAATACATATTTAAGTAGACGAGAAAAACATAGAATATGCACGCATATCTAAACACTACTACATTCAGCTGGACACTGCAAATTAAAAATTACAATGATACATGACTAAGGGCAATGAGATGTAGATAAACGTTTAAATAAGTAACAGTAATTTCTAAATAAATAGGGTTTCAGCAAAATACCGAAATTCAAAACAATTGCATAAATTTCATAGTAATAATTTAAAACGTCATTACACAATGTTATGACATATACTTTCAAAACAGTCCATATACTTTTGCAATTACTTTCGTGTTTCTTACTTAACTCATTTAGAAGAAGTGACATTTTTTGCAGGGTGTTTGACTATGGATATATACATTTAATATGTCTCCGAAACATATCTGTAGCGATAACGTGTGTTAAAATCATGGAGTACATAATTGGAAATCAAGTGTCCAATAGAAGAAAGATTTTTAAAATCAGGAGTTTTCACGAAACATGCAATTATCGGTTGCCTACCTACTGATTTATTGAGCTGTGACACAATAATCACTGGCGCGAGGCAGGCGTTTTCAAAAGACATTAGTTATCATGCAACTGAAAATTACTATAATTTGTTTTCTCTTTTCTACCGTATTATTAACTACTGTAATAGACCGTATGTAGTGTACGTGATATATTTAGCTTACTCAGAGCCATACGTGGACAATTAAAACTACCTATGTCTACAATATCCGAATATACATATTAAGCTTTAATACCTAAGGTACTTTGGGTCTTGTATTCAGGATAAATGTTCGACTATTCCTAATAACGACTTCCGCCCAAGTTATAGCTCTTGACTTAATTCCTCCATTTGTTTTTTAACAAAGCAGACTTGAGCTATTACATTCATGTTTAGGTAAAGTATTTTATATAAATCAGTTTCATGCTAAATACATTACCTGGTTGACAGGTTCGCATTTATCACATTTCGTCACCAGTCCATATACATCTTAAATTCGATGTTAAATGTAGATCTACTTACTCTCTATATACTTTTTGTTTTGCATTTATAATTAAGTGTTGTTTTCAATCAAAATATATCGACAGCTGTAACGAAATGCGCTTGGAACTAACCGTGTAAATATGAGCGCCTTCGATATTTTCGCATACCATAAGATAATCTCGATCAAAAATGTTTGTCATTTTACGTACTCATTGAAAAGGTTCAACAAATATACGAATGATTGTCTTAGTTTATACAAAATGTTCCAAGTGTCTTCTATTGGTTCAGCATAAACCGTTAGTGGATCTTATCTAGTTTATCAAAATATTATAAATCTTATTACCACTTTGTATTCTCATATGTATGAATGTATGTGTCTTTAACTATATTTTACTGCATAGTGTTTACTTTTTGTATGTATTGTGCATATCATGCAATTGTTATACCCCTGTGAAATACCACAGGTAAATACACAACTGCACCTCTGTCACAATATTTTACCATTGAAGGATTGAAACCATTTGAAAAACGAATGAAGCAAATATTACCAACTCCGAGTTGAATTGTAGACAACACTCCGGCATTAAAGAAACACTAATGCATTAATGATTCAGTAAAATACAACACATATCCGCGTAGGATAGCCAGTGACAACATTAATATCTTTACATCGCAAACGAATATACCAATGTCATATATAAATGTTGCAACTAGCTAGTTTACGAGGATATATGTTTCTACTTGATAATGGTCACCGTGATAAATCATTGAACATTTCTCAATATTTTATGAAAGCACACACGTTTTAATTTTAATAAAATTTATTTTCATATAATGTTTATTGATATGTTTAATCCAAACAGGTAGGATATTAAGCCTTTGCTTTAGTATCGTCCCCTTGAAGCTGAAAAGCAGTCCCAACAAAAATCGACAAAATGATATATAGGGTCCTATAGAAACCACA
Source organism: Cyrtodaria siliqua (assembly GCA_037043455.1). NCBI lineage: Eukaryota > Metazoa > Mollusca > Bivalvia > Adapedonta > Hiatellidae > Cyrtodaria > Cyrtodaria siliqua. Next base: position 316,561 of record JAWPHD010000506.1, read on the forward strand.
GCGTCCGAACGCAATGGCATCGTAGGTCCGCTCTGTACTGCAAACAAGGACTTGAAACTACAATGAAAGAGACAAAAAACAACAGAAAGGGTGGTGAAGACAGGGTTACCGACTTGGAACGGTCAGTAGGCAATAAGGCCTACTGGTTAGCTTGAATCCATTTTATATGCGCACAATCCTCGCTATTATCCTGTCATCAGCGCCCAAATAGACAAGACAGTGTAAACAAAACTACATCCCATCAAAAGGAAATCTCTAACAATAAAGTCCACATCCAGAGAAACCAACTAAAGATATACATACAAAATAATAAACATCTCAGCTTGTATCCAGAATCGTACTGAACAACCATAGTAGTTGCAGCTAAAGAGAAAACCAATCTAGGGTACGACCAGAAAACCCTAAAGCTGTTTAACACATAACTTGCGGTTCGGGCGTAAAATAAATATATGCTATATTTGTAATTTTACACTAGTGTAATAAATATGCAGCGGAATGCCAAATCATCGTTCGGCCCTTTAGTTCAGCTCGGTGTGCGTCGGAATTGCCTCGTAAATATCCGTAACCGTTTAAAACCCCAGATTACGGAAATCGACGAGGTTGTTTAGTGTCGTAAGGAGAAAATCGAGTCAGCATACGACATTGGCATATCTACGACGTCATCATACGGCAACGTTTTAGTCAGGCAGCTACAATAATAAATGTTTCTTAAGAGGAATTTTCGGAGCGATAAATAGAATCTGAAATTCGTACATATTTAATATTGAATTTATTAAACTCGCGGAAAAGAAATTTATATTATATTCAGCATAGCTTTAATGGCTCTCATATACGATTCTAGTTAACACATAACTCCAAAAATGCGTCTTAAAGATCATGTATTACTGTAGATGCCTATATATAACGTGTTTATGTATCACTATAGAAGTAGATGTAACAGTCGAACGTTGTAACAGTCGAACAGGAAAATTTAGCATTGAAGGACCACATTCAACCAAAACCAATTACAAGGATAACGAAGAAGTACGGCATGTCAAAATCAAAATCATAAACGTGTTGACAATATGACTACCGCATTGGAACGATCAGTGGCAAAAAGAGCGCTTACACAAACTTTTCTTTTCGAAAACAAGCCCTCTAGAGACAATATTACGCTAGAAAACAATTGCACACACTAACTAGATGACATTTCAAGACGATGTACTCTAAGATTACGTCACATAACAATGCTAATGTCCCTATAAGATTAATTTGATATGGATGAGAAACAGGTATATTGGTTAGGAAATGCAAAGCCCTTGAACGTGGAATACATATGCAACAACCTTATGATAACATAATGGATGTACATTATGTCATCATAAGGTTGTTGCATTATAATAAAGATGCTATAATAAGATGCATTATAACATGCATTGGTGTGTTCATGGTGTATTTCTTGAATGAAAATGCATGTTCACACACCAACTCACCGGAGATATATGTCAGGAATAACACGAAACACGTTCTATTCAACACCAATCACACAAACCAAGAAACTTGTATTCCAATTAAAACAGTATATGCCGAGGAATTATTGTGTGATTACATTTTCAATTTGAATCAAGGGTTGGACATCAAAACCCGTTTTTAGTTCTAATACTAATGCGTTACACGTGGCTTATTCAAACCTGTTGTCTTTTGCTATAATAATCAGTGGTCCATCACGCGATGAAAATCTTTTGATGGCTAAATTTAGTAAACTTTGGCATGCATGCTTAATGTAATCCTTAGCGTGTGTGATAATCGTTCCAATGCATGGCAAAGCTGAAAATGCTCATGAGCCTCAAAATTAGGTCAAAGGTCAAGTGAGTGCAAACAAGAAATTCTTTAAAGAAGACAGTCGGCCCGTTTGGGGAAGCACAATGTATAAGTGATTGATGGTCATGAAGTGAAATAATTTTAATAGCGAAATGTAAGGTAGAGAGTATAGCAATATAACCTTTTCTATCGGTATTCCGACAAAAGTTGACACGGCAGTGCCAATGTGGGGAATTTGAACAAAACAAGTTAGTGCCTTCCATTACGGAAGGCCATTGTTAAAATATTTAAAGGAGCATAACCCTGAAAACAAGAAGCCCAAGAGGGCCTGAATCGATCTACTAGCAATGTGTACTCTGTTAGATAATTCTACATGCAAATTAGCAAAGCTCTAACTTTGTGGTTTGAAAAAAGAAGATTTTTTAAATGTATTTCCAAATATTTCTATGTAAAACTGTTGACTCCCGGTGAGTTGCTTATTCTGACCGCAGGGTCACCATTTGTACAACTTGATAAAGGACCACTATATGATGCTACATGCAAAATATCAAAGCTGTAGCCCTTGTGGTTTCAGAGAAGAAGAACCGGTCACCTTGAAAAATCACGTGACTAGGAAATCACGGCGATATGTAATTTTTAATATGGTTTCATTACCAGTTACCATGTAAAATTAACGCACTTTGCAAGAAAATAGAATAATTTATTTGCAATTTCAGCATTTCTATTCCTTTCTTCATCTTTTCCGATCACGATTAAAGTACATCGTAACAAATCACCTAACGATATACCATTTATCAACAACTACACTTATTAAACAAATATACTAGTTTCCTGTGGCCTTGTCAGACGAACTTAGCCAATCAGCATTCAGTTTAATAATCACTGTAGGCTTTCATAATTTATATATCGCTTTCAACTCGAGTTTTGATAGGCTTACACAGAAACACCTCCTGCGAGGCCAAAAGCCGACTTAAACGGCTGGCGCCGAAAAAAAGATATAGGGTTCTAATAACTTAAATGATGCTGAATATATAGCATTTATTCTCCCAAAAAAAAGCATATTTGTGTAAGATACATGTCATAGCAACATTAAGGCATATAAAAAATTATGGTCGAAGGTTAATAAGTGCATTTTAAATGCAGTTTAATGAAAAATATTCTGATTGAAACATGATTTCAACCAAACAATCATTGAAAACCACTTGTTTTGAAATTGTTTTACACAACAATTTACATGATTATGTATGACATACAAAATTGCCCTGCTTAAAGTTTTCTGAAATATGAAGGGTTTGATTTGTTTTGAAAAACAAATATTGCCGAGATGCCTACAAAAAGATTTCATCGCTACTAAGCATTATCTTTTGTCCATCTGTTTTGGCAATTGCTTGGCATGTTGCGTTGACAGAAAACAGTGCAGTGTAACACAACCACATCTTGCAGTTGAACAGGGTTTCTCAGATGTACAACCGCATCTTAAGGATAGCAGTTTAGCTCTGGCGGTATATTTGATCGCATTGTCTCAGGAGCGAGAGAGAGGCTTCAAATTTGACCTGTTTGTTAGAAATATAGCTCAAGAATTGATCAAGTCTTGAACTGTATCATTAACCACATAACGTCTTTACCATCGCTAAAAAAGAACTCATGCTTTGCTAAGGTTCTCTCTATCCTATACATGGTATTTCATAAGAGCTGCATTTCTTCTTTATGGTTGTTGTGAACTGGCATGTAACGATGTTTAGGATTTTTCAACATTCTATCATCGCAACGAAAACCTGCTGGAAAAGTAAACACCAACCTAAAACTGTTCTGCGACTAGGAATATCATAACCTTTATTCTATAGACATGATAGAGATGTGATTCATAAACTTAGCAAATAAAGAGGTGTGAGGAATGTCCTGACCACTTTACAGATTAATCAGGAAAATCGTCAGAAAAGAAAATACAACCCTTTAGTAATACAATGATCTTCATGCTTGGTGATTGACCCTTTTACAGTCAGTTACCGCGCTTCACGTTTCTCTTGTGCGATGACCGGACAACCTCATGGGACTCCAATATTGCCCCTTTTGAAATCCTGAAAGGGGAGGCTGGGGCATGAACTTTATATCCCTCGGATTTTGTGGTCATACCCTAGATTGGTTTTCTCTTCGACTGCAACTGCTGTGTTTCCAATTGTTTTATATAGTTTTACAATAACATATACATGTATCGTTTCCTAATTTCTCTGGATGTGTACTTTATTGTTAGAGATTTTCTATAGATTGGGTGTACTTTTACTACACTGTCTTGTCAACTTGAGAGACGAAGACAGGATAATAACGAGGTTGTGTACACTTAAAACCGATTTAAGCTAACCAGTGGGTCATATTGCCTACTGACTGTTCCACGTCGGTAACCCTGTCTTCACTACTCATTGTGTTGTGTATCGTCCTTTTCGTGTAATATCAATTTGCTCTTTGTGGTTCAGTGCGGACCTCCGCTGCCATTTCGTTTGAGTACAGTGGGGACCATTTTTCTCATTTTTGTAACCTGTAGCGATTTTATATTAACTTCTCTCATATCGGCTACATCTTTGATGTGCATACATAAAGACTCAATGCCCATCTTTTCAGAGCAGATGGATTGAGTGTAATACCAACAAGCCCCCGACCATACCGCATACATGTCTGACCATACATAATTCCATAGCACAGGCTTCATATGTCTAACCACAGTTAAGATATTCTACTACAACAGCAGTTCTAGTGTCTAATTATATCAATAAATCCCTATACATTCAAACACGAAGTGCAAGACTTCCTCAGTGATTATCTTAAGAGCCCTGCTGTTCTGTGGATAGTACTTTCCGGAGAGCATACGTAATACGCCTCCAAAAACAGCATTTAAGAACCTCTTCTAACCTAATATTAACCATTACTACACATATAGTATACACAACCAACAAAGCTGCTTATGCATACCCTCAAGCCTTGGAACGAACATTTTGAACAATGTAGGATGTACCCACATAATAGTAATCATCAAACTGTACAGTTGTTGATCCCCTATAACGACTGTAAAATCGTGTCCGCACTGTATTATGTGTATGGAACAGATAGTACCATATCTTTAAATGGCGTATACATGCAGGTTTTGTATTTAAGGCAGCCGTCTCGAAAACTAAAACAGCTTAATTAAAAAGATGAGTCACCAAGATGATCCCTAAACTTAGTTATAGACACTAAAAGCAGTGTCACAGCTGATCTAGAATTCAATATATTGGCATGTTAATGTCACGGCAGCCATATTTCTTGGCAGCCATCTTGAATAATTGCAGTTTACTTATAAGTTAATAAGCTCTTGAAAAAGTCAGAAATTGATTCCTTGACAAAAAAAACTATCCAAAGACACAAAAATGAATGGCCTAGATAATGCAGAAGCCACTATATTGTCATTGTTGTGTCACGGCAGTCATCTTGGCAGCCTTCTTGGTTAAATGTTTTTATCTAGTAGTTAGTGTGTAGTCAGAAATCAATTATTTGACCCCAAGTCATGGACACCAAAATGATTGTCCCAGCTAATAGAGAAGCCAAGATATCGTCATTGTAATGTCACGGCAGCCATCTTGGATATTTGTGTACAACTTATAAGTAAGGTGGAGTTTGGAATGGATTCTTTGACCCCCATCTTGGATATTTCAATTTCCTCAAAGTTGCAAATGTGGCATCATTCAGATTCAGAATCTGCATATCTTAAATCTATTAATACCATCAAAAAACATTGTGTGGACGATACTTTGGGTTTTGTCTTCTACTGCAGGAATATTTGCATTTCAAATACTATGATGTATATACCAGTAGTAAACTATGACGTATATACATGCAGGTGTCATGCAAAATATACATGTTTAATTTTTCCTAATTAGTCAATATAAGTGTATAGTATCCACAAACCGTAATTATTAAAAAAAACAATAGGAATCTTGTCTAAACATTAAACTATGTCTAAATCTAGTACTGTAGTATTTTCCATTGCATTGGTTTGTACTCACTGACCTTTATCAGCATAAAATGACCGAACGTATGGACAGAAAGAGTTTTAAATGTTCTGCACAACTGTATAAATGCTATCAAAACAAAAGTAAAATATATCAAAATGAAAGAAATTGAATGTGTAATTAGTTACATAAATGACGATAATTGGATTACATAGCCAACTTGGCAATTTTTGCACCCACTTGAACTTTGACCTCATGTTTACCTTAATATGCTAATTCACGTCTGGCATGCGTCAGAACCAAAATGTATACACATTATACTTACATATTATACTAGTCAAACAATTCTACTAAATTTTGCCGTCAAACTAAACAATAAGCGTCTTTTCGTTATTTGGACCACTGATTATAATAAAGAAATATTAAAAGATCGGACAGGGAAAGTAGCATTCAAGGAGGACAGTCAACCACAAAACACAGAAACAAACATGCAAACAGACAAACAAGAAGGCAAAAGTAATAATAAAAGTAAACGACATCAAAAACACAAATGGGTTGACAATAGGGCTACTACCACCTTGGAACGGTCAGTGGCAATGTAGGCCACTGGGGGTTTAAACCGGTTCTAGGGTGCACCAAACCTCCCACTTACCCTTCTGTCATCCAATTAAAACAGGACAGTGTCAATAAAGAAATCCCCGCCATGATCTAATCTCTAACCAACAAGGCAGCATCAATAGGCAATATAAGTAAAAAACAAATATGCTCGTGTAAATATAATACAAAAAAAACAATAGCCTAGTAAGTCACAATAAAGGTACTCAATGACTTGGCAGAAGTCAGAGCAATAAGAGAATAAACCATTAAGGGCACGACAAGAAAGATCATAGACAAACATCAAATGCCACCGTCCCAATGGGCTTTAGGTAGGCGTCATCATAGGGTCCACAGCCTGTCCGGTCATCGTACAATTAAAGAGGAAAGCATAGTGGCGAACTGTAAAAGGGTCCACCACCTAGCATGCAGTACGTTGCAAAATGATAGGGTCATAACCTCTTTTGATAAACCTTTTAACAAGTTTAACAAAGATAGTATGAAAGTGATCATGACCAAGAATCTTACGAAGTTTATAAATCACATCACCATAGAAGTCAGGTTGTGATAGTCCTTGTCGCAAAAGAGTCCTTAAATTACTTTTATATTTGGAAAGAAGATCAGGGCTACAATAATCTATCTATTGATACTGCAACACCCCCTTTCGAAGATTATGTGCAGGTTACCTGGGTAGAACAAGTACTAAGCAATGTGGATTAATTATCTTGCTCAAGGATAAATAACACGGCCATGGCGAGGATTGAACCCACGACCTTTCGATCTGAAGTTTGGCGCTCTACCACTGAACCACGCACTCCACTATAACATCCCGTTACATATACATATGAGCCGTTTATAGCGATTATGTCCTGTATGTAGAACCACTCACAGAGTTTTGGTGCTGAAATATATTTGTATTATAAATATAGTTATGTTTTCCTATAGTTTAACTTTGCAGCTTGGAACCTGGTTTAAACCCCAGCGGCCGTTTTGCCACTGACCGTTCCAAGGCGGTAGCCCTTTTGTCAACCCGTTTGTGTTAGAGCTGTCACATGTCCTGATTGTTGACATTGTTGACATTGTAATTCTTGTTTGTTATAATGCGTGGTTTGGTTGACTGTGTTCTGTGAAAGCTATATTTCCTGTTCGACATTTATACCTAATTTATCGTAGTAATACGACTACGTTTCACATATTTATCTGAATCAAAGGCGTTCCTTAAACAAATTGCAACATAATATCCATTATTTAAAAATATATTTTCGATTGACAATACAGTGTTATCAATAATAAAAGCTCTTGATAATTAGCAAAAGGCTAATTAGGTGTCTTTATAAGCGGATATACTTAAAATGATAACGATGATGTATGTATGCTTTACACTAAGACATAACTTTATTTCGAATGTGTCCATACGAAACGTAAATGCAAATAAGAACAGGAGGTGTATCATTCACGGAACGCAGCCAATCGAAACACTCGTACTAAACACGTTTATGGACTATATTTACAAGTGAACCATCCCAAACATACACTACAGTCTACGTAGACATGCGCAAACTGACATACCACCATTAACAGGTTATTTAACAGTGTTAACTAAATACTCTATTCAATGAATATTCAATGGTTCCCAGTAGGCAGAATCCGCATTTTGACACGGCTATAGTCGCGTGCAAATGTATGCTGGGTACGCTACCGGAAGGCTTCATTATTGTATTGCACTCTCTACAAAGACCTCATAGTAATACACTATCAGCAGTATCTCTATCATTTACCAACCTACTGTTTAATAGGTAACGTATACGTAAGATAGGTTGTATACATATTATTGTACTGCTGGGTTCGCATCCGCTCGTTCGTGAAAAACCAACACGTCCACCACCGCATCATGAAGTATTGATGGATGATCTAATACCTCACTTCTGACGTCCTTAATACCAGGGTGGCGAAACCACGTGACTTTTTGATCTGTTTCTCGCTAAAATATTGTAAACAAAGTATTCGATTCAGGGAAGTGTTCGCTTTATAACTTTCTTAGTACCCTTCCAAAGTGAGCTCCCTTTCCTCCTCCGGAAAAGGTACTACGATTTTATAAAGTATTTTTGAGATTATCCCTCCCGACGTCTTGGAAAGGAATTAAATCAATGACCTTCTACATTTTGGGACGGCTAATGTCAGAAAGTACTGAACGAAATAAAGTTTTGAAGAAAAATCATAACTGAATCGAGCGCTTCGTTTACATTTTATTTGTAAAACCGATCAAAAAGTCACATGGTTTCGCAGTCCCTGAACACTGTATTGATGTACTCAAGCTGGTCCGTCAACAAAAACTGTGCGTGATTAAAGCGTTCCTGCTGCAGCCTACCAACACACCGGTAAGACGGAGGCAAATTGGCTGACTCATGAACATGAAGTCAGGTTTGCATTTCTGTCTTCTGTTGTAATTACATTAGTAGAGATGTCTCGAAAATGCTAATGGTAATACTAAATGCAATTATTGGTTTCTAATTGCTATGCTATCTATAACCGTGCGGTTTTCCTGTTAAACACATTACACCTTGACACATCATTGCGAATACAAAATTAATGTTATACTTTGTGTTTTCACATTTCCGTCCAACATCTGTGTTTTAATTGATTGTGTTGTTTATTTAACACATCAAGCATATATATAATTGAACTAGTAACTCTAGGTTTTATGTATTTCATTAAACCGCGTGTGGTTGGAATCTTAAAGAATAAGCTAATAAATGTTTCCCTTAAATGGAATACAAACATGAGAGAAATGGACCTATAACAATGACAGCATCAAAACGCAATATCTACTTCACTCTAGTAACAGTTAAACCTTATTTCCTTTAAATCTTTACATAGCGACCCAGTTCACGTTGCGAGCTACATCATGACAAACCATCAAAGAGACAATGTAAATGCATTTCGAAAAACGATTGACCTGTTCCTGTTCCCGTTGTAGACAAGGCGTGGATACACATCTCTGGTGTAACATAAAACTATCCACGCTGTAATCATGACGGGGGTGTATCCCTGAACAACATGTACACTTCTCAAAACTGCTAACTACACCGCTCACGTTTTGGGTTATATATATCGATGGGTTGAATGTTTTTCAATAAAATAAAAAGGAAATACCAATTCAATCATTTTTACATCATTTCATTTTATTTTTTTCATGGGCAATGCTAGAACTAAACCACAATAAGCAATTACAAACGACCCATGTAAACACTAAAGTCACACTTTTCCCATATCTACATGTAGAGTGTCAACCCATCGATATATATAACCCAAAACGTGAGCGGTGTAGTTAGCAGTTTTGAGAAGTATATATGCATGACGTATATGAATCACTGACAAATCATAAACGTGTCCACGTTGTAGACATGACGTGGGTGAATCCCTGACAAATCATGAACGTGTCTGCGTTGTAGACATGACTTGGGTGAATCCCAGACCAATTCATGAACGTGTCCACATTAGAAGCGTGACGTGTATGTTTCTCTGACAAATCATGAAAGTGTCCATGTTGTAGACATGACGTGTATAAATCCCTGAAAATAATGAAAGTATCTACGTTGTAGACATGACGTGAATAAATCCTTGACAAATATTGAACGTGTCCACGTTATAGGCCAGACGTGTATGAATCCATGACATGTTAACGTTGTAGACATGACGTGTATAAATACCTGACAAATCATGAACGTGTCCACCTTATAGGCATGACGCGTATGAATCCCTGACAAATCATGAACGTGTCCATGTTGTAGACATGACGTGTACAATCTCCTGACAACTCATGAACCTGATCACGTTGTAGACATGACGTGTATAAATACCTCACAAATCATGAATGTATCCATGTTTTAGACAGGACGTGTATAATTTCCTGACAGATCATAAACGTGTCCACGTTGTAGACATGAGGTGTATGAATCCCTGACAAATCATGAACGTTTCTACGTTGTAGACATGACGTGTATAAATCCCTGACAAATCATGAACATGTCCACGTTGTAGGAATGACGTGCATGCATCCCTAACAATCATGAACGTGTCTAAATACCATGACCTGTATAAATACCTGACAAATAATGAAAGTGTCTACTTTGTAGATATGACGTGTATAAATCCTTGACAAATGATGAACGCGTCCACGTTGTAGATATGATGTTAGTAAATCACTGACAAATCTTGAACGTGTCCACGTTGTAGGCATGATGTGTATGCATCCCTGACAAATCATGAACGTGTCTAACTGTTAGACATGACGTGTATAAATACCTGACGAATCATGAACGTGTCCATGTTCTAGACATGACGTTTATAAATACCTGACAAATCATGAACGTGTTCACGTTGTAGGCCTGACATGTATGAATCCCTGACAAATCATGAACGTATCCATGTTATAGACATGACGTGTATAATTCACTGATAAATCATGAACGTGTCCACTTTGTAGACATGACGTGTATAAATCCCTGACAGATCATGAACCTGTCCACGTTGTAGACATGTCGTGTATAAATCCCTGACAAATCATGAACGGTTCTACGTTGTAGACATGACGTGTATAAATCCCTGACAAATCATGAACGTGTGAACGTTGTAGGCATGACGTGTATGCATCTTTGACAAACCATGAACGTGTCTACGTTGTAGACATCACGTGTATAAATACCTGACAAATAATGAAAGTGTCTACGTTGTAGACATGACGTGTATAAATCCTTGACAAATGATGAACGTGTCCACGTTTTAGACATGATGTTAGTGAATCACTGACAAATCATGAACGTGTCCACATTGTAGGCATGACGTGTATGCATCCCTGACAAATCATGAACGTGTCCACGTTGTAGGAATGACGTGCATGCATCCCTAAAAATCATGAACGTGTCTACTTTGTAGACATTACCTGTATAAATACCTGACAAATAATGAAAATGTCTACTTTGTAGACATGACGTGTATAAATCCTTGACAAATGATGAACGCGTCCACGTTGTAGATATGATGTTAGTGAATCACTGACAAATCTTGAACGTGTCCACGTTGTAGGCATGATGTGTATGCATCCCTGACAAATCATGAACGTGTTTAAAGAAATATAAAAAGATCGGAAAGAGAAAGTAACATTCAAGGAGGACAAAAGTAATAATAAAAGCAAACGACATCACAAACACAAAAGGGTTGACAATAGGGCTACCGCCTTGGAACGGTCAGTGGCAAAGTAGGCCACTGGGGGTTTAAACCGGTTCTAGGGTTCACCAAACCTCACACTTACCCTACTTCATCCTGTTAAACACATTAACTTTTAGACATGACGTGTATAAATACCTGATAAATCATGAACGTGTCCATGTTGTAGACATGACGTTTATAAATACCTGCCAAATCATGAACGTGTCCATGTTGTAGGCATGACATGTTTGAATCGCTGACAAATCATGAACGTGTCCATGTTGTAGACATGACGTGTATAATTCCCTGACAAATCATGAACGTATCCACGTTGTAGAATTGACGTGTACAAATCCCTGACAAATCATGATTTTGCAAACCACACGTTAACCTATATGATAGTCAAGGTTATTGGAAGAAACGTAATGAGGGTGTTTACTTATTGAGTAATATTCACGGTGCAGTTGTTTTTACCTGTGCGCCGCTGACTTTCTCTGTACGCGTTACAAATTGATAAGATGCTTAGAGCTTATATTTCAAAACTTAAATTTATTGAAATCAGATTCTCAAGATTTATGATTTTGTAATAATTCTTCTGTTCGTGATGTTTTCCTTGATTAGGATGTATTTTATTCAATTTAGTTGTACAAATGTTTACAAAATGCAAATACAAAAAAATGCATTATAATTATAGACCGATTTTTTCACCCTTTGAGAATGGTACCTGTTCAACTGGGAAAACTTAAACTGGGAATGTTTCGTTAAACTGGGAATATTTCACTATCAAACAAAAGCATTAGATTATGCTTAACGTTTTCAGTTTGACCATTGGCATTGCTCGAACATTGATTTTTCGTCAGAACATTTTTTCTTTCTATTTCATTAATATAAGATTTATTTCGTCGCTTTGACTGTCTAATTAATATAAATATAAATAACTAAAAACATTCTAGTTAATTAATATTCCCGACCTGTGTGGTGACTTTATCGTTTCTCACGCGTTTTGCACTGAATGACGCCCACTGAATAACGCCTGATCTGTTTACTACGATGGCCCATTTGGCTCACATTTACTTCACTTCTATTTCTTGACTTCCGCATTCCGCATTTCTCATTCCGAATTCCGCATTCCGCATTCCGAATTTCGCATTCCGCATTCCGCATTTCGTAGTAATATTTGCCAGCGCTATATATCACAGCGCTATATATCACCAGTGGTCCCCGTGTGGTTGCCGTAGGTAGAATACAACCACTGCAAACACACCGTCACATGCAGAGGGGTAGGACCAACCCCCCACCCCCACACCATTCATATTCATTTTGTCATTTTTTGTTCATGCTCATTAAAGGTCTATCATGACCCCTGCATTGTTTCAGGTGCCATCTCGCTCACATCACTAAGAGCAGTGGCAGAAAAACAATAAACATGTCTCCAACGTAAATGGAGTGTCTACAATAGTATTTGCAGCAACTCTGTAGTTCAGAATGAGAAGGTCCTAGGCCCATTCTCCATATTTTATCTCGATGTACATGAAGGATGAGCCTGGCATGTCCATGCCTGTTAGGCGCCATATAACCTTTCATGTGTTTGTGCGCCTTAAAACCCAGTTCAATTCAATATATCACTAGTGGATCCAGGATGATGTATAAACTCAGAGTGGATCACTAGCGGATCCAGAGGGAAGCCCGTGTGGTGCTGGACTGACTGAGATTTTCTAAAGTATATAAGATATATTATATTAAGCCCCCCCCCCCACCCACACACACACACCACCACCACACCCCACACCCGTGAAAAGTCGCAAATGTTTGGTTTTTATTGTTAAAACATTTGGTCTAAGTTAGACTCTCTCCCCACGCCTCGAGGTAAAATACTGGATCCGCATATGTCGATCTATCGAACTCGAGTTAAAAAATGTTTTGCTTTTTTAATTATGTTATTTTTAAGTTTTGGGTATTTATTAAAGCTTATTCGCACCACTTAGATTTGAAGAGAAGGTAATGGCTTCGCCTCAGAGAGAATGAAAAAACAAAAAGCAACAAAATAAGTTTTTTTTCCATATTGGCACTAATAATAAATAAGAGTATTTTTGAAAATCCTATATTTTATATTGAAGTTTATAATATGAGTATATACAAAGGAAAAGCAGATACTCAAATAGTGTACATTTATAGGGTATAATAGTATATACGTTTATGGTGTATTTATACAAAGTATACACGGATACTCAGGTTATAGGGAATTTAACCTAATGTTATGGGGTTTATATAAGTAGTAAAAATAGGTTTATATAGTAGTAAAAATACAACAATCGTGGTCACTGGCAATACACTTTTATACATACACTTTTATATTACATGGTTAGTAAATATAAAATATGAGAAGTAATGGCATCTTTAACAGTAACACTGAGATTTCACAACACACATACACGCATAAATTATTATTATTATTATTATTATTATTAATAATAATACTATTATTAATAATAATAATAATAATAATAATAATATTATCTTACTACCTACTTCTAAATGCGGAATTCGGAATGCGGAATGCGGAATTCGGAATGCGGAATGCGGAATGCAGAATTCGGAATTCGGAATGCGGAATTCGGAATGCGGAATGCGGAATTCAGAATGCGGAATTCGAAATGCGGAATTCGGAATGCGGAATGCGGAATGAGGAATTCAGAAGTCAAGAAATTGTTATGTGTGTGAGTGGTGTAGTAGCATTAGTAGTAGTAGTAGTAGTAGTAGTAGTAGTAGCATTAGCAGTAGGATTAGTAGTAGTAGTAGTAGTAGTAGTAGTAGTAGTAGTAGTAGATATAGTAGTAGTAGTAGTAGCATTATTATTAGTGTAGTTGTAGTAGTGGTAGAAGTAGTAGTAGTAGTAGTAGTAGTAGTAGTAGTAGTAGTAATAATAGTAGTAGTAGTAGCATTAGTAGTAGCACTAGTAATAGTAGTAGTAGTAGTAGTAGTGGTAGAATTATTATTATTAGTAGTTGTAGTAGTGGTAGTAGTAGTAGTAGTAGTAGTAGTAGTAGTAGTAGTAGTAGTAGTAAAAGTAGTAGTAGTAGTAGTAGTAGTAGTAGTAGTAGATCTAGTAATAGTAGTAGCATTATTATTATTTATTTCTTTTGCGTTGTTGTTTTCATTCTCGCTGAGAGCCATTACCTTCTCTTAAAATCTAAGTGGTGCGAATACGCTTTAATATATACCCGAAAGTTAAAAATAGCATAATTAAAAAAGCAAAACATTTTTTAACTCGAGTTTGATAGATGTGATCCAAGGATCCACATACGCGGAACCAGGATTTTTCACGGGTGTGGGGAGACGGGGCTTAATATAATATATATTATATAATTTAGAAAATCTCAGTCCGGCCCCCACTAGCTTCCCTCTGTATCCGCTAGTAATCCACTCTGAGTTTACACACCACTCTAGGTCCGCTAGTGATATATAGCGCTGGCAAAAATTACTACGAAATGCGGAATGCGGAATGCGGAATGCGGAATTCGGAATGCGGAATGCGGAATGCGAAATGCGGAATTCGGAATGCGGAATGCGGAAGTCAGGAAATAGAAGTGAAGTAAATGTGAGCCAAATGGGCCATCATAGTTTACTGCCATCATGCGTAGTTTATGAGTGACGTCAATAATATCGGAGTCACATTGAAGTGGTTTTAAACATTGGCAGCCGTTTTTTTAGAATAATGAAGGAGTTGTATTTGCTTGTATTGCAAGAACAATGCTTCTGGATGCTTCTTTATTTTAATGAAACTATGTTTATGATAATGTCACGTTGTAACAGAAACAAATGAATAATTATATAAAAATAAAAAATATAAAAAAAAAAAAAAAAAAAAAAATATAATAGATCTAAATGAAGACTGCAATGAATAAATAATGTTAATTAATATAAATAGAGTAACTTTTAATATAAATATAATAAATAAATAAAATATAATTATTGTTAATAAGCTGCAGTTTTATTGGGATTTTGTTAATAACCATTTATTTTTATTATATTGATAATATCTATTGATTAATTAATAAAATATAAACGTGTAAATGCTTCAAATTAAATTTTAGTATTGAAAAAAAAAAAAACTATAATAATAATAAAAACATAAATGAATAAATAAAAAAATAATAAAATAAATGACATTGATAATGGAGTGATACTAGTAGTTGTAATATTCATAACATTAGGAACTTATTCATGTTGATATTGATATTATATAATATTCTATAAAGAGTAATTTAAATTGTTTTCAATCTTTAAAGGGACAGATGGCAATCTTGATTTTTTTATCAAGCATTAACTTTAGCCTCTCAGTATATTAATCTAGTGACATTTTGTCTTTAAACCTGTTTGCATTATATTTAAATACAGTTTAATATTATAGATTGTATTAATGTTTTGAAGATATAAATTTGTATCTTTGCTATAGTTTACAGGTTGTACGAGGACTGTTTAAATAATACGTGGACTTTTTCGATATCGCACTCATTTATTGACGTAATCTTTTAAGATGTATACATTTTGTAATCCACCTCATAAGAGATCAAATGATTTAAACAAAACACCTATAGCATATCTAGTTACGTTGCAATGAATGATACAATAGTGAGAGAAACCCATCTACGGAGCAGTCCAAAATGTGACGTCTTTATTTTATAACTGCCTTTCGGGAATGGCTAAATAAAAAAAAAACGTCTGCAAAAATACACAAAACTAAAGTATCATTGTCACTGGTATTCCAACATTACAATACTGAAATTTTATGAATATTGAACACAAAAAACTATGATAAATATAAATAAGTAGACGAACACATCCTTGCTTTTAAGTTGAAATTGACTACGTCAAAAAAAATCACGGAGCACTAACATGTTAATATAATATTAAATAAAATGAACTTCTAATAAAACAAAAAAAATTACAAAGTATAATAACTATTAAAATTATCCACGTAATACTTGAACGACCCTAGTATGTTTATTTTGTTTGCATAATCACACTGGTTGATTCGTCGTGGAATGCGAGTCAGTTCGGCGGTTACTTCTTTGCCGGTTAATGTGGTTGATGCTCCCACCAGGGAAAGTCACGGTTGGATGCGTCCCAGAAGGTCCACCGCCAAGGTTCTCCACAGGCACCTGTGGGCCTCCTCCTTTGGACGTACATGTGTCTCCTTAGCCATTGAACAAAGATGATGTTATGGTTCAACATTTCACAGAAGTGTCACTGGACTCGAGCTTGCCCTTCAAAGCAGCGTCAGACCGTTAGTCTTCAATGCGGCAGGGCGAATTATTGTTGTTTAGAATTGACAATTGGAGGCGGATCTGTCACCAATGGTCAAGATGACTTATTCTTGTAGCAGGGAGTAGATCGATGTTTTTAATTTTATTAATAACCTACTAATTCTTATATTCATTTGTCGATCAACAGGTGTTGACCAAATGATTTTGCTCCGAATCAGTTTCTGTCTGAATCATGCGATCACACACTGTTCGTATTTCAGGCGTGTACTACGCCAATCGCAATATCTCGTTATGTATACAATACATAATGCGTTCCATGTATTAATTACTTTTCTTGTAGTTGTGACAGTTGTTATTTTATTTCATTGCCAGGCCATTGTTTTATGTTTCAGTTTAAAGGTACGAATGCTCATTTTGTTTTTAACACATTTAAGTGCAATATTCTTTTCATTTTGTGTTGACACATTTCTGTATTTGGTACAATTATTTATTTTACACTGATTGGGAAACAAGTTCTTGCAACATAAAATGAATCCCTCTTCAAAGTTTCCTGGTTTGAACCAGTATTAAACAACGTTGATTAAAACCCTTGCTTAATGATAAAGTGCATGGTCAAAATGAGATATAGGGTCCTATAGAAACCACAGCGTCCGAACGCAATGGCATCGTAGGTCCGCACTGTACTGCAAACAAGGACTAGAATCTACAATGAAAGAGACAAAAAACAACAGAAAGGGTGGTGAAGACAGGGTTACCGACTTGGAACGGTCAGTAGGCAATAAGGCCTACTGGTTAGCTTGAATCGATTTTATATGCGCACAATCTTCGCTATTATCCTGTCTTCAGCGCCCAAATAGACAAGACAGTGTAAACAAAACTACATCCCATCAAAAGGAATTCTCTAACAATAAAGTCCACATCCAGAGAAACTATCTAAAGATACACATACAAAATAATAAACATCTCAGGATGTATGCAGAATCGTACTGAACAACCATAGTAGTTGCAGCTAAAGAGAAAACCAATCTAGGGTACGACCAGAAAACCCGAGGGACGAAAGCTCATGCACCCACCTCCCTTAGTTAGGAAGTCAATAGTTTTGCTATATTGGTCGTGGTACATGAACTAGAATTAGCGATAAAACGTGCTTGGTAAGGTATCTTGTGAAGTTTCGGTATCCAGTACATTGTAGGGAGCTTCGTCTGCTTACTAACTACAGAAACCTTTATAGTCTCCATAGAGGTGTAGTCAGATAAGCAGAAGTGCTCGCTAGCCCAGCATTAAAAGTATTGATATAATGTAGTCGTCAGACAATAATTATATTGTTGGAAGATTTGTCTGCTGGAACTAGAGCAAATTTAGTATGTAAATTCTGAATACCCTTCTTAAGGTGCCGTAAATTGTACGTAGAAGGCCGTGGAAGCAGGGATGGATTTGATTCGTAAAATAAAATACGTAATTCAACAATTTCTGAAATAGTTTTCATCCATGGTGAGGATCGAACCCACAACCTCTGGGTTGAATATGGAGTGTTCAAATGTATGATTGATGGATTTGAAAATATGTAACTTTGCAATGTGTTCATCCTTTAGCAATTTATTTCATAGCCCATAGTTACCGTAAGGTAGTCCAGTGGGTCGATGAGCGCAAGATTTGGGTGAGCCTACCAGTACAATAAAGACGGACAGCAGGACATGGCGGTATCTCCAGAGTCGGTGAAACTATCGTTAAGCAAGTGATATCACAGATCGTTGAGTGACTTTAAATGGCTACGGTAGAGGCAGCAAGGCGGTAGTCGGATAGAAGAACTCGCAAACAGGACTCGGTTTTGTAGACTTCATTATGATTTTTAAGTCAGTTGGGTTATATATATATAAATACACCTTGGCTAGATATGTCGGTTGAAAATATGACTACTCGGAAAAATGTTTTACACCACTTCCTGGTGTTCTTGTAGATAAGGAAAAAGTAACTAAACATCGTTTTTCACACTAGGAGTCTGGAAATGCAAGTTCTATCCCTATGGGTACGAACTGTGCACCACTTGTAGCAGATTTGTTCTTATTTTGCTATGAAAGTAATTTCATGTTGAGTCTTTCACCAGATACCCAGGCAGATGTTATTGAAGCCTTTAATGACACCTCTCGGTATCTGGATGACATATTGAACATTGACAACCCTTTCTTTCCAACTATGGTTATTTATATTTATCCCAAAAAACTTCAGCTTAACAAAGCTAATATATCTGATAATAACGCTTCTTTTCTTGATTTAGATCTCTCGATTGAAAATGGTAAAAATAATTAGCAAAACCTATGACAAGAGAGATGATTTTAATTTTGACATTGTTAATTATCCACACTTGGATGGGAATGTTCCCCGAGCAACTTCTTATGGGGTGTATGTGTCTCAACTTATTCGTTTTTCTAGAGCTTGTACTCGAGTTGAGGACTTTAATATTCGTAATCTTTGTATAACTAAAAAGTTACTCACTCAGGGTTACCGTTACCATAAACTTCGTAAAACCTTTGCAAAATTGTATTATCGTAACCCTGATCTTCTTTCCAAATATAAAAGTAATTTAAGGACTCTTCTGCGACAAGGACTATCACAACCTGATTTCTATGGTGATGTGATTTATAAAATTCGTAAGATTCTAGGTCATGATCACTTTCGTACTACCTTTGTTAAACTTGTTAAAAAGTTTATCAAAAGAGGTTATGACCCTATCATTTTGCAACGTACTGCGTGCTTGGTGGTGGACCCTTTTACAGTTCGCCACTATGCTTTCCTCTTTAATTGTACGATGACCGGACAGGCTGTGGACCCTATGATGACGCCTAGCTAAAGCCCATTGGGACGGTGGCGTTTGATGTTTGTCCATGATCTTTCTTGTCGTGCCCTTAATGGTTTATTCTCTTACTGCTCTGGCTTCTGCAAAGTCATTGAGTACCTTCATTGTGGCTTTCTAGACTATTGTTTTTTTGTATTATATTTACACGAGCATATTTGTGTTTTACTTATATTGCCTATTGATGCTGCCTTGTTGGTTAGAGATTAGATCATGGCGGGGATTTCTTTATTTACACTGTCCTGTTTTAATGGGATGACAGTAGGGTAAGCGTGAGGGTTGGTGCACCCTAGAACCGGTTTAAACCCCCAGTGGCCTACTTTGCCACTGACCGTTCCATGGCGGTAGCCCTATTGTCAACCATTTTGTGTTCGTGATGTCCTTTGCATTTATTATTGCTTTTGCCTTCTTGTTTGTCTGTTTGCGTGTTTGTTTCTGTGTTTTTTTTTACTGTCCTCCTTGAATGCTACTTTCCCTGTCCGATCTTTTTGTATTTCTTTTCATTATAAATGTTGGTGGATGATGTACGGTTATAGCGTATTCACACTTTTTCATTTTGTTATTGTCATTATTGCCAACAGTTTACACTAGGAAGTTTAAAATGGTCTCAAAGTACATAATAGCTCGTGTTTAACGCTACTTTCAATCAAGTGAGTCAATTTGTAGGTTTTTAGTCTGTCTACGAGAAAATTACAACTGTAAATAACAGTGAGTCACATTAGAAAAATATGAGTACGCAGGTAAATAAATCGCTGAATGTTGATATAATATACTTCTGTCTTAAATAATAAGCAAGTAGGACGAGTTTTTGCAGGTTAAGCAACTGTTCACCTCGTGTCCTGCAAACAAATAGCACTTATTTCAAGGCAGATATGGAGATTTTGAACTTTTAGAAAACTTGTATGCTTGTTTAGTACATTGGCATTGTCGAGTCCCTTTAAAAATTTCTTTAGCACTATATAAATGAGAACACATATTTAATAACTAAAATGCTAGTGCATTATGAGGCGGATGTCCATATCAAATTGCGATTGATTACGCATATATTAAGTACTAGTATGACAACCATTCATGTGAAAATAATTCGTTTGCCACCATCTAATTGATGAAGTAATGTTGCATCAAGCCATAATGTTGGACTAATTGTTGTTGTCATCGGTGTTGTGTTGCTATTATTTACTCTACGAGGCTGTTCGTGAAATTGTTTGTAATTGCAGTGTTAAGGTACTAGGTTGTCTTATTGCTGATAAGTATAACACAACAGTAATGCGTGTTTGTGGATTTCTGCTATTTTTATCTTGCTGCTGACTGTTAATTGCTGCTGATAAAAGACTGTTTCTGAAACATCCAATGTTTTTCGTCTAGCGATCCACTTTATATTTATTCAGTTTGCGTACAATGATGTTTGCATTACAGTGGCTGTTAGTTTTATACTGATGTGTTGCTGAAGCTGCTTAATTATAATCTCTATCACTTTTTCAAAGGCTTATTTCTTTTCATTATCTCGAATACGTTGCCTCATATTTTCAGTTGAATTTTGGCCGGAGATTCATTGAAGTTTAGTTATCTGTGTTATATGCTACACCCAGACATTCAGGCTGATGATATCTGTCTTGAAAAGGATGGGAACAATTTGTTTCTTAACCAGTTAGAGACTGTATTTGACTGTTTCAGTAACAGTAGGAAGTTATCGGGAAATATATACTTTCAAGGCACATTTTTTGTATTGGGCGTGGCATTCTGGTATTTTGCTTTTGATATACAATCTTCGCTGCTGCCAAAAAAGGTTTCTGTTATTGTTATCGGGAGCCTGGACGTTCTATGATATGGAGTGCCCGGGCTCCCATCCATATGGCGGGCAGCGAAGGTGTGAAAGGAAGAACATATAAGTTTCAGTTTAACTTTATTCAGCTCCTGTAAGTAAATATATATTATATTATGTCCTTTATATTGTAATATTCAATTTTATCTATCGCTTAATGCTTGCTACTGTAAGGGCCTGCCATAATGGTCTTTTGTTCTTACCAGCAGCCCGATTGTTAAGTCCCATGCTTGGAACTTGTGTTTTAATCCATGCCACGCCCAATTTACTTGCCAAATCTAGTAAAATAAAGTTTAAAAAATATTTTATGTGTTGTTATTACAGTGCTCTCCAATAATACTGACAATAATAAAGTGGAGTGGCATGCGTAGTCCAGTGGTAGAGCGCCGAACTCCAGATCGGGAGGTTGTGAGTTCGATCCTCGCATTGGCCACGTTATTTATCCTTGAGCCTGATCATAAATCCACATTGCTTAGTACTGGTTCTACCCAGGAAGCCATAGAGAGTGGTTAATCTAAGTTGCAAGAACTTGTTTCGCAATCGATGTAAAATAAATATGTTTTAACTAATAATACTGACTATAACCTATATTATCGTCAAGGTTATTGGAGGAAACGTAATGAGGGTGTTCATTTATTGAGTAATGTTCACGGTGCAGTTGTTTGTACATGTAGACTACCAACTTTCTCTGTTCCTGTTAGAAAAATTATCAGTTGCTTACAGCTTAAATTTCAAAACTTAAATTCCCTCCCTACCAGCCCACAGGATCATTGATTTAAATAGATAGCAGTGTCATCAACTTGAATAATTATAATAACTTCACTGGCAAGTTAATTTAAGATATTTCATTATTTGCCATTCCTTGCATTCAACAGATATTGTTGTATGTCCTTTGTTTCTTTGTTTGTTTTATGGTGTTTTACGTCAATTTTAAAACATGTAAGGTTAAATATGACGCTCGATGTTTTGGTACAAGATCCTATTGCTTTTTCTGAGTTTTATATTTTTAGTTGAGGTCTTCATCTGGATCCACTTACCTAGTCAACAAAGGTCTTCATCTGGATTCACTTACCTAGTCAACAATTACTGACATGGAATTGAAGTGCACATGCATTATCGAGTGATGCAGATTTTGGATCACAGCTATTATCTGTGTTTAAATGTTGTAGTGTTTACTTATCGGCGGGCAGCGAATGTGTGAAAGGAAGGACATATAAGTTTCAGCTTAACTTTATTCAGCTCCTGTATACCCAGAGACTGAATTTTAATCTAAAGTAAACATACACTGAACAAAATTCCTAATTACTCACTTTTGTACCTGAACTAATTTTCTTATTTTAAATATATTTTAGAATAGATATGTGATAAGTATTTTGTTTTGACCCATAGTTTGTAAAACATTTATTTTTTGTTTGAATTGTTACATCTTTTGAGAGTTACCCTCCCTTTATATGAAAACATGAAATGTGCTGATAAAACACATAACATGAGTCAAAGATCGCTTAAAGATATACAATTCTTAAAATTGGTATGAAATAATAGAAAAAGACATAAACAATTTACCCATTTATCGCAGACTCTCCGTCTATAAAAAAATGAAATATGGATAATCTTAAATTACCTGCCTTTAAATTGAATATTGCTTGAAATTCAAGTAAATATAACTCAGCGTTAACATTAAATATTTCGAAAATTTCTTTTGCAAACGCATTTGTAGTGGTAATGCTAGTAAAACATGATGTCAAAATAATTTTAGCTGGCATATTTTAGAATTAGGAACATCGAAAGCTTCACTAATTCGAAGTACTTAATAAAATCCTATATACCCAGTTGTATAAGTGTTATAACTCATTTCTTAGAAAACACATTGACTTAAGTTTTAAAATATGTTCATGCAATCAGACGATTTACACTCGTAATTTTGCAGTTTAATTGTATCTCTAATCAAGCTCAAAATACATAAAACAATTAGAGTATTATTGACATATTCTTAGGTAGGTACTTCGCAATTTTGTTAAGTGTACATTATATACAAATTTGCTGTCCGTACGAATTGCTAAAAAAACATTTTATTTTATTAAATGAAGTGCTCATGTAATTATGCTTGAATCGTAACCGTGATTTCAACACTTGCTTAAATGCTTATCTGAAAAGTTGCTTTCATAATGAACATTTAATGTGGTGCACATATATTTATGTCCTTAATATGGTTTTTTTAATTTGCTTTATTGCTTTATACTCTTTACTGTAAGGGCTTGCCATAATGGTTATTTGTGCTTACCGGCAGCTCGATTGTTAAGTCCTATGCTTAGAAAATATTTTATGTGTTGTTATTACAGTGCTCTCCAATAATATATTATACTAAAGAAATATAAAAAGATCGGACAGGGAAAGTAGCATTCATGCATTCAAGGAGGGCAGTCGACTCTGATTCTGGGCTACATGGTTTTGCAAAACTATTCACATTTCAGAGCGCCTAGTGTCTCTCTTTCCCTAACCATCTTTTTAAATAATGGTCGGTGTATACTATGTATACTATGTACAACTATGGTATTAGATCTATATAGATACAGAGGATATTTGATGTGTTTGAGTGAATAACAGATTTCACCGAGAAGTGAGCTTCATAATTTCACCATGTGAAGTAGGAGTAAAAATATATGTAAGATGACCTCGGGATGAAATGAACATATTTTATTTCATCGAGAATTGAGCTTCATATTTTAACGAATGCGATATGAAATTAAATCTGTTATTCATGACAAGACAACGATTTTTACTTTATTTTATGCCTTATAATCAACGTTTATGATGTATTGTGTTGTGGTTATCGGTTCAGTATTGTGTCTCCGTGGCCGAATGGTTAACGACGTTGCGTTGTAAACCTTCGCCTCTCACCGCTGCGGGTTCGACTCCCTTTGGGAGCTCGACTTGTAAGTGGGGAAGTGTAGATTCTTTCGGATGGCGGGAGGTGTACAGTACTGGTTCTACCCAGGACAAATGGGTGGTCCGCCTCCACCACAAAAAATCGACCGCCATATATAACCTTACATGTGTTGAAAATGGCGTAAAACACCATACAAAGTATTGTGAAATTGCAATTTTAAAATCACAATTATACTTATAATAACTTTTTAAATGCCTGACCGAATTAATGAACTACTCCTTCATTCGTAGTTATGTTCAAGTCAATGATACAAGCTTGTGTGACTTTCATTCTCTAAACTGACTTTCTCTAAAACAATATTATCGAAAACCATTGACCTGGCAAATTGACATCCCTACTGTATACTGTACTGTACATTACTGCAAATGACATCAATTCATAAACAAATGGATATAGCGTTTATACACGTGTCGTTTGTAGCAAGTTTGGTTCGCAGGTGAAATCGCCCACTTAGGATAATTATGTCGTAGATGCGGCATTTACTTTTCAATGCACAATTATACCCTCCGTTAATTCATTGCTTCTCAGTGATTTCGACTGCTACGGTAAATAGTTTACAAAGGCAAAGTAAGATTGTCGGAAGAAGTAAATATCAAGTGATATGACATTCAAGTTATATGACATTTACATGTTGAAGTTTTTATTACTGCAATATCTTTATGCAGTAAAAAAGAAACCGCAAACAATAAGGATGCTTAACTTAATTGAATAACAATGAAAAAACATCCCCCTCTTGCCTCCTTTAAATTCCAATGTAACACACATTTTCGCACGACAGATTATAGTTAACAGAAGTAAGACACTCTGAGTATCTAAGAAACGTTGGTTTGAATCGATGTCAAGATAGAGTGTATTGCACACAACAATTCACACAAATGTAAACAGTTAATGTTCTAAAGCTGAACAGAGGAACGAATATCTTATTTACACAAAATAGATTTTTGTTTTCTCTTGAAAAAGATTGGCATTTAGTGCACTGACGTCACCAACTGCTTGCATTTGGTTGGTAATTAACACAATTATTTCATGCAAATGTTGAAGGAATAGACGTCGACGTTTATATTTGTAAGATTAGGCTATTCCAGACACATCTGCCTCCGAACGGTATCGGAAATACAGTTATCTGAATAACAATATCCATGCTGTATCATATTTTGCATGGCATATGCCCCGACTTAATATATAGAGGATGTTTGTTGGTTTGGAGTGAATATAGGAATTTTCATCGAGAAGTGAGAAAACTTATAAGTTCACGAGTGCTTTAGATGAAAATAAATCCTATATTCACGACAAACCAACAAATATTCTATTTATTATATACTTTTTATCATTCAACATTACCAAACTGTTTCAAACAGAAGATAAGTTTCGTTCCGACAGTTCCCCTTTAATGTATTCGCGGATAAATATAGTAACGCCAGCGCGTGAGGCGATTTACATATATTTAGTGCGCATAGAATATAGGTGTAAAGTTTGACACGAATTATGACTGTTATAAGCAAATGTAGAAAAAAGTAGTTACATTTTTTCCGGCAGTGAGAATATAAGTTCTTATATTCTCACTATAAGTTCTTATATTCTCATGGTGAAAATATAAACAATGCGAATATAAGGTTTATTCTAACCATAAAATCCTGTTTTTTCTCTGGGAAGTATATAATAAAGGGTTCGATGCATTTTAGTTTTCAAATACAGGATTTATTTTCAGAGGGGTATAAAAATCAGATTAACGACTAGCTTATTTATACTATGTGCATGTCCCGATGGAAGCAACTCATATATTTCAAACGAACTTTTATTAAATGTGACATTACAAGTTGTCATAAAACCAATTAAAAACATTTTTATAAGCTAAGTTGTCATAAGCTTGTTTGTCATCGCACATCCTGCAATAATTGGGTAATAGGAGTACAGCAGGGGCGTAGCTAGGGACTTTAGAATGCGTACGCAAACAGTCTAGTGGGGTCCGGGGTTTTTGTTTTCCTGGACCGTCTGTGATGCAATCTGGAGGCATTTCCGCAAAAAAATGAGGCTGATTTTGTAGCTGAAATTTATTTATTTTTTCTGGAAAAAAGTGAGCTAAATGAAGAAGTTACCTGACTGTTTTTATTGCATGTTTGGACATTTTAATGTTTTCAATATTTGTGAAAATGTGTACACAACTGCGTACTTTGCGTACAGGTAGCTACGCGCATGTACAGGACACATATATACAAAACAAGGATATGGATAATATGACGTTGACACAATATGTCATCGCTTATGTACGCAGCATTAAACTCATATTATTAAGTACTTAGCTAGGCGGAGAAAACAAAGCAAAACAAACAGTTAAGAAACATCCAACGAGTTGGAAATTATTGACAAGGAATTTTCATTTTTCCGTCCGAAGTCTTGGTAAATCTTAACAAGAAATATAAAAAATATAACAAATACTGCTGCTGCTGCTGCTACTGCTGCTATTGCTACCTTAGCCGCCTCCAAAACCACCACAACACCAATACAACAACAAAAGCAACAACAACAACAACAACTACTACTACTACTACTACTACTCCTACTACTACTACTACTACTACTACTACTGCTACTACTGATCACCACCACCACCACCAACATCATCACCACCACCACCACCACCACTATTACTACTAATACTACTTCTGATGCTACTACTACAACTACTCTACTAGTTATATTGCTACATGTAATACTACTACTAATATTATCAGAACTACGCCAGAGCATTATATAGGGAAATAACTTCCCATCGAAAGAGAGGTAAATGTTATCATTTTTATCATTTATTGTGTGGATAAGATGGCGAAGTCACAAGTGACAGCCAATATAATGAGCATGCTATTAAACTGATATTTATTAGAAAATGAGGAAACAAGATCACTATAAATTGAAATTCTCGGGTAGCTTTTGTATAGTGTACACCTTTCTAATATCATATTGATTAAAATACATGATCAATTCCCCATCTTATCAGCAATAAACATAAATAAACCTAACTAGTTCACCTGAAAAGGTCGAACGGAATATGATGGCGTGGATTAAAGATGAATGGCCATAATAGTTTGTAGTATTATCAATTAACAAATTTAACTCTCAAACATCATATGAACATTTCTTGATAGCCCCGGAGAGAAACATATTTTTAAAACCGCTACTAAGTTGCATGTAAAAAAAAGTATTATTTGCATGACGTAGATACTACTTTTACCACTGCGTGACTGCACGGGGAAATGAGGTAAATCAGAATTGTATAGCTGCAGTACTATTACCAGATAATTGATGAATACATTTACCCGTGGATTAACTTACCTGCTCAAAGTTTTCTACGTCATCAAATACAATTTTATTCTCGCTTTTCACATATATTGCAATGTGTGAATTGTAAATATATATTGTTGTGTATTGATTTCGATTTAAATAAACATAAATATGTTCATGATCGCCCACATTGAAAGCTTTAAAGTGAGGTAAGATTTTTATTTCTAAACCATTGTCTACCAAAGAAAGCGCATTCAAACACCTTGGGAAACCTTTGAAAAGCACCAGAAATAATTTGCTAAGCCTAGAAGCCTTTAGCCATATAGGAAACAGTTTGAACAATTTTGGTAGAGAGTCACAAAACACCATTTATATAAAATTATGTTGAAATCTGGCTGATGGCTTTACACGAGAAAATGTATTAATTTTTTAAAATGTTTTTCTATATAGCCATATAGAAAAAAAAGCCCCTTTCCTGGCGATCATGGTTTTTAGTGAATCAACCCGGTTTGAATAATCTTGGTAAATGGTCAATAAAACACCATTCCTATAAAATTACATTGAATTTAGACGAGAGATTTTTAAAGTTTTCTATAATAATATAGCCATATATGGAAATCACGCACCGCCCCTAGCGGCCATGTTTTTTGACGGATCGACTTGAACAATCTTGATAGAAGGTCTCTCAAGCATTATTATGTTTAGTAAGGGTTTATAATGGACCTTTCTGGAGTATAAAACTGCAGGACTATATGCTACTTTCCTATATTTTCTTTCTGTTGGCATGACAACAAGCGTTCTGAATGGATTACCAGATTTTGAATAACGTTGAGAAATAACCGCCCAAAAATCGTTCCTGTGAAGTCTTACGAAATTTCGCTCGGTGGTTTCAAAGAAGATATTGTTTAAAGCAAAATGTTTACGACGACGACGGAAGACAGCAGCGACGGACGAATAAAATAGCGATAAAATCTTAGGTTTTATAAAGTTTTAGACAATCAACATGATCAACAACAAAAATGACTTCACGATTTAGCATAAAAAAAATCGAATTCACGAATTAGCATAATTTAAAAAATCATTAATTCTTGCGAACTGGTTCTTTAACCCAAAACACTTTCGCTTACCTAATGTGAAATAATAATGGGGACATTTTCGTGAAAAAAACGGGGTATATGTTGATTTTGTTCATAATAAGTACGCTTCAAGGATTAGAAAAAAAATTCTGGTACATTTTCATACGTTTTCCAAAGAGTTTTCCAAAAGTACCAACTTTCACAAAAAACTAAATATAGGTCGAGGGTAGAGTACATTTTTTGCGTTCGAATGCGCTTTTTTTGGTAGAAAATGGTTAAGGTCTCACTACACAGTTAGCTCCCTTGAAACCCACGGTAGATAACGCCTAAAAGTAGTAGTGTGTTCTTCGGTTTTATATATTTTTAAAATTTGGTGACAGATATGTTTATTGTTGTTGCAGGTGAGATGAACAGATTCTGAAATTGGATGTGCAGCTATTAGATGACACTGCCACCAAAATATGGCAGCTTTATGGGTGTTGAAGAAGAGTAGGAGTTCCAAACTCTGGAGTTAAAGCCCAAAATAGTGCATTGGAGGACACCACTCTAATTAAAAATAAAAAACCTGGTCAACGTATCAGATTTTGTACAGTTTTGTTTGAGCAAATGACTTGGTTACATAAAAAAGTAACGTTTAGCTTGGAAACTTCCTGTTTGGAATGGCCCTGTTAACTTTATTCATATAGGCTAACATAGTAACAATGCACTGTGTAGTGAGACCTTGAAGAAACAATCACCTAGTCGCTTGGATGACCAGCCTGCATTGACATAGATCAATATTTCTGAGTTTGATGTTTTCAGCTGTGTGAAAAAGTTGAACTGAACATTTTAGCATGAATTGCAATGTACTAAAGCTGGATTTTGGCATAAATTAGTGATTTTGCACATGAAAATGGACCATACATTGATCAACATGTGTGTGTGTGTATTTCTAAGGATTATAGTCCCTCCATTTACGACAGGCGTCTTGCCCGACGATTATAGGCACAATGTCTGGACTTTTATCTGTGTATACTGTTTATAGTGAACTCATAGTGAACTTCTCAAATCACTTCCGTAATGTCGATATGGTTTCCAGGTGATGAAACACTATACATTTTTCAGCGCATATGTCTGTCAGTGCCCACACATGTACATGCAGTATCAACTATTCTGCGAAACTTGGATATTCGATTGGATTTGCCAAAAACATTGTGTGCTTACGAGTTGATAAATTGATTCTGGAACTTTAGTTCTCGTCTCGGTCGGTTTCAAATGGATACAATGTACCGACACTATTCCAAGGACATGTTTACATCATGGAAAGCAGCTTCATATGACCTCTAATAGGTAAGTGTTTGTATAGCAAATTGTTTATTTCAGCTATTGACAATATTAGATACATACCCCACCCACTTATACAGTGCAGCAAATTTCAAAACTGCTGTGCGGTGTGTCTTATTTGTCGAGGCTGTTCAGCAAGTATGTTTATTAACTTAGTCGCTCTTCCTTATTTGCTTTAAAGTTGTCTTACAACCTTTTTCGATCCGCTGTGTCTTTCGAGAAGATTTGTCGTTCGCAGTTGTACATTTGTCGAGACACGAAATTGTTTCGGGCTTGGTGTTTGCTGAATGAGGCATTCCAGCTTTTAGCGTATTCATCTTATTTCTTGTATTCCATTTGTACGCAGGCAATTTGTTCTCTCGTGATATTTGTCATGCACATTTTGTACACATTTCGCGTCATGTCAAATAAAAAAACATCCAATATATGGTGTGTCTGTTTATTAAACAAATCCAGACAACATTTTATCGTACCGTTACATTTTTTATCGTCTCCTTTTACGTAAGTTAAAAAATGGCGTTAAAATTGTTTTAGGTTCTAAATTCTAAGAAATAAAACTGTGATAATATATGTTTAAATAAAAAAGAAATGTATGCGAATTTCATGTGTTCAAGAGAATTTCACGTCATAATAAAATATTAAATTCTGGTTCTGTCGTTATTCACGTAAAAGATTGCCGGTGTCGCCTTGATATATTTTTTTCGCAGATCTGTACTGAATTGTTTTTGGCATGTGTAGTGTTGTGCATATTTACAGTTTTATGCTGCAAACCTTTTCGCTCTGATCCGAATGGGTCAGTGTTCAATTTCCACTGCTTTGAGATGGTGTACAGAGTCAACTGGAGAAACATCACAGTCGGTCGCGAGCAGTTGGTCAGTATTTATCTTTTGAAAATGTTTTGTGACTGACTGACTGACTTGATTGATTGATTGATTGATTGATTGATTGATTGATTGATTGATAGATTGATTGTTTGTTTGATTGATTGATTGATTGTAATTTGAGATGAATTCAACTATTTAAAATATGTGCACGCAACGCGGTTCAATGCGATTAATTGACAGTTTCGATTGACAGAAATTTTATAAAATATACTGATTGTTATAATTTCTCATATTTTTAACGTAAGCGCTGTTCATGTTCATTTGGTAGCGTTATCTGTATTGTGATAATTTCTGACTAAACTGCATGCCAGTTGTTTTCGATTGTTTTTCTGCTTTTCGCAAGTTGTCGTGTCATTTGGTGTTTCCGAGTTATCTCCCCTGCTGATTTTATGTAGCTATCACTGTTTGTATATATTCTGATTTTTCTCTCTACATTTTGTTTTGTACAACAGGATTTTTCAAATAGGAATAGTGATATTGCTATCAATATTGTAAACAAGTGCTAAGTAAAGCCCATTTTATATTTTTATACAGGAAGCTGGTAGAAGATGCCAACTTGACAGTTGCATGCAGGGAGGGCTTGTTTTATTGGAGCCTGTGTTGACATCCACCGTAATGGCCTTTAACGGCATTGCATGACAGGTAATATAATTAACTATTTTTTAATAGAAAATAAGTCTCACCACTACTACTGTTTGAGAAAACATCATTAAATAAAAAATCAATAAATAAAAAAAAAATATAAATTAATTTTTTAAAAAATCATGTATTGGCATAGGTAAACAATTGATAAATTAAGCAACACTGCCTGCAAGACAAACAGCACACTTCTTTTATATTATGTACATATCCAACACAAATCCTACAGAATTTAATAACAAAATCTCTTAGAACACAAAAGTTACTATAATAACTCAATATTTTCTACTCTCGATACAGATTAAAATCCATGATTTTTTCACGCCATGAATATGGCGCGAAGCGAACTGAGGCATGTTCCATTTTGAGCCATAAATTCATATAACCTATGTCAAAAGTACCGATGAATATTATTTTGTCTTAGATAGTTGTCTATAGTTGTTGTGGTTATGATTTGAAGACGCGCACACACATGAGCCATGAAGGTCTCACTACACAGTTAGCTCCCTTGAAACCCACGGTAGGATAATTCTTACGCCTAAAAAGTAGTAGTGTGTTTTTCGGTTTTAAATATTTTTAAAAATTGCTGACAGATATGTTTATTGTTGTTGCAGGTGAGATGAGCATAGTCTGAAATTGGATGTGCAGCCATTAGATGACACCGCCACCAAAATATGGCAGCTTTATGTATGTTGAAGAAGAGTAGGAATTCTGGTCCAAACTCTGGAGTTAAAGCCCAAAATAGTGCATTGGAAGACACCACTCTAATTAAAAAAAAAACCTGGTCAACGTACCAGCTTTTGTACAGTTTTGTGTGAGCAAATGACTTGGTTACATAAAAAAGTAACGTTTAGCTTGGAAACTTCCTGTTTGGAATGGCCCTGTAAACTTTATTCATATAGGCCAACATAGTAAAAATGCACTGTGTAGTGAGACCTTAAGATGTAAAAATCTTACCTCACTCTGAAGCTTTCAATGTGGGCGAATGTTTAAAAAATAATTCTTCAAGAATTAGCAATAATGACGTCATAGATCATGTGGTATAGTCACACTGTTATTGTATGACTTAGGCGTACATTATTTTTTCTATAAGAAAATAAAACGAATCCAGCCATCTATAAGGATTAAATGAAAGGATTCACCGAAATCGAAGTATTTCCAATCGAATGTTTCTACACTACACACAGCTGCCAATGGA
This sequence comes from Cyrtodaria siliqua, assembly GCA_037043455.1. Taxonomy (NCBI): domain Eukaryota; kingdom Metazoa; phylum Mollusca; class Bivalvia; order Adapedonta; family Hiatellidae; genus Cyrtodaria; species Cyrtodaria siliqua. Next base: position 349,429 of record JAWPHD010000506.1, read on the forward strand.
TAATAACACTATAACTGGGGAGGAACTGTTATGCGTCATTGAGTATTCGCTTTGTGCATTTCGAAGTTTTTGTTATTGTATAACTTAGGCGTACATTATTTTTTCTATAAGAACATATAACGAATCCAGCCATCTATAAGGATTAAATGAAACGATTCACCGAAATCGAAGTATTTCAATAGAATGTTTCTACACTACACACAGCTGCCAATGGATAATAACACTATAACTGGGGAGGAACTGTCATGCGTCATTGAGTATTCGCTTTGTGCATTTCGAAGTTTTTGTTATTTATATTGATGTATTATATACATGTTTGTGTTATACGTATAGTGCCTATATATGCTAACTGCTTTATTAGAAGATACAGTCTTTGTATGTATACTGTCTCGTTGTATTGGTCGGCTAGTATAACTTATGTTGTAAAAATCCAATCATTTGACTATTAAAGGCATTACCAATTATTATTTTGTGATGGAATTACATATAATTTGAATTATGGTTACATTTATTACAATTATACACTCATTGAAATTACTGTTTTTGATTTCGCTACATGAAAAAAACAGCCGAGTTGTCGAGATTTTGAGACAAAAAAGGTTCAAAAAAATGATTAAGCTGAAGCAAAAATGCTGCTGAATGTATTGCATATGCACAATTTATATAACACAGTTTCACATGCTTGGGCAATAGAGGAAATCTGAGAAACTAGGCAACATTAATAGGCAATACAAGTATAAAACTAATACGATCATGTATATATGAATAGACAAAACAAAAGCCTAAATAGCCACAAAGCATGCGCCCAATAACATGATATCCAGAGCAGCATGATAATAAACATTAAGGGCATAACAAGACAAGATTTAGCCCCTATCATCCAGACACACTCAAGCTGACAGCGAACGCTAGCGAGCGTGTGTCTGTGTGTGTAATTCTAAGGTTTATAGTCCCTCCACCAACAAATACAACAAACCCCTTGCGGAGTGTCTTGCCGTATATGGGTACAATAGAATCTGGACGTGTGCTAGCGAGTGTCTGGACTCGTGGTTCATTAAAATGTTTGACCGATAGACGGTGCCAAACGTCAAAACTGACTGCGACGTGACGTCATTTTGACCACAACATCAAAGTGCACGTTGTACTATTATGAAAGTGAGCATGACCAAGTTTGTAAATCACATCCCCATAGAAGTAATGATGTCATAGCCCATGTAGCATAAAAGTTATTATTTTAAAAGCATATCAGGGTTTCAATAATATACTATTCATTTACAATATTTAAATCGTACGGATCGATGTATCTAATTTAACGCATACTTTATGCACATTGACTATGGCACTGTGACATACTATGAATCTTTAAAGTCACACTCCGCCATAAAAGGCAAGTTTTACAACAGATGTAAATAGTTTCAAAACTACTTACGTCGTAGTATATACATAACTTAATGCATATTTTGAAAATCCAAACCTCACAGACAGAAAATAAACGTTTCAAACCAGACAGGTCAAGCCTCAAAACTTAAGCGTCGAAGTAAGAGTTACCAGCTCATAGTTCATTTTACGCATATTCAATCACGGATATTTTAAGAACTTGTGGATAACGTACACTTTAAATCGTCACATATACATTATTATATGACTTGAAAACATGGATAGAGTTTTGATAAATAGCTTTGTAGTGTAGCTTTTGCCGTTATTGTGTAGGTTAGTTTCTTTAAAGTTAACTCTTTGAAGAGCGTATGTAAATACAATTAATTGCATTATTCCGGACTGAACAAGAGCCCTGTTTTGTGTTATAACACTGATATTATACTTAAAATACACTTCTTTTCCAATTTCTAATTCCAAAATCTGTGTTACACTTATGATGACTTTTGTTGTAATTATGACAGTAGGGTACTTATTAGAATGGTGTGCAAACATTGCATAGCAGACTTTAAACGTTGATATGTTTTTAAAATTATATGGCATGTAACAGTTTGTTAATGGTCAACTGACTGTATGAGGCGCTCTGTCATTATAATATGATCTAAACTTGATGCATGTTTTAATTAAAAACAAATCAACACATTTTGACATTTAAATGTATTGTTTTATTATTCCAAACTCTTAAACGTGCTGTTTTCATTAAACGAAGCATAAAAGTATAACCGTTAGAAACGTATGTTAATCAATACAACTGAATAAGTTTTAAATAAGATTATCTGGAGAACTCTGAACATTCAAAAACAGACTCACCAGAGCACTTAGATTTTCCAATATTGTCAGCCGCGTCGCAAATATTGCACCATTAACAGTCTCAATCAAATCAAATGAGACATTTAACTCGCTCATTAGAGTTTAAACATTTACAACAACGCTCAACGTCGCACTAAATTTTATTTTTTCTGCACTACTCTGCATAACAAAATAAGCAAAATGTTTATAATGACCACTTGATTGATAACAGATGTCTTATTTGCCAAATGTTAACACTTTTCTCAAATAATCTGGATCGACCAATATATGCTAATTTTGTGTACATACATGTATCTTGTGCATTGTGTGATTATTTAAATTATAGTTTAGTTTGGAGTTTGCACTTCACATAATCAGTTTGTTAAATCCTCATTAACTGCAAAATTATAAGAAATCTTTGTATATATCATTACTAAATGCACCTCAGTTTTGCATCTACGCAATTTTGACGTTATAATAATCTATATTATTCAAGGTAGTAGTATAAAAATCAGTATAAAATTCGAATATGAAATGCAGCTTTTACAGAACACAGTAAACCCAAAAAACAAAACATGAATTGAAATGTTAATAAGGAATAAAAGCATATGACGCCACAGACGCAAAAAGGGTTGACAATAGCGCTACCGCCTTGGAACGGTCAGTGGCAGAAAAGGCCGATGGGGGTTTAAACCAGGTTCTAGGGTGCACCAAACCTCACACGTACCCTACTAATTCCCAATAAAACGGGACAGTGCAACTGAAGAAATCCCCGCCATGAACCTTTCTCTAACCAACAAGGAAGCATTAATAGGCAATATATATAAAACACAAAGATGCTTGTGTATATATATATACAAAAAAAAAATAGCCTAGAAAGCCATAACGAAGGTACTCAGTGACTTGACAGAAGCCATAGCAACACGATAATAAACCATTGAGGGCTCGACAAGTCAAGATTGCATACAAACATCAAACGCCACCGTCCTTTTGGGCTTTCGGTAGACGTCATCATAGGGTCCACAGCATGTCCAGTCATCGCACAATTAAAGAGGAAAGCATAATGGCGAACTGTAAATGGGTCGACCAACAAGTATACAGTGAGTTGCAAAATGATAGGGTCATAACCACTTTTGATAAACCTTTTAACAAGTTTAACAAAGATAGTATGACAGTGATCATGGCCAAGGATCTTACGAAGTTTGTAAATCACGTCACCATAAAAGTCAGGTTGTGATAGTCCTTGTCGCATAAGACATTTTCTATTCTTCTTTAGTTTGTTATTCTACCATATGCTTAAATATATTATAAAATTGCTATACAATCAAGATTAGTAAATAAATATGCATAACTAATTTGCTTTGACTTTTTCAAATCTATAAATCTAAGTAAGCACGTCATGTAGAACACTAACGGGACTTGCGAGTTGGCCGATATCATGAGTGTAGAACACTAACGGGACTTGCGAGTGGGCCGATATCATGAGTGCAGAACACTAACGGGACTTGCGAGTGGGCCGATATCGTGAGTGTAGAACACTAACGGGACTTGCGAGTGGGCCGATATCGTGAGTGTAGAACACTAACGGGACTTGCGAGTGGGCCGATATCATGAGTGTAGAACACTAACGGGACTTGCGAGTGGGCCGATATCATGAGTGTAGAACACTAACGGGACTTGCGAGTTGGCCGATATCGTGAGTGTAGAACACTAACGGGACTTGCGTCAGTGTGCCGATATCATGAGACTCCTGATATTCTACAGCACGAAATAGACACCATACATGTTTAAATGTATATTAACCTCTCTTTTAGAATCGTGAACATGCATATTAATTTACTATATACTATAACAAAAACAAATAGTCAAAAGTAGAAAACAAATTAAAACAAATAAATAGTCATAAAGTATAAAAAAAAGAGTATGATAATGGGCCTTTGGAAACGGCCGAATACGACACATGCGGAATATTGCTGTCTTGAGACTGTTCATGAGCGATAGTGAAATATTCTAGCTACCGCTCACGCCCTCTTGCCCCGGGTTGAGCAGAACTCAATATTCATAAAATCAATAGATCACAGTTTTAACCATCCCGAAGATGGCATGCATATGGCGGTGGACATGGAGTTATTTGCTTCCCTATGTCGTACGGCGTATGGTCCCAGTATCTAATAAAATTAAATGCCTCGAAGAGCGAAATAAACATAATGGAATTTATTTGGGAGCAGCGGTTATGAAGCCTGCGTATCACAAGTAACAGCCATAAGACTAAATTAAAAAGCAGACAACATATCCTATAAGTGGTTAAACAATACCCAGAGTCTTTTATCGGCCGGAGTAGTCGAACCACCGAATCAAACATTAAGTAAGAAAACAAAAGAAATTGAAAATGTACCACCGATAACTAAATATAAGTATCGGGCTCAGCGATCTCCAAAGATCGAATGAATAACAGTACTGAATGCAAGCGCGGGGAGACGTTTTACTGTCGCCACACTGCACAAGCAACGCCACTGTGCTATACAAAAAGAGTATGATAATGGACCTTTAGAAACGGCATAAACAAATTGAAAAAAAAACAACATATTTTATTTGATTATTCGTAATGTCATTGTACTTTTTATATTTCATTATATATCGACGAACACTTATATAGAACAAGCAGATAACAAATGGGATATGGGCGTATGTATGCTTTGTAAACTTCTTAAAGTGTGCTATTATGTGTGTATAACATCTCGTATAAACTTGATGGCATTACATCAAATTACGATATATATCATTTCGTATAAACATTATGAAATCATATCAAGTAACGATATATAATACTATACTGAGCAAACATAGAGACGTCCCTCCCTGTTTAAGTAAATATTTCCAGAAATCCAGAAGGGTTACAGTTATAATAACGAGTGTGACCACCATTTGCACGAATATCATTGCATGTATTCGTGCAAATGGTGGTCACACTCATTATTAACGATGATTAATGCAGGTGACAAATTCTGAATTAAACTCGATGTCCTAAACGTTACATAACGATATTTTGTGATTTTTGATTTTGACCCCTACCAATTTCGCCAGGGTATCACTCTGAAAGTTCTCGTGCTAGCCAGATTTAGTGAATTGATATCGATCCACAAATGAATAAACTTTATGTGTGATTATGATTTATAACTGTAACCCTTTTGGATTTCTGGATATTTTTCTTATACATGGAGGGACTTTTCTATTTTTGCTTAGTATATTTGTCATCGTAGCTATAATTTATATGTGACACTTTAATAAACTATTACTTGTCGTACTATTTAGAACACTCCTGTCTGAAATAATGAACAAGATTTATCAATGTCGCCTGGAAGTAACGGTTGTACTAGTTAAAAACAATAATCATATAACAAATTTCAAGCATTTAGATACAAGTGTTATACTCTTGTCACTACCATCACATGTCACATTTAAGGAATCAATATCCTTTGTAAGGAGGAGTGACTACATTCTAGAAAACATTTAGTCATGAATCTGAACGCACAGAAAAGGTTGACATATTGACAAAGAAGATTTGATTTACAGTACTGTTGTTTTTACTTTCTTTCGTTAACTGTTTGTTTTAATTCATTTGTTCTTGGGAAAGATGGAGTTTTTGTTAACAAGTGCTTTTTAATTTAAACGTTTCATTTTTTTCCCTTCGGTACAGTTTATTACATTTCACGAAACAAAAAGAAAATACAATTTGAGAATATACGTCAAAATCGCTCAAACGTGTTGGATGTTGTTTTTGTTTAATTATGTTGAGATGAAAACAACATTCTCTGAAATAGCAAGGGTTGTCAGGAACAGAATATATAATGTATCTGCTAATATGAGGGTAACTGTATTGAATTCTAAATTTTATTAAACACGATTTACGTCCCTAAAACGACTGATATACTGCCGCAATTGTCAAAATGTGTACTGGTTCAACCGTTTTAACGCATTTCATTGTTTTTGACAGTTTTGCTGACACACGCATTGAAATAAGAAGTGACGTCAATAAATGACGTCATGTTTTTGATGGTTTAACGTCACATAAATTGATTTGCGGCGGGTTATGGACTAGTTAATAGTCGCAAATGTTGACAAGTGCAGGATTTTTAAAAAAGTGAGTTAGAATGAGAACACCTGCAAAATAATCGACATTTAAAGATACAGGTTTGCAAAAAAACACACAAAAACAACATAAAACACGTTTTAACAAAGTCTAAATATGAATCACGACCCAACCACTAAGTGTAGCGTAAACATGAAGGAAAAGGTATGTAAGAGATTGAGGTCACATTTAACAACCGTTCATATCCATTGTGTCTACCTGTAGTTGTGACTTAAGCCGGTGCTAGGAGTCGTGAGAGGTGTTACCTCTCATGAACAGAGTCGCTAAAACCGAATCTGCTATTTTTCTCTCTTGTTTGTGTTTGCTGCTTCCAATGAATCACCGTTTTTAGTATTTATTGGTATTGTGCTGCCACTCTGGAATATCAGACTGTATACCAACAGTATGATGGCTCATCCAGTCACATCATGATCCCTGGTCGACTAGTACTATATGTTAAACGTCGTGCAGGGGAGCTACTAGTACCACTTTCTGAACACTTTGATATGAACAGACAGAGAAACGACCTCTTCGAGGTAAACGCTCTGTCGCAATGGCGCAGTGAAGATGATAAACTTATAGGTCATGATCACTTTCATACTATCTTTGTTAAACTTGTTAAAAAGTTTATCAAAAGAGGTTATGACCCTATCATTTTGCAACGTACTGCATGTTTGGTGGTGGACCCTTTTATAGTTTGCCACTATGCTTTCCTCTGTAATTGTACGATGACCTGACAGGCTACGGACCCTATGATGACGCCTACCTAAAGCCCATTGGGACGGTGGCGTTTGATGTTTGTCCATGCTCTTTCTTGTCGTGACCTTAATGGTTTATTCTCTTACTGCTCTGGCTTCTGCAAAGTCATTGAGTACCTTCATTGTGGCTTTCTAGGCTATTGTTTTTTTGTATTATATTTACAGGAGCATATTTGTGTTTTACTTATATTGCCTATTGATGCTGCCTTGTTGGTTAGAGATTAGATCATGGCGGGGATTTTTTTATTTACACTTTCCTGTTTTAATGGGATGACAGTAGGGTAAGTGTGGGGTTTGGTGCACCCTAGAACCGGTTTAAACCCCCAGTGGCCTACTTTGCCACTGACCGTTCCAAGGCGGTAGCCCTATTGTCAACCTTTTTGTGTTTGTGATGTCGTTTGCATTTATTATTGCTTTTGCCTTCTTGTTTGTCTGTTTGCGTGTTTGTTTCTGTGTTTTGTGGTTGACTGTCCTCCTTGAATGCTACTTTCCCTGTCCGATCTTTTTATATTTCTTATTATAAAAGCAATGTTTGCGTCTTGGAAATGTGATAATGCATTCATGCAAATACAGTCATAGTATGTATCGACTTTACATTTGTACATGAGTTCGCTTATATCAAGCAATTAGGACTTTATACAAATTTACATTTATGCGGTTTCACCCATCAGCTATATTGAATACATATTTGTTTTCTGTAAAATATCAGCAAAAAAAAATGAAACGGCACTATGTAGCTCCTTTTAACAGCTACGACAAGGGCTTCATGTAGGAGGAAGACCTTAATTAACTGGTTTATCGAGTAATAAGGATGTATACAAAAGGAGAACAGAAACGCAACTTTCGAATTTTCGCTATTTAATATATATACTGCACATTTAATTCCATGTAATATTCTTGAGAAATCCCAGCACGATTTGTTAAAAAATAGTCGCAGCAGTCCGAGAAAGGACAAAACTGTGCTGTCGTAAACGTTTTAATCACAATATACTTTATAACACGAACTTTAGAAATGTTCTGCTTTAAAAGATTGTCCCATTTCAGTACTGTATTCAATGTAAACCGGTTTCAAAATTGCACATGCTAAGTTTCCGTACCTGCTCGAGCCAAACGCGTTTTATTAATAATGAAACTTGGCAGGGATAACATTCAGAGTCCTATGTGTTGTTTTAGTCCATTTGTCCGTAAGGAAATATCTATACAGCCACATATTAACATCAACATATTATACATACAAGATATGGCAGAAATTCCCGAGTTGTGTTTATTTGTTCCTTTAGTACATACACAATATGCATGACTATTTGTTTTAACATCGCATAATGTATATGTTCTTAAAAGCGGCAATATGTGACTGTATAATCATCTTATCTGTAGTGAAGAGGGGGTGGGGGTGGATACTCTATAAAGATCTTAGCTGTAGTGAAGTGGAGTGGGGGCGATCGTATAACTACAAATGGTGTAACGTTGTGTAACACAAGTTTCATGTCGTCTTATTTCATAGTATGATGGATATATCTTTAATGATATCTCTACAGTTCAAGTATTTAATGGGGTCTCAATATATACCAGTTTGTAAGAAGATATAGCCCGTCGTGACCCGGGCTATTTGCATGGCGATATGAGTGAGTATACCGTAGCACCTTGTTCAAAACCCAGGAGACATTTGTGATAGTGACCGTTCCAAGGCGGCACCCCTGTTGTTAACCTGTTGCCTGACTGGCTTCTATGTTTCCTTGTGCTTGTCGTTTGTTTATATTCCTTTTTTTGCTTGACTGTGTTTTGTGAAAGTTATAGTTTGGTTTCGATTTTTATACCTAATTTTAAAACCAATGCACACGTTCACGACAGTTCGTATCGATACCTGTATGTTAGAGAAAGGATTAATGACCGCAGATTCTAAATATCATTAAGCAAGTTCGTTATGCTTTGTCATATACCGTTTGTAAGGACATGTTTTGCGGGCCCGTAGACAATGTATTTCATTACAACATATACATGACATCTCTAATACATTTTCATAAAATTCAATATAACCTTCTTCCTTGTTGATCACCATTACTTCTTTCCTTCTCGATTTCTATCCGCGTATTCCCTTGTTCTCATAGTAATAACCGTCAACAGTCCTTATTTCCAAAAACAATAGGATCCTGGAACGAACTAACACGCAATACAAAAAAGAGATCTAGCATTGTCATGTTCAAATATACTCTACCTCTCCACCCCTACTTCCGTAGACTGAGATAGGGTATCGTGCTTAACCTGTAGGTGTTATATAGTGTACACGTTGTAATAGTACCTGGACTTGCATCTCATTATGGTCTTTTGTATGAAGGATTGCAGGTTTTACAGATTCAAATTTAGATATAATATTGAAAGTATACCTAATATGATGATGGTAGAAGCTGAAACTGATTCAATCTGTATATATTTGTTGCTGTTTTCTTTAATTTGGTTTTGTGAAGAATATTTCCGATTGCATTTGAAACTGTCTCGGCGTTTTCCCTAACCGGTTAACACTGACCCTAAAGTGGATCAGATTGTGGTGATTCGAGCTTTGTCGTCATGTTTATATTGAAACCGGATAGATGTTCTTTAGGATTCAAAAGTCGAGCGATACGTGTAGTAATCACATAACGCATTAAACCAAAACAGGTATGCAACCCTTACACGGACAAGTATTCGAAACCGTCAACATACTAAATGTGACAACGTTTAACGGTCAGTGTTAAAACGTTCCCCTGAGGGTAAACTGTTTCCCTGAATGTAAACCGTTCCGCTGACGGTAAACCGCATTTTTCCTATGCTAAACATAAACTATATTAAAATAGTATTGTATACTTCATTTACTTAACAAACGGGCTTTGTGTGTATGTTACATGCTACAGCAGAAGGAATTAACTATTAAGAATCTTTCTCTTTACATTACCATGATTACGTGATCCCGCCTTAAATCCATTAAGCGATGGGAAAGCTTATATTAGCAGGATTTTATGACAGATATTTCGACAAGAAAACATATTTAAAAACATTGTTAAAGAAAAAATACAGAAACTTGTTTAAAATTACCTATTAAATGTTTTAATTTTACAATATGCAAACTTTTTAGGACGAAAGTAAGGTTTTATTTCATACCCCAGCCAACCCCGTTTTCGCTTCTTGGAGAAGGGGTTGGATATGGGGTCTGCAAGTTAATATTCGGACCACGTAATAAATAGATAAAGTATGTGATCCATCCTTTAGAGCAAAGTATATTAGGTATCTGATATATCAACCGGTATACGCATTATCGTAATCAGCCATATGTCTTCCATCGCGCTAACGAGTTCTGTTTAATAATGAATTACAACCGTTGCTTTCGCTTTTAAGACTACTCAAGGACTAATTAAAAATCTATGAATCCTGGATATGCTTTGCTAGAGATGTATTAATTTAATTGAATTGTTAATTACGGTACAATAATTACGTATTTTCTCATGCGAATGACCATGCTTTTAATCCCTATGAGGACGACATTTCGCGGTTCGTATACCATCTAAATAATTGTTTAACATAACAATGAATTCCGTCGTCAGTAGGGATCAAGTCAATGTAGCCGAACTGTTCCATTAATACTACAATTAATAGCTTCATTGACATTGTACATTTATATTTCATGAATTGGCATAGCGTTACACTCTGCTAGCTAACATCAAACACATCTTACAAGCACAAACGATTGTGAAACGAGTTCTGAATATGTGATCTATGATTTGTTTTGCGGCATACCAATTGATCAATTCAACTAATTTTAATTTCGAATTGGCAGAACATTTACATGTTATTCATATACTATTTTAGAGAAGAGTACTAACAAAAATATTTTGCTTCGAGAATGAATTACATAAAATAGTATATATACTCTGTAAAAGAAGTTTTGGACCATGGCAGTGTTCGAACCCGTACAATGATCGCTGAACCATGACATTCGACCATAACCCTTATTATCTCAGTTGATAATTCACAATAGATCAACAATCAACAATAGTTATTGTTTACAATGAAAGTTTGCGAAAAAATAATAATCTTTTTATTGGTTACTCGAATGTGTCCGTAACTGTTACTTTGTATGGACATTGCAACATTTTTTACAGACCCTTTGTGTGTTCGCGATATTTTTTTAAAATCAAATCTTGTTTGGAATTTAATGTTTCTGGTACCAAATTAACGGGGTAGGGTAAACCTTGGTTACTAAAAATTGATACTTAAATTTTGTCCACTAGTTGTATTTTTATATGACTTTGTATACCCTGGTCAAAAACTTTTTACCGAGTATATAAGGAAATAGATACAGTTAGTACATTCAATCAATGACATTTTTATAGTTATGCAGAACGTGAGTAAAGCAATGCTAATAGTACCATGTTTATGTAGACACATTAACAGATTGTACACCATGCAGAGTGACAGCTATGTTGGTGGATTACATCTAGACATCTTTATCCTTTATTTATATTTAGCGTGGTTAGTAGATTATCAAAATCAATGGCATTTTACATTCAATAACATGTCATAAGTCGAGGTGCGCCGAACATAATTACGACCGCTTGATGAGGTTATCATTATGATGATAGAGTTTGTCTATGAATGGAACTGTTTTATAATCAGGGATGCTCCTAAATATTTACCTTTTTGTGAAAATATAAGACATACAAGATAGGATTTAGTCGAAGGTTGTGCAGGTATCGATGAGGAGCATGACTATATCTACTACAAGTTGATTACATCTATTGCATCCATGCCTACTGCTTAATAACGTGGAATTAAACCCTACTCAGTTCAATTAACTATTGCATTACAGTTCCGTGCATTAGACAATGAACGCGTGACGTACTATATATGGTTGACGTATATGATATATGTGATTCTAATGCAAATATAATGTAACGAGTTACTCCATTGGCTTACGTTTTATATTCGCGACCGTAAAACGCACGATTTACCGTCTGAGAAGTGCGTGACGTCATTTAACGTTGTAAAACGAGAAGTCCTTGGATGACGTCAACAAAATGCCGTTACCGATGAAATTGTGTTTTCATAGAAAACAACAACTGTGTTTGTATGGTTTTATTTTAGATTTCTGGCATTTAAATGGAAGAGCATAAGAATTGAGATGACCATGCTAAGATTTTCAATCTGGGTTGTTTTTTACGGTCTGAAATTACGTTTTACGACTCCGCCACTCCGCTACCACGTCGCCGTAAAACGAAATTCTCAGACCGCAAAATCACTCACGTACCGTCCCAGATTGAAAATCTTAGCATGGTTAAGTTTGCAGTTTGCATATCTCATGTATGCTTATGCGTTCGGCGTACTTGGAATGTAAACAATCCCTAGCAGGTTATTTTGTCTTACAGACAAGGCAGCATAAATTTATAGGCAATATAAGTATAACACACAGATGCTAATGAATATATGAATATAATAATACACTTGGTAGAGGCCAATAACCATAAAGGGTACGACAAGACAAGATTGAAGACAAATATCAAACCGTCCATCTATTATTAATAACGTATATTTGATGCGTAATATCGTAGTATATCTAATAATTACTAATTGACCATTATTTTGCTTTTCACAGATGGTATTACATTTGAATTTACATGAGTCTTTTAGCGAAAACACTTAAAAAAAATCTTTCTCCTTGTCGGTTACACTCTGCGTCATCTATACAAATTCACATAATAAATCTACTGTTCTTAGATCTAAGCCATGTGTAAGTCTTACACCTTTAAATCTTCATTTGGCAGCCTCATTCCATGTTCCTTCCAATAATTTTACCAGGATATTTAATAACGGCTCAAATGTTTCTTTAACACCTCTTGGATCACCTGTTTTGAGAAAATGTCATGTTACGTCTCCATTCAGACATCGTTTATTTCAATATAAACGCAGAGTGTTTTTTTTCTATAAGTAAGTGCAATGCTAAGAGGTTCATTTGTTGCAATTATTTGTCTTGCAAGTCCACCATTAAATCAACTGTTAATGGTAGAACATTTAATATATGTCTAGCTTCAAATGTTGATTGACGTACTTCTCACGTCATTTGTGTTTCGACTTGAAATGCATCACGTTGTGGTATACAATATGTTGGACAAACAGTTCGTTCCTTAAAAGTTCGATTCAGTGAGCATAACTATAATGAGGTATCCCAAGAAGTTTAAGAATCATCAGTCAGGTCATAGTTTTAGTAGCGTCACTGTTCAACCTTTTTTATAACAGTGCTTCCATAATTCATAGCTATACGCATCATGTTCTCCGACCCCATATTGACAAGGAGTCTGATCACGTCAGACATTTTCTAAAAATACTTTCTCTTAATAAGGGCATTGATTTTATTGATATACCAAGTATGTTTCGAGATAATTGTGTTGTTGATTCTATACCTAAATATTTCAAAAATTCCGAAAATCTTATAATTTGTTATAAGCATAAAAAAACAATTAGAAGTATGATTTTCAACTACAACAAAATAGTGTCTGACCTTGATATAGTAAATAACACTACCTAGGAATGCGAGTGTAGAACATCTAAATGTTGCTATGCTCCGGCCGCTCATGATGTCATTACTGGTAATTTTGATATTATAAACGACTTCGGTATTTGTTTTTTAAAGGTCCGTAGTATAGATTGTCTTCTGTGATTGATTTTAATGCATGTCGTGGTCAGATCGCCCAATCCAATGAGGATTTAATATATATAATATATATTTAATTTAAAATCGGGAATCCAGGAATTTCATAATAAGTTTGTTTTAGTTCCTGCTGATAAAGCAGCTAATAATATTATTATTGTTTGACGCCTCCATTACGTCAATGTTTTATCGCAGGAACTCGGGAGTACTAATTCGTATACTCCAGTGCAATTTACTGAAGATGATGTTGTTTCGACACATATCACTCAGTGCAAGACTTTCATGGCTGGAGTAGACGAAAAGCAAAACAGACGTCCGACTTTGTACTAAAAACCTATTAGAAATATTATTTTCAACTACTACAAAATAGTTTCTGACCTTGATATAGTAAATAACACTCCTAAGGAATGTGAATGTAATAAATCAAAATTTTGCTATGCTCCAGCAGGTCATGTCATCACTGGTAATTTCGATATTGTTGATAAACGTATTCGGCATCTGTTTTCGAAAGGTCCTAAGTAGAGATTACCTTCAAATTTCGATTTTAATGCCTGGAAAAAGTCATTTTTTTTAAAATTATTGATATATTTTACACATATAACTTTTATAATGCTAACCCCACTTTATTTCCTCCGAGGCCTAGGTTTTCCTTTCGTTATTTAAAACCGGGAATTCAAGAATTTCATAATAAATTTGTTCTAATTCCTGCTGATAAAGCAGCTAATACTGAAATTATTGTTTGACACCTACATTACATTAATGTTTTATCTCTGAAACTCGATAGCACTAATTCGTATACTCCAGTTCATTCTATTGAGGATGATGTTGTTTCCACACATATCAGTCGGTGCACTACTTTCAAGACTGGGGTAGACGAAAAGCAGAACAAACTGCCAACTATGTACTGGATTCCTAAATTACATAAAAATCCGTATAAGGCCCGCTTTATTTCGAATTCTATTGCCTGCACCACCACGAACATCTCCAAACTTTTAATTTCTTGTCTTACTGCCGTTAAAGATCACGCTAAACAAAACTGCGATAAAACTTACGAAAACTCTGTGATTAATTTGTTTTGGTCTATTAAAAATTCAGGAGACGACTTCTTGAAAAAAATTTGCAATGAACGTCAAGTTCATCTATTAGCACTTTTGACTTCTCTACACGAATGACGAATTAAGTTTTATGGCATGTCGTGCGGGAAAGATGATTAAAGATGGCAAATGACAATGCCAGCATCAGTGTTTCAACAAATATTTCATAGTGTTAGTCAGATAGTGTCTTTGTCGCATTCTGTTATATGTATTTACCTGTATATACATAATGGTAGTTGCTCCTTTGTTATGCTTATATAAATACCAACGGAGGTCTTTTAAAAGCAAAAACACAACCAATATTTCGCACAGTAAACCAACAATAATATATGCATGCTTGATATAAGAATGTGTGAAAGTCATACTTGGTATATGGTTGTGGGAAAGGCATACTGGATATGTGACTGTGTGAGTGGTATACTTAGTACCTCTGTGTGTGAAAGGATTACTTCAAACATGTACATGAGTGTGAGTTTTGCTTACTTGGTATGCGGGTGTAATATTGACAAACTTGGTATTTAAGCGAGTGATGTGATGGGCATACTTGGTAAATGAGTGCATGTGAACGGTTTATTTTGTATGTAATTGTGTGTAAGATGTGATTAGTTTGTATATAGACAAATCGTTGGCATCCCTATGGGTACGAACTGTGCACCCCTTGTCACAGATTGTTTTTATATCGCTATGAAAGAGATTTCATGTTAAGTATTTCACCAGATACGCTGGCAGATGAAGCCTATCATGATACCTCTCGGTATATGGATGACATATTGAACATGTACAACAATTTGTCTTTCTACTATGGTTAGTAATATATATCTTAAAAAACTAAGCTAATATTTCTGATACTATCGCTACTTTTTTCGATTTACATCTATCTACTGAAAATGGTGAAACAATTAGAAAAAAATCTATGACAATAGAGATGATTTTAATTTTGATATTGTTAATTATCCTCATTTAGATGGGGATGTTCACCGAGCAACTTCTTCTGGGATCTATTTGTCTCAACTTATTCATTTTTCTAGAGCTTGAACTCGAGTTGAAGATTTTAATATTCGTAATTTTTGTGTAACTAAAAAGCTACTCCATCAGGGCTACCGTTACTATAAACTTTGTAAAACATTTGCAAAATGTTATTATCGTAACCTTGATATTCTTTACAAATATTAAAGTTACGAACTCTTTCGTGACAAGGACTATCACAACCTGCCTTCTATGGTGACGTGATTTACAAACTACGTAAGATACTTGGCCATGATCACTTTCATACTATTTTTGTTAAACTTGTTAAAAGGTTGTTCAAAAGAGGTTATGACCCTATCATTGTGCAACGCACTGTATACTTGTTGGTCGACCCATTTACAGTTCGCCACTATGCTTTCCTCTTTAATTGTGCGATGACTGGACAGGCTGTGGACCATATGATGACGTCTACCTAAAGCCCAAAAGGACGGTGACGTTTGATGTTTGTCTGCAATCTTCTCTTGTCGTGCCCTCAATAGTTTATTATCTTGTTGTTCTGCCATGTCATTGTATACCTTCTTTATGTATTGTTTAACCACTTATAGGATATGATGTCTGCTTTTTAATTTAGTGTTTTGGCTGTTACTTGTGATATGCAGTCTTCATAACCGCTGCTCCCAACTAAATTCCATTTTGTTTATTTCGCTCTTCGGGGCATAGTATTTTGTTAGATACTGGGACCATACGCCGCTGGACATTGGGGAGGAAAATCTCTATGTCCACCGCCATATGCATGCAATCTTCGGGATTTTATGAATATTGAGTTCTGCTCAACCCGGGGCTGGAGGGCGTGAGCGGTAGCTGGCATATTTCAGTGCTCAAAGAAAATTATTTTAAGAGACAGGCCCAGGGCTTGTTGCTTCTGAAAATGGAAAGGCCCCGATTTGAAATGGACAGGCCCTGATTTGAAATGGACAGGCCCTGATTTAAAATGTAAAGGTCCAATATTTTTTTCTTATAGGAAATGTGTCTTTATTCACTTTTATAGCACACATTTGTTACGTATGTATAAATCAAGCTCAGAACCTCCTCTGACTAGATTTTTCTTTTTGCTACCACTTTATGCTCCCTGGTCAGCGGACTTTTTTACCATTTCGTTTAAAATATGTTAGAATAGAATATTACATAGTAATTTATAACCAATGCAAAGGAGAGTACTAGCACGTTTGCCAAACGATAATAATCAGAGCCGACTTGGTGAAACTGGAGCTAAACTTGAAGCCAAATTTTTAATCAGGTTTTATAAGACTATCAGAGCCTCCTCTGGCTATATTTTTTCTTTTTGTCACCACTTTCTCCAAGTAAAGAATTAGGAGCCTAGACTAGAATTCATTTAAAAGTAGGATTCCAGGAACTCCTTACACCTTAACTAATGAATAGAAATATGCTTTATATCTGTATTTATACATATACAGTATATATATTTTTCTTTCCACCAACATGTATTTGTAAAGAACAGTTTTTGTTATTTGATTATGTAAAAAAAAAAAAAGAAAAAAAAAATCCGAAATTATGTACCATCCGAACTACTATGACACTGCACTTTTACGGCCCGAACATTTCACAAACATTCAATCGAAATACCATCAAAAACGATTTTTTTTCATGCATTAGTGTGTTTTTAATGACAAAAACGGTATTTCTTATCACAAAGGAAAGAAAACACAACCCTAATAGCAGAATAATGAGTTTTATGTCAACAATTGTCGACCTCAAAGTTGTGACAAACTGCCGACACGAAGCCAGGCAAAATATTCGAACTTCTTATTGTTTCAATGTGTGTATAACACATTTTAATTACTTTATTGCACAGTTCACAATACACATGGGAGTATTTTGTCTTGAGGAACTTGAGCTTGAGATCCAGTAAAACTGATTTTTTGGAGTTTGTTTTCTGTTTTTTTGTTGTTTTATTTTTAGACAGGCCCGACGGGCTTCTCGTCTGCAAAATGAGACAGGCCCGGAATGGATTTCGAGGAGCCCCGGGCGTCGGGCTATCCTATTTCTTGAGCACTGTATTTCACTACCGTTCATGAACAATGAATGAATGAATGGTGTTTTATGGCACGTCGACACATAAATAGGTCATATCAGTACAGGAGCAGACAAGTCATTTCACGTGCCTGAACCGCATAACTCAAACATAAATAATTGGGGTTGGAGGCAACGTAGTTCCCATTTTGCAAGCACGTGCAGATGCGCGGATTTTATAGTACTCTGTTTAGAAACACTAGTTTAAAGCTTATACTAGATGGCAAAGAAAACAAATCATATCAGAAGTCAGTTATTATGTCGGAGATTTATAAAACAATCGTGTTGACAGGTTTTATTGAGATATCATAGTCGGAAATCGCGGTACAAATGCGAAGATCGAAAAAAACTAGTTTTTGTTTTCTTCGAAATTGCCAATGTTTCAAAACGGGTACAAAAATTGTATATTCTTAAATATTGTTGAAATTGACAGGAGTCGAAGATCATTACCTGATCTACCTTTTTTGAAAATTTCTTATTTTTTCGTGAATATACATTTTGCGTGCCCGTTTTGAAAGTTGGTACCTGCATTTCACTCTTTCAGAGGCTATTCAAAATGGCGGCGACACAGAAAAACACCCAGCCCAGGGCAAGTCAGTCGCAGGCCACAAACCCACTTCTCCCTGAACAAATTAACATCATATGGTCAATACACAGTCACAGAAACTAAATATTGTGAATTGAACTGAACGTTTATAAATAGCTAAGGAATGTGCTAAAAATAGCTCACACACATTCAAAGGTCAAATAATGCTGATCCGTGTACATAGTAACATACACAGATAGATCGTTTACATTACACATACGGCCCGATTGACGGTGACCGATGGATTATTTCAATTTATTTGCACAGAAGTAGAATTAAAACAGTGTTACAATCACGATCGTATACAATTCCAAGTTTTGCATGAGTGCGTAATTTACAAAATACAAACAAATAGATCTATTACAGTAGACAATGTAGAGAATTAAAATTGAAAAGTGGAACACACCAGCAAATGCCTGAAATGGGTCATGGCATTGTCTGCACTGTAGCCTTTGTAAGTAAATACACTTTTAATTTCTGTATGACAAGTGTTTAACGTTGAAACATGTAAAACGGTGGTGGTTGATATATATTAACTTAATTCTGATAATTTTTTAGAACACATGAGTGATGAATAATTGATGAAAATGTAAGCCTTGAAAATCTACTATTTGTTCATGAATGCCACCTGTGACTTACATTTTGGACAGTATCATCTTCTGGAAAGCACCACTTTCAATTCCAGTTGTGTTTTAAGTAAAATGTTATGGAATGCTGACATTGTTAGCATTGAGAAAGTTGGACAGAGTTATTAATATTAAAAACAAATGAAACAATATCATATATGACTTGTTTTTTTCAGGTCTGCTAAGACTAAGTTAGCTAGAGGCAGTGTGCAGTATTACCATAGCCAGAATGAGATTCACGTCAAATTTCCCAGTCTCACAGTATAACTACACCAAGAGCCTTGTATTAGCCAGTATGTAGGTAAGCGCAGCTTCAAAAAATCTATGAATTTATCAATGTTTGTTCTTTGCAAAATATGTGGCATTGTGTACCAGTCCTGCACCACAGACATATTAATAATTTGTTATTAGGTCTGTGCCTGCACTTAGTCTCAGACTTTTTATACTAAAAATAAAAATGGTGTTTTACAGCACATCGACACATAAATAGGTCATATTGTGCTTAGTACATATGTAAAATTAAACAAACAAAATAAAAAGGTCCCTGTATTACATCTAAATTATTAAACTTAACCAAGACCCCGACTTAACATAATGTGCTGGCATGGCCCAGCAATAGCATGGTGGATGATAGCAATCTGGAGCTTCCGGTTCAAGTCACACATGCACCACTGAGTTTCGTCTATGGTTTCGGGCAATACATCTTCCCTCAGTCTTGTTTGTTCCTCAGCCTCTTTTGTTTGATTGGGATTGAAACTGGGGAGTCTATCCTCCAAGCACGATAAACAACCATAGAAATTATTAATATATACATTAGTAAGAGTAAGACAGGTTTTCGAATTCCTATGTGTCATTTGGGGCGGCTCTAAATAAGGTATACCGGTAATAAATGTGTTGATTTAGCAGAAAACGATTATTTTTAATTTATTGTACATGTAAAAAAAGTTCTATAATCACTATTTATTTACATATTTCAGTTCTACAACTTGTTACCTATTTAAGTTGAAACAAAATATCATGTATGTCATTTTTATTTTCAGAGCCTGGAGTCCTGAGATGCTGGGAGTTAGCTGAAAATAGTTAGTGATGTCCCAATATATATGGGAGGATTTTATTGAAACAAGTAGTCACATATAACTTTTTACAACATTAACAACAGAATCAGAAATACTTAAACGAACAAGAATAGTATATAATAACAAGATGGTGTACAATATTTTTTTTTTTTATGAATCATGAATCAGCAATACCTCATACGGACAGTACTAGCATCAAATTCAAGAAAAATATGTCTAGTAAGAGGATCACCAGTTCAGCCAGCACAATATCATATCAACATGCATATCCGACTGTAGACACAAGGTGGATCGTTGGCGACATTAACTGGATAGTTCATTGGAGTGGCTCAAAATAAGGGCTAATATGAAAATATAAATGTGTTTCTGTTAATCTGACCGGCCGTGCCCAATTTATTTATTGGATTAAAATGTTTTCTGAATTTTATTGGATTATATAAAAGTTTGTGGAATAACAGATGGCAGGAGGTGTATATTACCGGTTATACCCAGAAGAAAAGTGAGTGGTCTTCCTCACCAAAAAAATAACAAACAGATACATGTATATATATATAACCCCACATATGTTCAAATTGGCTTGCACCATATAAACAATTACATATTAAAGGGACATGCAGCAATCTTCTTTTTTTTAAACTCCAAAATGTTATAACTTATAATTTAAATATATGCAAGCGGGTGTAAAGTGAAAATAAATTACATTTTAATGCTTGATAAAAACTTGATAAATGCTGTGTGTCCCTTTAATAAATAAAAACAATTATTGTATGATGCAATTTAATTTTTTATGTAATACCCTTTATATTTGGGATGTTTTGATGTAAATATTTGAAATAAAATGTTTTAAATCAAATAAATAATTCATTTTGATATCTGACTTGTTACATATTTTTTACTTAGTCATGAAAGATAATATTTAAGGCCTTAATATGTACCTTAAATGTTTATTGTTTACCATTGAAAGGTGAGGCGGCATATGGTGTTAGTTATCTGTGCGTCTATATCCTTCCACAGTTTTTAACCAATCTTTTCGAAACTTTACATGATCTTTATCTATGATGTCTAGAGGAGCATATCGATTTTGCATCAAAATAAAATTTATTTATGAATATATATTCTTGCATAGTACAATTTTCCACGGATTGTTTTCAGTGCGTTCATTCAAGTCCCATGGACATATTGAGTTGAGATGTTCGGTTGGCATTTTATATTTGTATACATTCTCATCTTCACCTCTCACCGCTGCGGGTTCAATTCCCACTGGGAGCTCAACTTGTAGGTGAGAAAGTGTCGATTCTTACAGATAGCAGTAAGTACACAGTACTGGTTCTACCCAGGAAATATGGCCTAAAATGTGCTATAATGACATAAAACACAATTCAACTTTAAAAATATAAAGTAAAAGAAAAGGCCTTCTTTATTTTCCTTCGATGCTATCAGTATAAGTATTACGACAGTGTTTCTGTCTGATAAAAAATTCATCTTAGGTTTCAACCGACAAATGGTCTATATTTAAACTAATACAAGTAAGATGGGGCCCTCAAACCCTTTTATGTGTGGGTGATATATTCCACGGTTGATTCATGATACTAGCATGGGACAGCTATAGTACATATGACAGTGCTGAGTGCAGTTGCGGATGAATTGAATTGAATATTTAACGGCTCATCAACACAGTACAGGTTATTTAGAGCGCCTCAGAGAGAGGGGAAGGATACATAGGAATCCGGGAACCGTGCACTACCCTTATTATCGAACAGATTCCTATGGTTCTTTAACATGCTCGGATGATAGACCTATAAGCGGGACCACCCTGTTTACGTCCCCATCCGACGGATGAGGCTAAGGGAATGTGTCTTGCCCAAGAACACACCGACAAAACTCAGTGGCACCACCTCCGGTTACAAATCCGCTGCGCTACTGACTGCGCCAAGTTGCGGATGACAATTAGACACTGGACAGTCTAGTCAAAAACACAGCAACAAATATATTATCTGAATATGTTTAAGAATGTACTGTATGCTTGGAAGAGCTTTCAAAAACAAACTAGCTTTCATGATTTTAGTTGGGGTGGGATGGGGATGGGGCGCATCCTTTTAAATCTCAGTTCAGATGCCCTCCCCCTCCTTCTCTCCATCCCAACTCCCATCTTGAACAGTAGCGATTGTTACGTAAACTTTCCACATATGAGAGGGTGCCCAATACTACCCGCTCCATCGAATACGCGCCTGCAGTTCTTGCGAGGTCAGTCGAGTCAAAATTACAGTTAAATCAAACAATTCGTATTTTCGTGTACTTTTGATAAAGAAATAACATGCTTTTCGTGATATGCAGCAAAATTCATGTAATGTGTGAGCTAAAACAACAATTCAAGTATCTCCTCGTACTTTATTTAACAAAAAACACACGGTTGTTGTCATTTTAATCGTATTCTAAAGATGGCATCTTTTAGAGTTATCGCCCCTCGCTTCGACATTTTACAAGGCGGGTCTGAATTTATCACGCAGTAGAGCTTCTAAAAAAAAAGTCGGTACAGACGAAAATCACGAAACCTAAAGGGGAAATGAAATTTCATGATCAAAAATTGTCACAATTTTCCAAATTATGCGTTTTAAAAAATTCAAAATGGCGGACATTTTTTTTTTTTGACGTTGCCGAAAGTTGACGTACTACTTTTCGTTGTCAAGCGTGGTTGCGATATTTGAAAGATGTAGGAAAATATCAAGGCTGCTCCCCTACTGTATTGTGCGCAAAAATCGATGAATCATGAAAGAATGAAGTAGTAATTAAAAATAATGTAAACGTATAAAGATAATACTATCTACACATAAGGGATGACACTATAAACTATGTATATATGCATATCAACAAATGCCCGCCAACGGGCTTGTAAACAAGTTAATATATATAGGAAAATATTATATTGATTTATAATTTTCTTTAAGGAACTAAAATCTATAGTATCAAATAACTCTTTCAAAGTATCAACTGTGTAGTATCTTTGTCGCGTAGGATCAAAGTCTACAACTTCCAACAAGATATGTTTGACCGTTAACGGTGCAAAACGGGGTATACATTCTGGCAACTGCTCACCTTGTAATAAATATGAATGAGTACACTATCCTGACCCTTGCTAGGACAACTTCCTCTCGACGAATGGGTCTACTAGAAGGACGCCATTCTCCGAGTAACGGTTTAATGGAATGGAGTTTATTGTTCACCGACAAGTCCTAAGCGGCTTGCCAAGAGTTACGAATATATGTATTGATACAACTTTTAAAATCAGTATAAGGTAATCTGGTATTAGATATATGTAAGCATAATGCTGCCAAGCAGCACTATCAGCTCTATCATTACCACGTATTCCTACATGGCTTGGAAGCCAGCAGAAAATAATAATCAGTATTAGAGAACTATAGGAAAATTGTACTTTTCTAAAAGTTGAAGCACAAATGGATTATCACATTTCATATTACCCAGTGCTTGAAGAGATGAAAGGGAATCAGAAAAAATACGAAATGGTCATCATCAGATTCCTGAATAAAACTTCAATTGCCTTAAGTTCAGCTGAGAAGATAGAGGCATTGTCAGGCAGGCGGCTCTTTATGCTATGTTTGTGAACAACAGCTGCTGCAGCTACCTTGTCTCCATCTTTAGAACCATCTGTGTATATATGTTGAAAGTAACTGTATTTCAATTTAATTTCATTAAATTTGCTTTGAAAGATAGTAGGATCTCTAATGGATTTGTTATTATTACAAAGATCAAAAATAAGTGTTGGTGTTTCCAAAGTCCACGGTGGAATTTGTGGTACTTTGTACTTGGCACTCAAATTTAGGTCGATTTCAGTGACTCTTAATTTTGGTTTAATACGAAGACCAAATGGCCGAATGGCCTTCGGTTTTCGATCAAAAAGAGGGTTCATAATTAGAATTAAAAACAGTATCGAAAGTTGGATTTGAAGGGTTAGATTGTAATTTAATGGTATACTGAAGGGTTAATTTGTCCCGTCTATGAGACAGTGACGGTTCATTAGCTTCAACATATTGACTTTCGGCTGGTGATGTACGAAAGGATCCTAAGGCGAGTTGTAATCCTTGATTATGTATAGGATCGAGCATCTGCAAGTACGACTTGCGAGTCGATCCATATACTATTGAGCCGTAGTCCAGCTATGATGAACAGTCTCAATCAAACCGAGACTGCAATATTTTGTATGTGTCGTGTTCGGCCGTTTCCAAAGGTCCATTATCATACTCTTTTTTCTAGACTATTATTTTTTGTATTTATATATACACAACATCTTTGTGTTTTACTTATACTGCCTATTAATGCTGCCGTGTTAGTTAGAAAAAAGTTCATGGCGGGGATTTTCTTTAGTTACACTGTCCAGTTTTATTGGGATGACGTTAGGTTAATTGTGAGGTTTGGTGCACCCTAGAACCTGGTTTAAACACCCAGAGGCTTATTTTGCCACTGGCCGTTTCAATGCAGTAGCCCTATTGTCAACCCTGTTTGTGTTTGTGACGTCATATGCCTTTATTTCTTGTTGACATTGTCATTCATGTTGGTCGTTTTGCGTGTTTTTGGATTTACTGTGTTCTGTGAAAGCTGCATTTCCTGTTCGACTTTTATACTTCTTCTTCTTATTATTATTATTGGTATTTGTGTGTGTGATTGGCATACTTGGTAAATGAGTATGTATGAATGTGTGGTTGGCATACATGATTATTTATTAGTGTTTGATTAACTTACTTGGTATATAAGTCTGTGGTTGACTTACTTGTTATGTGAGTGTGTGGTTGGTATACTTGGTTTATTAGTGTTTGATTGACTTATTTGGTATATGAGTGTGTGGCTAACTATGTTGATATGTGAGTGTGCGATCTGCATATTTGGTATGTGAGTATTTATGGCATACTTGGTATAATAGTGTGACTGGAATACTTGGCATATGAATATGACTACCAAACAATAAGTGCTTATTATGATAACAAGCCTGTTACAAATCATGTCTGTTAAAGTAATGTATTACACTAAAATCGAGATACAGTATAGGGCTGTCGTTTCGAATTCCATAGTAAGTGGTTGGTCAACAATTCTCAAAAAGGAATTGAACTCAATACTGCCGAATCTGATGATGATGTTAATGCTGACCATTTTCCAATCATACCTGATTCTCTGCCGTCTGTTCAAGTCATGGGTAATATGAAATATGACAAGCCTGATTGTCCCAACTTGCAAACAAAACGCATTGAGTTCTGATTTCCTTTATTCTCTTCAAACCCGGGGTATATGAGTGCCGCGACTTTAGTTACAGATAATTACATATCAAGTATTTAACCCTTGACCCGAATCATATACGAGTATATAATGGACTGTTCTTTCTTTGAATTAAGACCATTCCATTTATGTGAAGAAAAGGGTGTACTGGGTGGACAATGACTGATCAACACTTGGACTATTGGACTGATCAGCCTTCGAGTTCTGGGGTAATACTGGACGCAAAGGTCATTATAGTATTGCTTAGCGGGTTAATACACAATTTCGTTACTCTCCTTTTAAACGTCATATTAATAAACATATTCGTAACTCCTACCACACCTCTTGGGATATGTCCGTGAACAAAAGATGCACACAATGAACCCTGTACTCCACAAGTGACGTATTTGTAGTCGAGATGAGGTGCAGTATAGGGCATACGCGTATAATTAAACAAGACATATAGTTTTATCAGTAGTGGTACATGTATTTTAACTATTCCGCTGGGATTAACAAGCGCAATATAGGTGGCTTTGAAGTACTTGTAGTATAGGATTTCGACCGATGCTATTGGGGCGTGAGAGGTGTTGCTTCTTTCATTACCGCCCATAAACAGACTCAATAAACCCGAGTCTGCTACGTTATTATGTTGGTTGTGTTTGTTGCTTCTAAAAGACCTCCCTTAGTCATGATAGTATTTATATAAGCATAACAAGGGAGCAACTACCAGAATGTATAGACAGGTAAATACATATATCATAACAGATTGCGTAGACTTTGATCCGGACGCGATAAAGACACTATCCGCCAAACACTATGAAATATTTGTTGAAACATTGATGCTGGCATTGTCTTTGATCTCTTGAAAGAAACATTAAGATTTGTTAATTCCTTGTAAAGGTTTTTTGTAAGCATTTACTTGTTTACCCTGCAATTGACGCACACATTTTACCTTATTATTATACTGAAAGAAGTAAGTTTAGCACGGTTTTTTGCATATCTAGCTTAAAGAATCTGAATGTGTATTTGATAATGTGAAGCATTTGATAAATTTGGCATGTCAGAAGGTGTTCCTGTTTTTCACTTATTATGCGTGATTCAAAGTAAGTAATATTATCAAGAACAGGGTTAAACGTTATTAAATAACTAGTCTGGGTATCGAGTGATAAAAAACGCAAACACAATTAACATTCATAATCATTACAATGAAATCATTACAATGAAATTACGAACCAAAGTTTTTAATTTTAAAATTGTCTCTCTTTATATTTAAATAAGAACGAAATTATATTTCTGTAAAGCAGGTAAATTAAAACATGTTGCTACTTGTTTCGCAGATATCGTTTAGAAATAATGTCCTGCATACAGTATACTTGGTTAATTATGTTAATTATATTGTTAATGGCGGCTGAAGCACATAGCCTTGAATTTGCTCATGGTGATGTGATTTTCTTGATAAACTTATTTCTTTCAGTATAGTTTGCATGAATCTATATATTCCATCAATTAATCGTAAAATGTGTTACCTATACATAGGCCAACTATTGCTTAATATTTACCAGATTCAGTTCATTGTCATCTTTAATCTTCTTTCACGCACAACATGCCGTAAAACTTAATTCGTAATTCGCCTTTATGTAAACACATTGAACTATAGAGAACATCTCGAGAGACTGAAAATGTGACACAACTTTTGATGAGTAGTGTGATTTGATCATTATTTTTATATATTGCATGTTCACATTTTCCGTTTGTGTTTGCCGTTGTTGAGATACATTTCGATTAACCGCATATTGAAGACACTAATTACACTTTGAATTGCACGTTGAACACATATCACTGCATACGAATAACTTCTTTTGCTATTTACCACGTTACATATTGGATTTGTTCTACTTTTGATATGATGTGATATGCGTATTTCATGAATTAGAATATCCAAGTCATAGTTTGTTTCTCTATACTGCTGACTGCCTCTAATCCGGTAGCTAGTGACTACAGCTATATTTAAGATCCGGGCACCCCGGGTCGGGGGTGTCACTATAGATACCACCATGGACTTGAGACCCGGAGGATCCGAGTTCGAACGGCGTCACTGATGCACTATATTTGCCACTAGCCTCATCTATCAGATTGTGACGTTTACCGAAGTCATGGACCCTATGAAGACGTCTACCTAAATCCTCATAGATCAGTAGCTTGTGATGTTTGTCTTAACTCATGCCTGGCCGTAGCCTTAATGGTTTGGTCTCTTGATACTCTGACTTCTGCCAAGTCACTAAGTACTTGCATTGTAGATTGCTAGGCTTTTTAAATATACATGATCATCGATGTGTTATATTGCCTATTAAAGCCGCTGTGTTTGTTAGAGAACGTACATTACCTGGTGTGGATTTATTTTTCTACAAAGTCCCGCTTCATTGGGATGATAATAGAATATACGTGAGGCTTGGTGCACCATAAAACCTGGTTTAAATTGAATTCCCAGCTGCATGTTTGTAACTGACCGTTCGAAGGCGGTAGCCCTTTTGTCAACCAATTTATGTTTGTGATGTCACATACATTGTTTGTTATTTATTTTTTGTTTTTTTAGGCGTGTTTGTGTTGATTGTGTTTAGTAAAAGCTTTATTGTTTGACTTTTATAGCTACTTCTATCACCCGAGTAGGTCAAAGAAACATCGTAATCTAGTCGTAAGTGTAGAACAGCTTTCCGGATTCCTTTCTTCTATTCTTCCGCTCTCTCTGGGCGCTTTTACATAACCTGTAAAGTGTTGTTGAGCCGATAAACAACATTCAGTTCAATCAGGTACGACCATGAGCAGCAATCACCTGATTTCAAAGATGCAGCTATTAATATTACTACTTAAATCGTTCATGAAACGAACAGAATGACGAGATAGAAGGTCATAAATTACTGATAGAGTGTTAGGACTAGAGTGTATATTGATAGGAGTATCGGCTGTCAACACAAACACGTCTGCATGCATTGTCGTGTCAATGATACCAACAAAGGCCTACACAATGTCGGAGATATCATGCGAGTAGATATAAAAATCGAACAGGAAATGTGGCATTCAAAGACGACAGTCAACCACAAAAAAGGGCAGAAACAGAAAACAAAGAACAACACAAATTGAATAAAAAGCAAGATCAGATATAAAAAAACACAAACAAGTTGACCATTGGGCTACCGCCATGGAACGGTCAGTGGCAAAAAAGCCGCTGGGGTTGTTAACCAGTTTTTTGGGTGCACCAAACCCCATTCTTGCCCTGTTGTCATCCCCTAAAACGGAACAGTGTAAATAAAGATATCCCATCCAGATTATAATCTCTAACAAACAAGGCAGCATTAATAGGCAATATAAGTAAAACATAAAAAATGATCATTGATATATATTATATAAAATACAAATACACAGAAAGCCACACAGTAAGAACTCGATGACTTGACAGAAGCCAGAGCAACAAGAGAACAAACCGTTAATGGTACGACAAGTCAAGATTAAAAACAAACATCTAACACTACCGTTCTATAAGGATTTAGGTAGATAGATAGGGTCCACAATATGTCTGGCCAGAGGAAAGACTAATAGCGAACTTTAAATGGGTCAAGTCCTAAACATGTAGTGCGTTGTGAAATGCTAGGGTCATAACCTCGTTTGATAAACTTGTTTAAGATTGTATGAAAGTGATTACGGCCAAGGATCTTACGAAATTTGTAAATCACATCACCATAGAAGTCATGTTGGGTAGTCCTTGTCTCAGAAGAGTTTTGAAATTACTTTTATATTTTAAAATTAGATCAGGGTTACGATAATAACATTGTTTAACGTTTATCGAAGTTTATGGTAACGGTAGTCGTGCTGGAGTAATAACTTTTTAATTATACATGCACACATATTACGAATATGAAAGTCCTCAACGCCTTCTTTGTGTTTTACTTATATTGCCTATTAATGCCGCCTTGTTGGTTAGAGAATAGTTCATGGCGGGGATTTCTTTTTTTAGACTGTCCCGTTGTACCGGGATGAGAGTAGGGTAAGTTTGAGGTTTGGTGCTCCCTAGAACCTGGTTTAAACCCCCATCGGCCTTTTTTGGCACTGACCGTTCCAAGGCGGTAGCTCTATTGTCAACCCTTTTATGTTTGTGATGCTTTTTTGGCCTGTTATTCATCTTTAAAGTTGTTATTTGTTTCTGTGTGTGCTTGTGCGTGAATGCTACGTTTCCTTTTCGAGTTTTATATCTATATTAATCAAAACGGAAAAGGGAAGAAATTGGAACAACACACAAAAACAATACAGAAAGGTATCAGACTCGGTTTCATTAAGTCCGTTCACGAGAGCTAATAAAAGGCACTCCTGAACGTACGCTAGCATCAGTTTAGGCGGTATTCTATTTTAAGTTTGCGGCTTAAAAATGCTTCTTCCGGCTTAAACCTTATATGCTGATTATGAGATACGTTCTTGACGAGATATAGTAAATTGCTACTACGTATAATTAATAAGTAAATACAGTGTTATATATATATGTATGTGCATGTATATTGATGCACCTTAGAACTTTGTTTTAAACCCACATCGGTCTTTTTGCCAATGGCCTCTCTAAATAAATAATCATATTGTTATCCATTTTATACATGTATTCATTGATGGTGTCGCAGATTTCGCCACTTACATACTTGTAATTACAAGGATTGTAACATATCGTACTTGTTTTCTTTATTAAGAAAGGCGTGTATGAAATGAATTTGTTTAAAATATATACATCCTATATCACTACTGACTTCCCCACGCTCTAAATCAAACTAAACAAACAAACTTGACTAAGCAATGTGCGGCACTGCATGTTATACCGCATTTAAAAAGCTGAGTATTTAAATGATATCCGCTTGCCTTTAATAGACAGTTTGATGGTTTGTTCCAGCTGTCTGTCTCCTCCAGTGTGTGTGCTCCCATCTCATGATGTAATGCAGTGTAGTGTTAGATAGATACACATTCATTTTCTTAATATGAAATTCCAATAAATAGTACTTTTGATTAATATAACCTTTCTCAAGTCATTTAGCGGAAACTAATCAGTCGTACGGAGGGACATACGTTAAACATAGTATATGCCTCTCCCGCATTATTTCAGGGCGGGCTCATACAAGATAATTATAAACAGTGTGTGCTAAGGCATAAGTGTATCGTATTACATTAGATTACAGTATACAATGTTATAGTATTTAAAAACACAATGTAATGTTGGTTAGTTTAGCGTAGTGTAGCGTAGTAATAATATACTGAATGGAAAAAAAAACGCGACAGGGGAATTTCCGCTATATATTGTATATACTGCACACTTAAATCCATATATATTCCAAGGAAATCCCAAGATGTTTGTAAAACAATATTGCAGTTAGTTAGAGAAAGGACACAACTGTGATATTGTAGACATTTTAATCACAGTACACGTTGTAACAAGAAAGTCATAAATGTTGAAGTTCCTCTTTGAAAAATTGAGCCAGTTGAGTGCTGTATTTAACGTAAAGAGTTTGCAAAAATTTGCATCCTAAGTTTGCACCAAACGCATACTCTGTCAATCATAAAAAATTGCAGGATTACTATTTGCTGTGTGAAGTGCTGTTTTGATATTTTTCTGAAAAGAAAGATCTTATGTAGCCATATACCATTCGATTAACAGCAGCATATTGTACATAAAATATATAGCGGAAATTCCCGAATTTGATAACTGGTATAAAGTTTAAATATTTGTAAATTTCAGACCTCACCAGCAATTTGCTGAAGACGTATCTGACGCTTATATTGTTGGAACATTCCTAGACGACATTGCAATGGATAGACTTAATACGAATATCAACTCAACAATGGAAGATGCAGAAGTCATAGTTTCTCGATTCAGTGGCTGTATTAAAACATTAAAACAAATACAATTTGTGGTTGTGGCGCATGGTTAGTTATGTTATAGCAACATACTTACAGTGTAGTTACATGACTTTGTTTTATATATATTAGTTATGAATAACGTTTTGAATATACGTGAAACATGTGTGTACATTTAACGGGAGGAATAAGAAATAAAAAGCCAGCTTAATACTCCAGGAGCCATTTAATGTATTTTTAGTCTGCTAACGAAATATACATGACAACGGCGTTATTGATGGTATAATTAAAAAACAGTTGATACAATCTGAATAAGCTAGAAAATCGAAAATTACTCGTAATTGATATAACTTCTAATAAATAACTATGGACTTGTAATTGATATAACTTCTAATAAATGACTATGGACTTGTAAGTGATATAACTAATAATAAATGAGTATGTGATTGTAAGTGATATAACTTCTACTAAATGAGTATGGAGTTGTAAGTAATATAACTTCTAATAAATGATTATGAACTTGTAAGTGATATAACAATGGAAAAGCATGGACACATGTATAAGTAAGTTCTATTGAGTCTCAGGTTCTTTGTATTTTTGCGGTTTAACGTTGCTTTAACATATCACGATTGTGTCTACTTGTGCTCAACATTATAGTGCTGCCACGCTGGAATACAGCAAGCTAGGCACTTGGTATGATACCCCACCCAGTCAAATTATACCGACACCTCTCCAAACAGTCATATAACGACCGTGTATATGCTGAGCGTCAGGCATGAGAGTTGCTAGTACTATTATTTTTATAATGAAATCTTTGATATGACCTTGCTGGGGACTGAACGCACAACATCCTGCATGTAAATAAGATTATACTGTCTCAAGATCTAAATGAATGGATCAGTGATCAGAAAATAATTGCAAGCATCTATTTGTAAAGTTTAAAAGTCTGGTCCACTTTAGTGGAGGGCGAGATATTGTGATAGCTTTTCTTATGGTTGCGCTACCTTCAACACATGGTTAGTTTTTGCAGGTATCAAATCTGATTCTCCAATATCATGCATATCAGGTATATATCTCCAACATCATGACTATCATGCATATCTCCAATACCGTGACTGGCATTGCTTTTCAACTTGTTTAAATGTTAAACACAATAACTGAAGCTCCGACCCACTGACAAAGTCCATCTCACCAACAGTTCAACCAACAAATGTAGGTAATTGTTCTGGGTTTTGCATGTTACTCGAAACTTTATTCACTTAATTACCGGTGATGGAATGTAATAAAGCAACGACATTGTAACAAATATGGTAATGAAGGTCAAATCATTGTTTGATATTTGTATACCCCCGCTTTCACAAAGTGAAGTGGGTGCTATATAGGAATCACGTTGCCCGTAACTTCCCATCCCGTAACACATGTTTAATACTTGCATATCTCAAACACTTTTGAATGCGTTGTTCCCAAACTTCATATACTCATAACACTTGATGACCTTATGTTCCTCTACATCACTCATCATGGATCGCCTGATTTATTACATAGTTATGGCCCTTTGTTTGACTTAGCATTTTCCACTCTAATATTGTGTAATGACTTCTTAACACATTTTTTCTCAAACATTTTCAAATCAATTGTTCCCAAACGTCATGTACTTTTACACATAACAACTGATGACAAATATGAGCTAGGTTATACTGAAAACTTAAGTTTTATGAAAAGGGCCATAACTCTGCCAAAATGAAAGTATGACAGAGGTATTGATAATATAAATGGCATTGAGCAATTTATGAAAAAGAACTGTATAAAGTTTCATGACCATAGGTCACATACTTTTCAAGTTATGAGCAAGGTTAGGCTGCAGTTTCAAGTTTATGAAAAGAGACATAACTCTGTCAAATTGTCAGTTTGAGTAATTGGACATGTGTATCAACATTTCTTTAATTAAGTTGAAGATATGTGTGAAGAGTTCCATGAACATAGTTCAAATACTTTTCAAGTTATGGCCAAGGTTAGGTTGCAGGTTAAAGTGTGACGGACGACAGACGGTGGACAAAGTGATTATCACACTTAAATGTATGTCATGCTACGCAGGCGGCGACACAATTGTCATAATTTTAATCAATACCATCACTTTGTACTATATGTACCTTTCGAGTTTTCCAGATTTTATGCTTGTGCTTTAGCTCTACTGGCCGTCGTCTGTCGTTAACTTTTGTCTCGTCAAGACGACAGGGCCTTCATTTTCCATTTGATCTTTACCAAACTTCCACAGATTGCTAGATCGGACCAGTAAGAGCGGAGTTATGGCCCTTGATTTAGTTACAACTGCTATTGTTTGCCTCGCTAAGAGGGTAGGGCCTTCAATTTCATCCGATCTTTACCAAACTTCAACAGATTGTTAATATTGATGAAAGCTCGGACTAGTTTGAAAATCAGCTAGATCGGACAAGTAACAGCGGAGTTATGGCCCTTGATTTAGTTAAGGATTTTACCTCGTTAAGATGGTAGGGCCTTCATTTCTCAACCGAACTTTACCAAACTTCAACAGATTGTTAATGTCAATAACAGCTCGGACATATTTGGAAAACAGCTATATTGGAACAGGAACACCAGAGGTATGTGCCCTTGAATTATTGAAAAATGCCATATTCAGTCTTGTGAACAATCTAGCACCTTCATTTTGTATTCGACCTTTCCCAAACTTGGCCAAATTGTTGATATCAATAAAAGCTCGGATAAGTTTGAAAACCAGCTAGAGCAAAACCACTAACACCTGAGTTATGTCCCTTTTTCAACTAGGGAGTTATGGCCCTTTTTCAATAGTTGGTAATGTACACTGGAAACCCTAGGAGTCGTGGGTTCAAATCTCACTGGACGCATATTTTAATATTAATTTATTTTCATAAGAAACCTTGGTTGATGGGTTCAATTTTTTAAATTATTAGTGTTTTTTTTTTGTTTTGTTTTTTTGCATTATTGTTTCATAACGAACCTTAGTTCAAGGGTTATTTTTTTTAAATTAGTATTGTTATTTTTTTAATCTAATAGAGATAAAGGTTTAATATGTTTTATTTATTATCATATAATGGATCCACTACCATTTTTTTCAAATGGATGCAACACCTCTGCTATTCGCAGCACTACCAGGTCAGTAGAAAGTTCAAAGCCCTGTTCTTTACACCTGCTATGTCCCGGGGTGGGTGAGGGCAGGGGTTACACATGACTAAATGACTGGATTTTTTTAGTAAATATTTCAGCCTTGTCAGTGAATTCAAGCAGTCATTTTTTTCAAAGTGAATAATTATATCAAAACTTGTATGTGCACATTATAAAGTTTAGAACCCTTAGGTTTACTTATCTTCTGATTTGCTTTAATGGTATGAATATATATGGGTATAAAACTTCCCTGAACGAATTCTTCACTATAATTACACTCGAAGTCGGACTGGCAATACAAATAAAATCGGGATTTTAATTTCATTTTTATTTGGGCAAAACTAGGGCAGGCTTTCCCGGAAACCAACAAAATCAAAAGCCTCTGGCCTTATCACATCTCTATTCTGGTATTCATGTAATATAATATGAACTAAGGTAAAACCTTGAGGCGAGCACAGAAAATGTGAAAGTAAATTTTAGACAGATAAAACTCAATGAAAGAACAATACAAATAACTTGTCAAACAATAATGAGGTCCTCTCAGGGGTTTTGGGGGTAAATGGCCATTTATATTTGGTGAACAAGGGAACAATGGCTGTTATTTTCAGGAGAAAAGAGAACATTGACACATATTTTTAGGGAACAATGGAACATGACTACAGGAAATAAACTTCTAACATTCAGTTTTAATATTTTAAATAAAATGACAAAAAGTTAACATTTCAAACAATATCTTTGTGATGACAGTGTTGCAGCTATAATTACTGTAGGACAAAATGAATTTTGGGAACATTAGCAAATCTTTTAAACATTAAAGATACTTTTAGAGAACAGGGGAACATTGGACAAATAATGTTGGGGAACAAAGCAAAATAGTTGTTGGGAACAAGGGAACACGGACTAATATTTCAGGGAACAAAGGAAGATGTACCCTTCCATCCTCCTGTGGGCCTCAATAATAATAAGAAGAATGAATAAATCATTAAATGCAATGTACAGTTTGAAAGGGGAAAATTGCATTTATCATATTGTTCTTACTGAGGGGACACTGATTAAAACAGACAATACATATGTTGAAAACGTTTTTTGATTATAATAATAATGAATTCAAGTATATATACTCAGTCGCAAAAGAAAATTTACACTTTGAATATTTTACTTTACACCGCTATGCTTTTTATCAAGCAATTCAACCTATTGAAAAAAATGACAACATGATATTGGCAATAGAATGACAACAACTTTGGTACCAAACATGACGTATATTAATTTTGGAATTTATACATTTTATTCTAAAAAAAAATCATTGCACACTTTGTTTCACAACTGAGCTGTATACACTTTCTTTTGCAACTCAGTATAATTAGATTAAAACGATTTAGACTAGCTTGAAAGAAACTAAACTGCCAAATTTAGCATTTACCTCACTGCTTCAAGTATACACTGTCGTGATATAACTAAACTGAAAGATTGTTAACTTTATACAAAAACATACATTGTTCCAATTGCCTTTTTACATTTTTTTTATTTTGCCAGAAATGTTGATATTTTCTATGTTATTATTTATTACTAAATATATGCAAACTGTGACATGTGTATTTAGCCGATAACACTAAATATGATTCAAAAATAGATGAGAGATGGGGATAATTGTGTTAATTCTAACACCACAGTCCATCTGTCCTGATCTTACCTTGAATAAGAACCGTCTGTACAAGATGGCAAGTTGCATTCACTTCAGTGTATGGGTTTGAAGAAATCCAATCTGTGTGTGACCCAATGGGCTACTCATAAAAGATGCTAGTGTCACCATCCAATGCTGGTTGTAAATGCCTGACAGAATAATGCAACTATCAGTCACAGACAACCATTTAAATATAAACAAAGGATAGATGACTCTTTTCTTGAAGATGTTCAGTGTGATGCAGCCCTTCTTTAGTGTAAATCTCATTTTTGCTTTTCACTGAAAAAGCAGTTCCAGTACATCCTGGTGTTTCATCTCTGTTCTGGTCTGTTGTGTTCCGGTGAATCGTACCACTGGTCCATAATTATGTCATAAAACAAATACAAACAAATCCGGTTTTAAAATTCTATAATGAGGTCTTTTTTACCATACCACAGATATGAAGTACAAATCACTATCAGAGTCAAATAAATGAGAACCAGACCATGCGCCATATTTTAAACGATAGGACACCCACCTGTATGGGCACAATATAATCTGGACTTATTAGTGTGTTTAGTGTAATGTATCTATGATATCTACAGTCTATAGTGCTGCCACACTGGAATACCACACCGTAGTACACACAGGTGTGTGTGTGTGTCTGTGTTGTGTGGGTCGGTCGGTGTGTGTGGGGGGAGGTATTTTTAAATGAACAAATGTAGGGGGTGAGGACCCAGCCAGCAATCCTATATCTAGCCTTCATCGGCCCGATATTTTTTTTATATCGGACCAGTATCGCAAACGATATCGGCCCGATATCGGCGTGCCCATCGGCTTCAAGTCGGACCGATATCTTGTCGGCTACACATCGGTCCAATATCGGTTAGATATCGTTTTAGTTGACTATCCATCACCGGTTAGACATCGTTTTAGTTTACTATCCATCATCGGTACAATATCGGTTAGTTATCTATCCAATATGTATCCGATATAGTTTCGAACCGAAGTGGGCCCATTATGACAGATAGACATCAAATTCGTTCTATTGTCACCATCCAGCTAGCACAGTATGTAGCTAGAGCATCGGATTACCAATCCAAAATACATGTATATGTTTCCCAACATACAAGGTTATCGGGCGTTTAACTCCGTCCGATTTTTTTTATCAAATCAATTTAATGAATACTGACTACCTTATATACATCTTTTTGTTGGTGCTTATCTGAATTAGCTTGATTGGAAAAATATTCATTAGCAATGAATAAAACTATTGTGAATGTAGGTAGCATCATTTTGCAATGTAAAAAATGACATTTGCGAGGTATATCTGTTCACATTAACAATAAAAGTACGATATTCAAAATGACATGTCATTACCTCCCTTTATGGATTTATGGCGTGTTATATCGGACTGACAGCGGCCCGATATATGGTATCAACTGATACAAACTATGTCGGCCTGACGTTGGCCTGAGATATAATAATAAACATTGGAAGAAATGTGCTATATTCATTCAGATTAATGCATTGAACAATCAATTTAGCATGCCATGCAAACAAAAAATTCAAAAATTGGAAAATATTGAATTAATCGGCTCTACATCTGCCGACGTCGGCATATCCAACATTTAGCCGACATCTGACCGATATCTTTTTAGCAAATCATAAAAAAATACACAAACCCAGTCAGCAAGCCTATATCGGACCGATGTTGGAACGATTATGTTTCCTATATGCAGATAACGGATAGACATCGGGCCTTGCCGCTCTGTTACTGTTACCGATATCGGATAGATATCGGTAAATCCGATATCGGTAACAGAGCGGCAGTCTGCATAACGGCCCTATGTCTATGACAGATAACGGATAGACATCGGGCCAATCTGCCGACATTCCGACCAATTACCGATATCTATCCGATATGGCCATGCTGGCTGGGGAGTGGTGGGGTGGCTTGTAGTCTAGACTTTTCAGGAGAGGGGGGTCTGTCTGAGGAAACTTTTCCTCTTTTTTTTTATAGTGGGGGGATATCTATCTATCTATCTTCGAATAAGTCAAACCCCTGCTGGGGACCTACTTTAAGTAGACTTGACGCGCGTCAACTGACAAGACGTGAGTTGAAATAAAGCTAAGGATAAAATTAGAAATAGTATACAGTGTTAAAAGAAGATAGGGCATGCTTTATAGGGAGACATGTTATTGACATGGCTAACAGCAGGGCTTTATATGACGCAGCCCAGCTAACAGCCCGTCCAAATGCACTGCGGGGGCAGGGTTACTACGCTTTGATGTAGGGTATTCCAATGTACTATGGTTCTGGGGAAGAATAGTCTGGGGTAGTCTGAAGGAACGCTTTCCGTTCGCGGCGAGGGTGGTTTGTCCATAAATAATTAATCATTTAAACTTGCTCAACATCAACTCACAAAAGTGTTAGTACAAAGTGAAAGCAATCCGAGTCTTCCAGAAATTACCTGAGTTGTCACTAGGCACCTAGTCGTCTGCATATAATGTCAATATTTACTAATGTTACGTCACTGATTTTTATGTGGAAAGTTTCCGGCCAAGACAATTTAACCTTCATACCGAGTGTTTACAAATAAAAAAACATACTAAATGAATTCCTCACATATACTGCTAGTGTTGTTTTAACATTGTGCGCTCTGAAATTGTTGACATGTTCAGTATATTCCTGCATTTGTTGTCATTTTGAAATTTCCTACGGAAACCACATATTTTCTAGAAAGCTTTAGTTTCGCATTTTAACCCTTTACATATTCTGCTGCACATATTCTATAGGACTTTGTCAAGGAGTCAGAGAGCTTTTCAAATTATTTCTGAAACTCTATTCTATCCAGTTCTAACGGAAACGTTGCATAGAAAACTGTTTTAAAGAAAATAAATCAAAATTTCGAAACTTAAGATAGAATAAATACTACCGGTGTCTGCGTTAGTACAGCTTAAAGCGTGACAACGACGATTTACCATCAAAATCGAGATGCATAGATTAGCAATTATCCTTTTTTTTTTTTTTTTTTTTCTCTCCCGTTATCGTAAAGTTCGCTTGCGCTCGAAGTGCCTTCGGCACTTCTCGCTAGCTGTGCTCGCTAATAAAGCATATGTACCAACTGAAATAATAGATTTATTAACGGGTTCTTTATACATGTTTTGTAAAATTAGCCTGTTGATGGCGAGAGGGACTTAATACAATGTTAATCTGACAAGAAATCTGCTTGCCTATATATTTAAAAGGTAATACAATTTATTTTTCAATACTACTTCGTTGTTCTACCGTAACGTTTAATATATTATTGATGCAATTTAAGCAACAATATGTAACGCACAAAAGCAGTTTGATTTTGAGCTTTCAAGTAAATATTATTAATGATTTGCAAGTATCTGTAATTAAATTATTTTTGTAGAAGATTAACATGACGCCACAAGTTTAAGACAAATCGATATATTGCCTTGTGTCCCTTTGAAGAAAGCACACAATAACTGGGTAAAAAACGTTTGTATTTTTTTTATACAGTTGTGTATTCATCAATTATACTGAAAGGAAAAAGAAACGCAGGGTGCGTATTTCCGCTATATATTGTATGTTTAATATGCTACTGCTAATCGAATGGTACAGGGCGGCATTATGTCTGTCCTTTTAGAAAGAAGGTTTAAACAGCACTGAACACACCAATGGTTACCCCTTTAAAGTTTCATTATCGTCAGAATGTGCATTTGGCTCAAGCAGGTGAGCAAACTTAGGCTTTAAATGTTGCAATCACAACATTAAATACAGTACTGAACTGGCTCAATTTTTCAAAGAGGAACTTCAGCATTTATGAATTTCTTGTTACAACGTGTACTGTGATTAAAACGTCTACAACATCACAGTTGTGTCCTTTCTCTAATCAACTGCACTTTTTTTTTACAAAACGTCTTTGGATTTCCTTGGAATATATATGGAATTAAGTGTGCAGTATATTCAATATATAGCGGAAATACGCAACCTGCGTTTCTTTTTCCTTTCAGTATACATGCACATTGAATTATTTCAATAGAATACTCATTATCACCGCCATGATAATCTTCCACGACAATGTCTCAGCGATGTATCACCATCTTAATAATACTTAA
The DNA here is from genome assembly GCA_037043455.1 of Cyrtodaria siliqua. Classification (NCBI taxonomy): domain Eukaryota; kingdom Metazoa; phylum Mollusca; class Bivalvia; order Adapedonta; family Hiatellidae; genus Cyrtodaria; species Cyrtodaria siliqua. The sequence goes on from JAWPHD010000506.1 coordinate 389,752, forward strand.
TCTCATTCTTCATTATGATAGATCAATGTCAGTGTATGAATCGGTTTGACAGAAAGGGCCATCTCAATCATGTCAATACAGTTAGAATAGCTTAAACAGCAGAGTATTGGAATGAGGATCACGAGTTCAACTCTTAATCTGTTCGGACATTTTTTAAATCTTGTAACATTTGTTGGCAATCCGTGAAGGACTGCTACTTTTAGTCTTAATCCATACAATTCAGTCACAACTTATTTTTTATCAAATTGCTATGGGAAGATGGTAGAATCAATATATTTAGCAACTTTTCTGGTAAGTTAGTTTAAGATAGCCCTTAAAGCATCTAACTGGTAGTCAATAGTCAGCATATAAATAATCCTTAGACACATCATTTGTAGAATATACTTTATTACAGTCATGCAATCTGGGAATTGTTCAAAGTCATACACCTCCAGAGGTCTGTCTAAGACATATCTGCTCTGTTTTGAGTCCCTTGAAATGAAATAATAAAAACAATATGTAAAAGCACAAAACATAAAAGGTGATAACTGTAAAAATGTATAAACTTTGTGGTGATCCCGTGTTTTACCTGTGAACATGTATACACTTCATATTAATATATATTTAAAATATAGTCACTCTAACGAGTAAAGAATAAATAAATATGTTACGGTTAAAAAAGGTCTACCTGCACACTCGGTAATCTTAATCAAGCAGGTCCGGATTTTGGCTCAGTGTACTTCGACCGGGTGAGTCAAATGTCCATATTGCAAATTGCAGATACAACACTGCATGATTATTATAAGTATTTAAATATACTCTAAATACACATTATACAATATTAAGCTCAAAGAACAATCATATTAGGAAGTAAATATGCACACATAACTATATATTACTGTGAGAGCCTCGTCAACAACAATCAGCCTGAAATGTTGGCTAGCCGTGTCACCATATCACGCCATTGTCTCACGGACAAGATGGCCTCAGGTGATGTGAATAAGCATTGAGCGCTCCATTAATTATGAACTGTTCTTGTTGTATATCCTTGCCGAAATAAGTGGCTGTTTATTCCAAGACCGTTCAAATACTCGCACTGTTCCTTCATGACTGAAGTAACAACTAGAATCCCAAGAAGAGCGCAGTTTTGTCCATGCGTTTGCGTCCATATCACATGAAAAGCTTGGTAACAAAAGTTCTGGTCGCCTCCAGTTTTACCAGGAAGAACATCAACTTGACTTTTCATCAACGCGTTCAATGTCTCTTCTTGAAAAGACTTACATTTATAAATTCCAAACTTTACAGAACTGGTGTTCGCGATTTGTATTTGCTAGCCGAAGTTTAGTTGAAACGGCTGATTTGATTGGACGAAAAATGAAACAACTGTACGGCGTATTGCTTAAATGTATGGCGTATTGATTTTGTTTATACATATGAAACATTCTTTTAATAGCTTCTATTTGATTAAAGCTCTTCTCTGACAAATAAAATTCATAAATATGTAAGACTCAGAATGATGGCCACCGGCGGGCAAGTTAGCGAAATGAGAAATTTTACATAAAAAATAATTGTCTAATTTCCCATCAAGAGGGCAAACTATTTATGTATAGTTCCCTATGAGGTTGGAGTTCATATCAAAATAAAACATCCCAATGTTGGTACGGGATCTGTTTAATTCCCTACCCCGGATAAATACTTTCTCTCTACTCGACGGATGTACTCGCAGTCGCACCCTCTCCCCCTCCGGTGGGGTTAGGGAACATTAATAGGTGTATGACGATAGTGTCTGCTCGTAGCAGTAACTCAGTGCTCAACGTTATATATTCCTTGGAATATCACGCCGTACTCCACCCAGTCACATTATACTAACGCCAGGCCTACCGGCCATAGAAATACCTTTTATGGGCTGAACATCAAGCAAAGAAGCTACTATGACCATTTTTATGAAGACTTTGGTATGACCCAGTTGGGAATTGAACCCACGACCTCCGCATCTGAGACGGGTGCTCTACCCATAGGCCAAGCCGTGGATAATTTGATATTCTCAAAAGTGGTTCCAGGTTTGGTCTAATTTCAGAGAAATAAACCAATACAACTAGTAAACGTATAGCATCCTCAAAATAGTTTTTCTCACTGTCTGCTCCCCTAACACTAATTAAAGCTACCAAAAGCAACATGCTTACTTGTGGGTTCTGACTTCGTCAATCAGGTCATACTTTTAGTAACGTTAATGTTCAATCAGTGGAATATATAATTTATGATAGTGTTGCTACTAAAAGCTTTAAAATAAAAGCTAGACATATAAGGCACCGACCATTTTGACTCCTGGGGGTGTTGGGTGGGGGCGCGGGGAGAGTGGGAGGTGGGAAATTTCTTTTCAGCCGGAATATCTTTTTTGTATTTTTTTTAAGCCGGGATTTTTATTTCGCCTAGTTCACAGGCCAAATTATTTTTTTGGTCAACTTTGGTCAAAGAATTTCTTTTATTTTCTTTGTTGGAAAGTCCATTGATTTCAATCCCCACTACCCATATGTCTTTGTCAAAGGAGCTTAACAAGTGTCATCAGAGTCTCCAAGGACACTTACATACACATGCTTCATAACTTTTTATTTCTTTTAAGCCAGATGATATTTTCTATCAACTTAGAGTTTCAGTTAAAGTTTTTTAAGCAGCTTGATATATTTCAATGAAACTCGCTGCATACATCAATAACAATGGTAAGCCTGTACATGTCATTAGACCCATAAACCCCACACCCTCCCCACTCCTACACCACCACCATCACCACAGATAAATAGACTAGTATTTGTTCTAATATGTTAGGTTTCTCTTCAGTTACTATGTCTGCATCCTGTTTTCTTCCAACCCCTCCCCACACCCTAACCCTCACCCCAACACACACAAACACGCATACTCTCCACCTTAGACTCCCCCAATGGAAATATTGTATCATATTCTGTTTCTTTCTTATTCAGTAACACTTCACTTCCCCTTCCCACCCTCTTCAAGTTCATATGCTTTCAAAAATAGTGCAGAGTACCAAATGCTTGCCTGATGCAATGTATCTGGCCTATAGAACATAAAATGCCCTATTATATTATATGTTGACAGCAACCTCAAAGGGAGATGAGATAGAGGATAAAGGCTTCCCTTTCGATATACCTCGACCATAGAGCAATGCATGCGTAAAACCGTCAATGCGAATGGCCATATAAAGCCATGAATCCCTTTATATACAAACACATATGCAACACAGTTCAATTTCAGGCACCCACCAAACCGCCAACGTAGTACTAACCTGGCAAATGCTTTCCTTAACTAATAAACAATCTAACCAAACTTCGGGAAAACCAAGCAACCTGCAACGCTGCAGCAAAGCGAAGTACCGCAACACTGAAATAGAAAGCATTCAAATGTTCAAGATATTAAAACAGGAAGCTGTTAGTATACATATAAATCATATTTCATCAATCTACACCTATCATAAAAACAAGAGGCCCAAGAGGGCATGTGGTCGTGTACTCGGTAAAGATAAAGTTTACGTAGAAGGGGCTAAAACTCTTTCACAAAATCATTCAACCAGAACATGGCTATGATATATGCAACTATGCTTAGTACAGATCAGCCCTGCCAAGTTTCGTTGAATTGCCGCCAGAGGTTCAAGAGATCTAGTCTGTACAAACAGTGATTTCTTTCCTTACATAAGCGGTACCGATAAACGGACCCGTTCCCAATTGAATAAATATAAAAAATATCCCACTTTGAAACAAAAAGTCCCATTTTCAAGAAAAACTATTCCCAATTTCGAGCACGATATCGACAATGAAAAAACCCCGATCCTCTTCCGGTATTTTGTACAAACAGGATGTTTACAGTCTATCATAACATAGACTAATTAATTGCGCATGTGTATGCATATAGGGACCTGCGTATTGACAATTGCCTCGATATTCAAGACGAGGCCGGGGTTTTTCGTTTTAATTTTAGCGAATTCCTGTAAACGTTTTGATAACCACGAATACAAAATGTAACGTTCTTTACAAAACTCGATGAGAGACAAACAAAAAACCAAAAGAATACGATCTAGAAGAACGTACAAGCATAGATGAAAGGACGAGATTGGCTCAAATTTCGCGACAGCAACATGTTTTGTTGCTGCGTCGAGTTAGCCACCGACGAAAAAGACAAGAAATCGTCGTTTGTTCAGGGAAGTAAGAATGCATATCAGAAGTGGACTCACTGTTGACGACGTGTATTTCATGCACTATATAACAGGCTGATTCTGCATGCGGAAACACATTTAAACGTTAGCGGTACGCCATAGAGTTACATTGGTTAAAAGTAGTTCTAAACCAGTCAAAATTGTCTTTTCACATCTAGGATCCATGTCATTTTCTTATGTAAAACGTGTCCAACTTGTCGGCCCTTGCACTATATGGAAGCCTCGTTTTGTACATTGCTCGACTTGTAAGTGCAGTGTCGATTTTTACGGTTGGCGGGTGGTGTACAGTATTGGTTCTACCAAGGGAAAAGTGGGTGGTCTGCCTCCACCACAAAAATAATGGACCGTCATATATATCCTTACATGTGTTGACAATGACGTAAAACATCATACAAACAAATAAATTCAAAATAAATTATTCCATTCCATTCTTATAACACCAACATGAAGAAGCGTCATGTTATGAAAACAAAAATATACACAACTTTGTATCTGATTTCATCGCATAGGCCACAAACTACACTTAAAAACACAGTAAAATGATAAAGTTTCGCATTCGCATATTACTTACAATACATGTGTTTACTACGACGACTCATTTCGTTGAATCCTGAAACAAAATAACGCGCTCAACAATATAACAGAAAATATGGCGGGTAAAGGACACTCTCCAGGGTTTTATGTTATTATTTTACTTTAGCTACCAAATACAAAACAAAAAACCCCAAAACATTTTGATACGAAAAACAGAAACGTCACTGTAATGTTTATAAACACACTGCCTTCCCATATTTAACAATGCAGATTGAATAACAAATCAATTTTTGTCAACAAGCGCAGTAAACTAGGTCACGCTATGCAAACACAAACAATAACAAATCATTCATCAGCTGCAAATGTCTGCTAGCCTATCTTCCAGTTGACACGTACAACAGAAGACAATGCAAATTTACATGAATTTAAAAGGTATAATAAACAGAATTAAGATTTCACAGCAATGCGCATATGACCTGACCGTGTGTAAGCAGTTGATTGACATCACTGCGCACAACACATTATGTGGTGCCGTTATGGCAATGCATAGTATGTACATTTAAACCAATGTATTTGTTAGAATGTGTTTCGAAATAAACATGTTTGCGTGACATGAATAAGAAATGATCATTCTTCACTTTAGTTATGTTGTACATTAGTCAATGACTTCGTTACGTCGCAGGAGGATGCATATCAGAAGTGGACTCACTGTATACGACGTGTATCTTATGCACTATATAACAGGTTGATTCTGCATGCGGAAACACATTTAAACAACCGCGGTACGCCATAGCGTTACATTGATTAAAAGCAGAAACCAGACAAAATTGTCTTTTCACATCTAGAATCCATGTCATTTTCTTATGTTAAAGGTGTCCAACTTTTCGGCCCTTTGCTCTATATTGAGGCCACGTTTTGTATATTGTTCCTCAAAATAAAAATATTCTATTCCATTCTTATAACAACAAAACATAAACAAGCGTTACGTTATGAAAAGATAAAATACACAACTTTGTATCTCAGTTCATCGCATAGGCACATACATTATACAGTAGAATGATAAAGTTTTTAAGCATATTACTTACAATACGTGTGTTTACTACAACAAATCACTTCGTTGAATCGCTGAAACAAATGTATCACACGCCCGACAGAAAAAATGAATAACAAATGAAGTTGTGCCAATTACTGCGACGCAGTAAACTAGGTGCAAACAGAAATAATAACAAACAATTCATCAACTATCTTCATGTTGACACGTACAACAGAAGACAATGTAAATTTTATGTACATTAAAACACATATCATATTCTACTTACGATTACTTGTATATGCCAAACTCCAAAATGTCAATGTCTCTCTCTGTGAACATGTGGAATAAAATGGCCGCATCAGCACCAATAAAAAAACAAAGAAGCCATGACGTCACGCTCTTCCGGTAATACATTGCTTTCATCAAACACCTCCCGATTTGCGCAGCGAAATTTATATCACCTTTACGCACATTAAAACAAACCCATACACTTATACAAAACTTCCTTGGAATTTTATAAAAACAAAACGCATTTCATATCGATTCCAAAACGTATACAGAAAATGTAATTCACAAATAACTATGTCCATACACGAGGTGTACAGCAAATTTACGCTTCACTGAGCACTATATACACTATATGGAATCCAATACGGTCAAACATAAGCACAGTAATAGAGCGTTCTAATGATTTCCATACACAGTAATAACTGAATTTACATATTCATGAATAATAACTGTATATAAATTGAGGAAGATTAAAATGTGTAGGTATTTCTTAGAAATAACGGATCACATAATATGAAACATAAAACATACTAGTTCTTAAGCATACGCTATAGCTTTGGCAAAATTATCATATTCATAATACCCAAAATGAAAATACATTATTAGGTCGTAAATATTTTGTTAATCGGTTTAAAATGCAGTTAGTGCAATGATTATACAAGCATTGAGTTATAAATTCATATACAAAGCTAAATTGTACCGGTGGTTTAGTTGATACAAATTGACTCCTTGAAATGTCAAAAATGGGATATAGGGTCCTATAGAAACCACAGCGTCCGAACGCAATGGCATCCCAGTCCACGAAAACGCCTAATGGAAATTATATATATTTATTGAGATTCATACAAGTTTGATTGCGTGAATGTTAAAACGGTGATTTTGGTGTTTCTTAGAACCCTACCGCCCCCCCCCCCCACCCACAACACACACATACACCACCCCCACTCCACCTCCTCTCCCCTGTACTTGTCGCGCAGTGTTTCATATGTTTTTTTCAAAGAACCCGGAGAATAAAAGAAGCCCTCACATTTCTCAATGCTGGTGTTCAAATATTGAGAATACTGAGTAGTACCGAACAGATTAAATAAATCCTTTGCCACACATTGTTTACTTTTGACGGGCAATTGTAGCCGAAATATACTTTTGTACGTTCTTCCAAAATGAGCACACACATGTTGTACTACAGTGCATGACTGTGTCCTCCTGTGGATGATTTATGTGGATTACTGCTTGGAGCATGGGTGACAGAAATGTGTCGTTTATTGTGTCTTCTGAAATTACTCTTGTCCTTTGCCATACTCGCATGACAACTCTGTTACTGTCTGTATCCGTTACGTCGCCGGATATATCCAAGGACTGGGCGCTGAGATTTATCTGAGAAATAAAAAGGGTTACATTCATATTTTCCGGATATTTCAAGCTTTTCACAAAGCAAGACGTATTGCAATGGTGTGTGTAGAGGCTGGGATGATAGAGGGTGGTGGTGGTGGTGGAGGTGGAGGCGGGAGGGGCTGGCGGGTGTGGGGGCTGGAGGTAAAATACTATTATATTAATGCATAACCTGGAATATAAATATCACCTATACAGGAAAGACACAGTATTGGGTAGTGGGGGAGGAGAGTGTCGTTACATACTAGGTTTAACGCGTATATATATATAAAGGAAAGATGCCGTTGTGTTTACCTTAGGTAGTGTCCAACTTACCCCATTACAATAGGATTACAGCTAACAATATTCATTTGGTATTAGACCTCGGCTACTGACGCACTTGCACACGACTGGTAAAACGTTATATTTTGTTTGCATAAACGTCGCTGTTTATACAGAATAGGGATGTATATTGAGGAGAATTTGTAAGTAAAATACTATTCAGCGTTAACAAGTAAAGTACCACCTGTTTGATTCACTCTGGATATTACCCAAACCTGTATTTTCTAGTAATTAGCAGGTTTATAAACAAATACAATACGTGAGAAAGAAATATAAAAAGATCGGACAGGGAAAGTAGCATTCAAGGAGGACAGTCAACCACAAAACACAGAAAAAAACACGCAAACAGACAAAAAAGAAGGCAAAAGCAATAATAAATACAAAGGACATCACAAACAAAAAAGGGTTGACAATAGGGCTACCGCCTTGGAACGGTCAGTGGCAACAAAGGTCACTGGGGGTTTACACCGGTTCTAGGGTGCACCAAACCTCACACATACCCTACTGTCATCCCATTAAAACAGGACTGTGTAAATAAAGAAATCTCCGCCATGATCTAATCTCTAACCAACAAGGCAGAATCAATAGGCAATATAAGTAAAACACAAATATGCTCGTGTAAATATAATACAAAAAAACAATAGCCTAGAAAGCCACAATGAAGGTACTCAATGACTTGGCAGAAGCCAGAGCGGTACGAGAATAAACCATTAAGGGCACGACAAGAAAGACCATGGACAAACATCAAACGCCACCTTCTCAATGGGATTTAGGTAGGCGTCATCATAGGGTCCACAGCCTGTCCGGTCATCGTACAATTAAAGAGGAAAGCATAGTGGCGAACTGTTAAATGGTCCACCACCAAGCATGCAGTACGTTGCAAAATGATAGGGTCATAACCTCTTTTGATAAAATGTTTAACAAGTTTAACAAAGATAGTATGAAAGTGATCATGACAAAGAATCTTACAAAGTTTATAAATCACATCACCATAGAAGTCAGGTTGTGATAGTCCTTGTCGCAGAAGAGTCCTTAAATTACTTTTATATTTGAAATGAAGATCAGGGTTACGATAATAACATTTTGCAAAGGTTTTACGAAGTTTATGGCAACGGTAACCCTGACTGAGTAACTTTTTAGTTATACAAAGATTACGAATATTAAAGTCCTCAACTCGAGTACAAGCTCTAGAAAAACGAATAAGTTGAGACACATACACCCCATAGGAAGTTGCTCGGGGAACATCCCCATCCAAGTGGGGATAATTAACAATGTCAAAATTAAAATCATCTCTCTTGTCATAGATTTTGCTAATTATTTTACCATTTTCAATCGAGAGATCTAAATCAAGAAAGAAGCGTTATTATCGGATATATTAGCTTTGTTAAGCTGATTTGGAAAGAAAGGGTTGTCAATGTTCAATATGTCATCCAGATACCGAGAGGTGTCATTAAAGGCTTCAATAAAATCTGCCTGGGTATCTGGTGAAAGACTCAACATGAAATCCCTTTCATAGTAAAATAAGAACAAATCTGCGACAAGTGGTGCACAGTTCGTACCCATAGGGATACCAACAATTTGTCTATGAACGGTGGTTCCATACCTGACGAAAATATTATCTAATAGGAAGATGAGTGTTTCACAAACTTCATAGCAAGTCCACATAGTATAATTGTCTAAACTACCGTTAGTAAAAAACGCTTTTATATTATTACATGCCAAAAATGTAGTATTTTCTCTAGCGAATGTTTTTTGAATAAGAGAAATTAGCTTGTCTTTAATAAGGTGATGTGGTAAGGTTGTATATAGTGTAGAGGTCATAAGTGCTTATTGATGAAACTTGACCTTTATTGAAAATTTTATCAAGAACAAAACAAATTAATCCCAGAGTTTTCATAAGTTTTATCACAGTATAGTTTAACGTGATCTTTAACGGCAGTAAGACAAGAAGTTAATAGTTTGGAGATGTTTGTTGTGGTGCAGGCACTAGAATTCGAAAAAAAGCGAGCCTTATATGGATTTTTATGTAATTTAGGAATCCAGTACTTAGTAGGCAGTTTATTTTGCTTATCGTTTATACCAGCCTTGAAAGTAGTGCACCGAGTGATATGTGCGGAAACAACATCATCCTCAGTAGAATTAACTGGAGTATATGAATTGGTGCTGCCGAGTTCCAGAGATAAAACTTTGACGTAATGTAGGCGTCAAACAATAATTACATTATTAGCTGCTTTATCTGCAGGAACTAAAACGAATTTATTATGAAATTCCTGAATTTCCGTCTTAATTACCGTTTCAACGTTTTACAATGACATGTACTCGTTAAACACATCTATTTTTCTGCTGATCGTTGACGTTTACTTTCTTGATTTGGTATATTTTCAACGATACAGTGGTAGCAATATCCGGTGTACGATTACACAAGGTGATAATATAAATATTTACTTAATTGTTCCACATTATGTTTAGATTGCTTTGACATAAGACATGTAAGAAAGTTATGAAGTGTTGACTATCTGCAGAAATATCAAGGCAGAATTTGTGGTCTTAGTTCAGAGTATACGGGTAAACAAGCAAAACATGGTATTCATTCTCAATAACTCTAAAAAAATGCAAACCCTTTCATTTTGTTTAATATTACTATGTCTACCTGTTTCGATAGCAAATGCATGTGCAGATATTCTAAATTTCGTTAAAGCAATTCGGATATTAGGAGTAGAAATTATTATTAATTTTAACACGACCTGCGCAGTTTTTCATATACACAAAGAAGGGACAACTGTATAAAAGTGTATGGACCTTTGGAAACGGCCGAACAAGATAAATCCGAAATATTGCAGTTTCAGTTTGATTGAGACTGTTCATGAACGGTAGTGAATGTTATTTTACTGTAAAATATGGCTGTTCCATTAATTTCCTGCGTATTTTTCATCCGCTGGAAGCGCTAGGTTACATGACGTCACTTTTTAAACCGATAACGCCACAGAACGAAAGTTAGTCAACATTTTGGTAAATATACGTCACGAAGACAAACGCAACAGTAATTTTAATGAAATTTTAATTACAACAAACTTGCCATGCTCCCAAACCTTGCACACACCAGATATAAACCCATCATATGCATCAATATACACATTAATAAGCATCTTGAACAAGCTAAGAACGTTTGACGTCATACAGCGCAACCTATATGACGTAAGCAATGACTTAATTGTTTGTCACGTGACTACTAGTGTATTTGAACATACTGTACCGCTCATAACTTTAAATACGGGGGCGCCCAATGGAACAGCCTGTAAACATAGCAGCCTCTTTACCCTGACCTCCGAGATAAAATAGTGTCCCAACAATAGCGTAAACAATGGGGTTCTTATCGTGTTAGCATCGAAATAATAAATACGTACCTGATTTTTATCGGTGACTAAAAAACATTAGCCGTTCGGATGCGAGTAATTATATCACTCGTGATTTAATTACTACGCATCCAAACCCCTAACTGTATTTAATTCACCGATAAAATACAGGTACGTAGTTATTAATTCTTAAATAACGTTCAAAAATAAAAATAGTTTTGATTGTACTATATGTCAGTAGTCTGCTAGCATTATTGATAGATCCAAACCAAGATGACTTGACGTGTTGCTCTAATATTTTGAGTTTAATTTGATCGTATAGATCGTTAGTTTTCTACGTCTGTATTTAATGTGCCACTCCCAGTTCATATGATTAAAAGTATTGCAGTATTATTGTGTTCGCATTCCTTTTGTATCATCATGATCATGATGTGAGCTATATAAATCTAGGAATCGCGTTTGGTAAGCACTTTAACCCAGTACTTAACAGTTTCTGTATAACGACCTAGCTCACCGAATAAACCGTTTTATTTTGTCAATTGTCTGACACATAGGATGTTTCTGCAAAATGTATTATGAATAATTTCTACATTAGGACATTGCACAAGCATAATTTAAAATATAATTAAAATATTGGTAATACATACAAGATCAAAAACAAAAGCATTTCTTTTTCATTAACGAATTTTCAAACACAGACTAAAAAGTAGAGCTGCATATTGTTTAACGGCTCATCGACACATTATATGTAAAACGAGAGAGGCGATGAAGCAAACGAATCCAAACAGCTGTACTCTTACTTACGAATATATTACAATGGATAGCTTTAACGTGCTGGGAAGATAGAAGTAGGAATGAAATTCGAACATGAAATGTAGCATTAACAGAACAAAGTCAGCATCAAACACATTCAAAGCAATCAGCAATTACAAGGGTAAACAAAAGCAACGCATTGTATACGCCTTTACAATCTCCGTTTAATTTCAATGTAACAGGAAACGTCAATATTCTCTCATATTGACGTGTAGTAAAGCCATAATGGGTCTGTAATATATACGCGTTCGTGATTGGTGAACTTTTCTGTTCCGGTCAGAGAAAGTATGTCACGTGATGTAAACAATGTTGATTTCCCACGATGTAACAATACGTTTATTTCAAATAAATATCGTTGATGAGGTAAATGTTAAAACCTATTGTTTTGTTCCAATTCTTCGTTTTTATATTAAATTGCGTATGCAATAAAAGAGTTATTAGATTAGTATTGAGATATATGCACTCGTTCTTTTGCGCAAAAATATTGCGCTCCTAAAGTCGCGCAATATTAATACGCAAACTACTTATAAGTAATTAGTTTATCTTTACACCATTATCAATTATATTGACGTCAAATCTGTGTAACACAAACTAAAGCTAGGCCATGCAGTAAGACCTAATATTAGTGACAAATTACTTAATAATATAAAGAACTTTTTTTATCTTTACACCATTATCAATTTCTCTGGATGTTAGTAAAGTCCCTTATTATAGGAAACTAGCTTATTAGCAATCGGCCTATTTCACTTCTCAGTACGCTCGATAAAGTCATTATGAAGACTATCCACAATAAGCATGACGTTTTCTCGAAAATCATGTCATTACTGCTCACTATATGGGTTTTGTTCTCATGGACTCCACGATGCACCAATTGGCTGATGAATAACAAAATGATGGAAATGGTCCTATAGAAAACCACAATACCCTGACGCAATTGCACCCATTACGTGGTCCGAGTATTAACGTTCATACCCTATATAACCCCTTCTGCAAGAAGCGAAAACGGGGTTGGCTGGGGTATGAAATGAAACCTTAATTTCAGCTTAAAAAGTTTGCATATTGTAAAATTAAAACGTTTAATATGTAATTGAAACAGGTTATCGCATTTTGTCAGTAACAGATGTGTTTAAACATATTTTATTGTCGAAATATCCGTTATAAAATCCTGCTAATAAAAGCTTTCCCATCGCTTAATGGAATTAAGGCGGGACCACGTAATAATAGATCAGCATTGTAGTAGACGCCAAATAAAATGTGTAAATTAAATAGTCAAAGAACAGAACCATGAACAACGAAACCATTGGTGAAGACAGGAACTGACATAGAGCATCAGTGGACAATACGGCCGACTGCTTAGCTTAAACCGATTGTATTTGTAAACATCCTCGTTGTTATCTTGTCACAAGTGCTCAAATTAACAAGACAGACGGTTTTGAAACGAAATAACAGTAACTTCGTCCACAGTATTAAATAAAACAACCGTCTTCGCCTCAGTATTTACAAATTTACAATAATTTTATTAACATGATAAATCACAATATTTTCAAAAGTAAATCGCTAACAATAAAAGTAGATATAACAGTCGAACAGTAACCTGACCCGTATTTTTATAAAAAACTATTACAAGGATACGTAAGAAGCAAGGTATGTTACATCACAATCATAAAACTATTGACAATAGGGCTACGCAGTAAATATTCTGAAAAACAACAACAAATAGCAACGGATATGGTTGTAAAATAGTTTCAACATACAAATGATTATGAACAACTCAGTGTGTATCCAGAATAGTACTGAATAACCACAGCAGTTGCAGCTAAAGAGAAAACCAGTCTAGAGTACGACCAACAATCCTGATTGTCATCATCCATCACCTTTATTCTTTTTTAGGGTTTCAGAAGGTGCACGTTTAGGTTGTCCAGTCGTCGTACACTAGAACAGTGAAGCGTATTTACTGATTGATTGTAGAGGGGACACTCACTAAAAGTCGAATGCGTTGCAATACCAAGGCGTCGTATTAGTTTTTCTGACGAATTTCCTGCAATGCTCCAGATACATGTAAATCAATTCCTTCAGTCCTTTGTTATATTTCTAAAGCTTTTCATAGAGATTGTCATTGATGTTTGTTTTTTAAATTGCGGGCGGTGGTTATAACTGGATACCTCCTATTCTGATAAGGTAAACCTAAATAGTGCAGTGCATCAATGATCCATACTAGGACCACTATTTATTTCTAGTGAACATTAAAGACAATGTTGATCACATAAACTAAACTATTAAACTATTTGCCATTGACACACGTACATAGTTACGTAATAGTTGACTCTGCGGATTGCGCATGTAATACTCTTAATAACGACCTGCAACAAAAAATAAATGAACGGGCATTCATGATTGTGGGGACCAATGTTTGGTAGATTGTAATCCTAGCAAATCAAAAACTCTTCTTATCACTAGGAACATAAACATGAAAAACCCGTACAACCTGCTATGATTATAAGCAATGCCACTATTACCATGATTACAGAAGTTGATATTTACATGCATATATGTTTACTTTTCAACAGTGGTATATGGAACCTCCTTACAGAGAGTATAACCTAAAAGTCTTGGAAATAAGTACATGTAATCCGAATATTAACATTTCAATTAGGCAATCTCTGGAAAAACTATACACATATAATTAGTCTCTTGGATATGCCGATATAATGAGGGACACTTGTACAACATCACAAAACTAGAATTTGAAAGAAGGTCAACACAAGACCGCTAAAAGTGTGAATGAAAAAATGAGATATAGGGTCCTATAGAAACCACAGCGTCCGAACGCAATGACATCGTAGGTCCGCACTGTACTGCTAACAAGGACTTGAAAATACAATGAAAGAGACAAAAAACAACAGAAAGGGTGGTGAAGACAGGTTTACCGACTTGGAACGGTCAGTAGGCAATAAGGCCTACTGGTTAGCTTGAATCGATTTTATATGCGCACAATCCTCGTTATTATCCTGTCTTCAGCGCCCAAAAAGACAAGACAGTGTAAACTGAACTACATACCATCAAAAGGCATTCTCTAACAATAAAGTCCACATCCAGAGAAACTGACTAAAGAAACACATAAAAAAAAAGTAAAAATAAATAAACATCTCAGGATGTATCCAGAATCGTATTGAACACTCATAGTAGTTGCAGCTAAAGAGAAAAACAATCTAGGGTACGACAAGAAAACTCGAGGGACGAAAGCTCATGCACCCACCTCCCTTAGTTGGGGTTTCCATAGGTACAATCATAGAGTCCAAAGAGGAGATATACACCCCGTATGAGGTAGCACGAGGTACATCTCCATCCAGGTGTGGATAGTTAACGATGTTAAAATTGAAATCATCACTCTTATCATAGATTTTAATATGAATACAATCATTTGAAATCGAGAGATGAAGATCGAGAAATGCTGCTACTGTATCCGAACTGTTGGCTTTATTCAACGTGAGCTCTGGTGGATAAATGTTAGTAACCAGAACGGATTATCAAGATTGAGTATGTCATCAAGATACCGAGAAGTATTATTAAATGATTTAATAATTGCACCCTGGCTAGCAGGTGACAAACTCAACATAAAATCTCTTTCATAGCAGTACAAAACCACCAAACGCGTATCCCTAGTAGACATTAACCGCGATGGGAATCTTTGCAATCCGTAAACATTATACTAAACAACCAACACTAAATTCACTGCTACGTTGGTATATAGAGGACATTTGTTGTTATGGAGTGAATAACAGATTTTATATAATCGAGAATTGTGAAAACGTTATATTGTCACGAATGCGAAGCATGAGTGAACATATTGAAGATTGATCACTTTGAGATGAAATACAAATCTGTTATTCACGACGAAACAACAAATTTTCTTTTTATTTAATGCTTTATAATCAAAGTGTACTGTAGTATGCAGAAAAAATAAATAAAAGGTTGACGACGTCTTTGGCTTAGTATGATGAAATTACTGTTTTTAATTCCCCGTAATTGCTAAACAACTGAACCGATTGCAATATTCTACGACTCATTTTCTTAGTTAAGTTATTTCCAATCCAATGCTATCACTTTTATAGCAAATTGTGTTTTTTCCGAAACGCTCGCTTGAAATATCTCGAGTTCAATTCACGTAACTACGTAATTAGTATTTTGTTCTGCTACTATTTAACATTGCTCGTTCAACTCGACTGGTAGAGCACTCATCTCCATGTTTACATTGACGTGTTTTAAATCTGCGTTTGATGTTTAAACCCCGAAAAAGTATATTACTTGATCGACGACGACATACTATAAGTGGTGCCTTCCTGTTTGGATTGGAACAAGTTCACAAGACGTTCACACATCTGTTAACTAGTAACAACAGTACATACTCAACATGAAACGATTCATGTGCATTTGATATATCTTACTTTCAGATTCAGTGTACATAAAAGTGTCTATAATGTATGCCATTCTGACATTTCAGTGAACTTAATTTCCATAAGATTTTACTCTTGTACCAATAAAATAATATTCACATCGTCCTAGACAGACGATTCGACCGTTCGACAAATAACAAAAGAAAGAGAGAAAAAGAGATAAGTGAGTTTTAAATGATTTTAAATGAGGACAAATAATGAGAACAATTAGGTCCGTACACATACTATATGAGGTCATAGTCTATCACATATCATTACATGTCTCTCTCTTTCTTGTCCTCACAACACCTAATACCCTTACATCTTCTAATAAGCTATCATTTAAACGATAGTTGATGTGAGGACCGAAAGTTTGTCCTCACATTGTCATAAGTGTCCTCAAAGGCCAGGATTTGACTTTTGTTTGTCCTCACATAAACGGATGTGTCATCCCCTTCTCTCTCTCTCTTGCATCAACTCTGCTTTTTTCTCACGTTCATTCAATCCACATCGCTCGCTTACCTTACTTTTTCGTCTTCTTCAGAATCCGTAATTAAATGTATAGTATATAATGTTGTAAACTTAACAGCCAATTAAAATTCAACTCAATACTACCACGGATATTGTAGACGTTTATACCATTATCAAGAACACACGCACGCACGCTCGCACGCACGCACGTACAAACGCACGCACACACTCAGACACATATATATTAATATACACACATTCGTCTGAATCTAATTCACTGTTAGAACAATTAGTATTATTATAGTAATAACTATGAATATATAAACTGTTTCAATTGTGAAATAAACAGTGTTTAAACCAACATCAGTCTGAGTAAATTAAACTGTTTTTATGTCATCTATTGTGGTGAAAACTGTATACAGACCCAGTTGCGTTCAAGTATCCCACCTAAATGCAGAACGAACGCAGAAAGAACTAAATATGAACGTAGAATGAAGGCAGAACGAACGCAGAACGAACGGAGAATGAACGATGCACGATATTTACACCATTACGTGGCCGCGCATTTCAATGCACGCAGCGTTTCGATTATAAATGCTCAATGCATTCCATAACGCAAAGAAAATGCATTTATAAAAATGAAATGCAAACGGAATGCAAACGGAGTGCAAACGAAATACAGTCAGCATGTATTTTTGGGGTACTTGAACACAACTGGGTAATAATATAATATATAAATATATACGGATTTTCTTTATTCCTTTTAATATGTTCAAATCTTGTAAAATGCAGTTATACTTATTAAAATAAGTATAAAAATCGAACAGGAAATGCAGCTTTCACAGAACACAGTAATCCCAAAATACGCAAAAGGACAAACATGAATGGCAATGTATACAACGAATAAAGGCGTATGACGTTATAAACACAACAAAGGGTTGACAAAAGGGCTACCGCCTTGGAATGGTCAGTGGCCAGGACACACTACTCTTTGAATCTTTAGAAAAAAAGACACAGTATGAAGATAATTTATAAAGTGTATGTCTACCGATCCGTAATATATAAGTAATATGTATAGCATGATTTTTCGAGTATATGCGATTTATACTGCTTCTCGACGGCCGCAGGCCCGAGAGTGCAGTATAAATCGCATACGAGAATAATATGCTATAAATGTTTTGCACCAGAGCCATTATCCATCTACGCATGTGCAAGAAGTTTTAGGGCGTTGCAGTTTTCAGTAAAATGAACAGCTTGATCCAATCAAGAAATAGCATTATCACGCGACATGAGCATGATCCATGTTTTGATTATTGTAGCCAATCGCCTTTGTATATTATTGGGCAAATGCAGTGTCAAGGAGTGCTGTTTTGGTAATGGTGTAGTCGTTTTGATTGACAGCTGTGTTGTAAATTACCACTGCGCGTGCGTAAAATTGATTATACCACAATAGCCTAAATAAACACTATGCATCGTGTAATACCCGAGGATATACACAGCATAATGTTAGTTATTGTGGTATAAATACAATACAGCATGAGTCTTGCACGTATACGGACGATCTTTTCATCAGTTCTAATTTTAAACTATTTAAAATAAACATCGGATTCCTAAATAGCGCCCTCTGGTGGTGCCTATTTTACGACGAATTTAACCGTTTTCGTACGGGAAATGTATTAGATTTTAGTCAAAAGTTAATAAAAATCACATCACTTGGAAGCACAATGATTTATAAACGTAATGCACGTAATATATTTAAAAAACAGCTATATCTCTTTATCGTGTGTGCATTTCTTTACGTAAGGGGTACCACGCGGCGACTACAAAATCGGGAGGATTTTTACATGTTATCGCTTTTTTACTTAAAAGTAAGCGTGGTGACATATCTTTTTTTCTATACCATCACATTTGTTGAAATTCCCCGCTTTGATAAATGTAAAAATAAAGAGGGGTCGTCGAGTCAGATTTTTATCAAATAAACTTTTAAAGTTTATAGAAAGTATTAAAATTACGGCGTCGTTTTATAGTTTTCTTTAAAATGACGTTGACGTCAGTCACTCGCAAATTGAGATACATGTACTTTCCTATTGTTTCCACGCAGAATGCGGGATACAACGTTAATAGTTATAATTGTGTAAGTCTATATCGGTAATGCCTATATATTATACATACTATGTTCGTGAATAAGTTTTTTTGTATTTATTTATGTATTACTTCATTCTGATATTAAGACACGCCGTTATGCTGTAGTTGTTTTGAGTGTTCATCAATCGTAATAAAAAAGCAAGTGTATATTCGCAGGCGGTTACTAGTTTAAAAGTATGCTTAAAAGTATGCTTAAAAGAATTAAAACACGTGTATTTTTTACGTTAACGGAATTGATTAGTTTTAGTCAACGAATACTAGATTCATTCGATGATATATACTGAAAGGAAAAAGAAACGTGACACGGGCATTTCCGCTATATATTGTATATACAATATGCTGCTGTTAATCGAATGGTACATGGCCACGTAAGATCCTTCCTTTCGGACAAAAGACTAAAACAACACGTAACACAGCAAATAGTATTCCTGCAAAGTTTCATTATTGACAGTATACGCGTTTGGCTCAAGCATGTGAGCAAACTTAGGATGCAAAATTTTGCAAACACTTTACGTTAAATACAGTACTGAACTGGCTCAAATTTTCAAAGAGGAACTTTAACAT
This sequence comes from Cyrtodaria siliqua, assembly GCA_037043455.1. Taxonomy (NCBI): domain Eukaryota; kingdom Metazoa; phylum Mollusca; class Bivalvia; order Adapedonta; family Hiatellidae; genus Cyrtodaria; species Cyrtodaria siliqua. The sequence continues at coordinate 409,297 of JAWPHD010000506.1, forward strand.
TTATGAATTTCTTGTTACAAAGTGTACTGTGATTAAAACATCTACACCATCACATTTGTGTTCATTCTCTAATTAACTGCAACTTGTTTTCCTTGGAATATATATGGAATTAAGTGTGCAGTATATACAATATACAGCGGAAATTCCCGTTTTTTATATCTCTTTATTTTCTATCTTTGCAAAGAGAAACAAATAGTAATAGACAGCTATCCTGCATGACATAGACACATACACTGAAAACCGAATCAGCACTCATATTATGTACTGAAAGGAAAAAGAAACGCATAATGGGTATTTCCGCTATATAGTGTATGTTTAATATGCTACTGCTAATCGAATGGTACAGGGCGACATTAGGCCTGTTCTTTTGGAAAGAAAGTTTAAACAGCACCGAACACAACAATGGTTACCCCTTTAAAGTTTCATTATCGACAGAATGCGCATTTGGCCCATGCAGGAAAGCAAACTTAGGCTTCAAATGTTGCAATCTATTAACATTAAACATAATACTGAAATGGCTTCACTTTTTCAAGCGAAACTTGCATTTCGTGTAACAAAGTATACGTTTATTAAAAGGTCTACTACATGGCAGTGTTGTTCTTTCTGTAATTAGCTGTAGCCCCAATTTGTACAAACACGTTGAAATATATCTGGAATAATTACGTGAAATTAGGTGTGTATAATAGTGTAGTATAGGCAATTTTGTGAGTATGCGTTTCTTTTTCCTTTCAGTATATATGAACGATAACAACTATTTAATGAATCGGACGTTTCCTATTTTACGGATACTTTCTAGAGACATCGATTGTTTATTCCCAGTCTATAAATCATATGTCCGGACATAATACCATTAGTTGTGAAAATGATGTGTTTGGGTATTTATAGTCATGTGTTGCATATCCCGTCTATTTCTGAATTTAATACATGTATATTCATAACCATTTTCCAATCATTATTTTGTGTTTTGCTATGCGGTGCATATTAATATATATGTTTGTATGTATTATTTCCACATGATGGCATGTATACGAATTGAGCGAATAAAAAGAATAGTTGATTTGATATTTGAATCGATTTGAATGATCATTCTTACCCAAACAGCAACTTTGACAACACATGCTGTTTAAGACGGGTCGCAAACAGATAACAAACAGATAAAATAACATGAGTAAAATTTGCAACTTAAACAACTTTACTTCTTACAACATATTTAATGAATTAAACAGTTCAATAACATGAACACACGATCTTGAATTAGTTAACAATAATAATACAAAGTAAACGTCGCGAGTCAAAACTCGTGACGTCAACGTCATTTTAAAGAAAACTATAAAACGACGCCGTCATTTTAATACTTTCTATAAACTTTAAAAGTTTATTTGATAAAAATCTGACTCGACGACCCCTCTTTATTTTTACATTTATCAAAGCGGGGAAATTCAACGAATGTGATGGCATAGAAAAATATATATGTCACCACGCTTACTTTTAAAAATCCTCACAATTTTGTAGACGCCGCGTGGTACCCCTTACGTAAAGAAATGCACACACGATAAAGAGATATAGCTGTTTTTTAAATATATTACGTGTATTACGTTTATAAATCATTGTGCTTCCAAATGATGTGATTTTTTTTAAACTTTTGACTAAATTCTAGTACATTTCCCGTACGAAAACGGTAAAATTCGTCGTAAAAATAGGCACCACCAGAGGGCGCTATTTAGGAATCCGATGTTTATTTTAAACAATTTAAAACTAGTACTGATGGAAAGCAGAAACAATAACCTACATACAGGTAAAACATTGTCACAATATACGCGATTTTGATTATTCCCGAGTAACACCGCCAGCTACCTTAAGTTATGTGTAAAGAACCTGAGAAACTGCTTGTGATATATATTCATGCGTTCTTGTCCAATACTTTGTCAAACTTTCCAAAACAGCGTTCAAGTTGGTATTGATTGCTTTCGCAGTACCGATAATTAGTTCTACACTATACATTGTCATGCAAAGATCTGGACCAATTAACAAAGCTGACACTAATGACATTAGCCTCGGGTATGTCACACATATAAAGTTACCAGTAACACTGGCAGTCAACAGCTTGGGATGACACAATGAAAATCAGTGCTTTTCTTTCTAGTTAAGCAGCAATTTAATCAAATTCCTTTGAAAAGTACTGTACGCAAGTATAGGTTGCCACTTTGACATAAATACAGAAATCGTGTTTAAGCATGGGAAAGATAACAACTATACGCTATGGAAAAACTAATTATAATTTAATTTCGAGCGGTTCATATAGTATTATGGTTGATAAACTATGCTGTATAACGTCCTTCACCATCTCCAAACAAACCATTAAAGCGTTTCTCCTATAGGTCGTATTGCTGTTGAACCACATAGTACATCTACACGTGTTCTGCTTCAACAAAGGTGACGATACTTCATCTCTGACTCTTTTATCGTCTGCTTATTATTCTTGACATTTATATATCTCTTTTATAACAGGTTTCTTTTTTTATAAACTATGCTGGTGAAACCACATGCTGTCTTGATCATGTTCAAGGCAAAATAAACAAACAAATCAACACAAGGCGCTCGATTCATGTATGAATTTGCTTCATTACTTTCATATTGAAATATATATATATTCAACTGAAACTCACATACCCCTACACACTTCCTATACCACAACTTGAATACGATTCACTCCGTAATTTATGAGATCAACCCTCAAGCCAGAGATACATACTTAAAAGGGAAATCCTTGGAAGCAACAAATAAACACGATAAAGAGAGCAAATCGATTGTATTGAGTATGTTCATGAGAGGTAATGTTGGGCGCAAAGCCTATTCTGTACCATTTGAGAAATGTTTGTGAATGATTTTTAAACAAAATGTTATATATTATCTGTCATATTTATAGCCAGTATACGTGTTATTATACTTATGTGTATCCAGTAAGTTGTGGTATTATTTCAAAAGCGACGGGAAGGTATGCTAGTTATGTGAACAGTGTAGCATGGTCGGTGACATTTGCTTTGGTGAATGCAGAGGACTAAATAGTTTAATTCAGGGTAACTAAAGGGGCGTGACTATACAGTACTACAACTAGCAGATATTGGAATTTAACGTACGGTCACTATGACGTCACAGTGTTACTAAAAACGAGTATGATAATGGACCTTTGGAAACGGCCGAGCACGACACATACGAAATATTGCAGTCTCGGTTTGACTGAGACTGTTCATGAGCTTTAGTGAAATATGCTAGCTACCAGTACACCATGCTACAAAAAAGTCTGTCTCAGCTCGTTGGTTATTTAAACACCTCGATGGGCTACGCCAGACTCTATATATTACATAATCAATTGGCAAAAAACCATCTGTCTAGATAACTCGGTTATATCTATATAAAAAACAACCCGTGTCATAATAGAACCCAAGATTGCTGGCTTACCATTCCGGACTAATCTCATTTAGAGACATATGGATATATTTCTCATTTGAATATTCACCAGTTATTTGCAGTAGTTTACATTTTACCCTTTCGATGTCAATATAACGTACCGGTGCTCCAAACAATGCATGTCCGAGATGCATGGTCATATTGGCCAAATTATTTACCAAAGGTGTATACTAGTAACATCACATTTCTGAGATATTTAATTGTATTCAATTTGCAATATTATTCATGGATACAGTATATACACATGGATGGTTGCCAATTCGAATAAATGATAACCTATCGTACCTCAAGCGCAACTGGAACCCAAGTTGTATGATTTACACAGTAGTATTTAAACTACAAGCTTCAGCTTGTAGTATAAATACCATGTCAATTTAACCTATTGTAAGTTGGAACAGTTTAACAGATAGATACATAAGTTGCTTTAAATTTTGCACCGTGAGGAGGCCAAATACCGGCTTCTAGTGATTTTTTTTGTTTAATTTGCCTGTTTTTGCTGCAAAGGTAATTCATTGATGACGAATTTTAATTTGCTAGTGTGTCGTATCGGTGTAATGCGCTTACGCCATGTATTATACAAACACGTTTTATAATACAGGAAAAATAGACTATTTTTAAATTGGTGTCAGAATCAAGTTTGTACAAGTAATACTTTTTGTTTTATTGTAAATTAGTAAATACTGAGGCGAAGGCGGCTGTATATTTAATATTGTGGACTTTTACTGTTATTGCGATTTGAGTTCATGACAAATAGCAAGGCATAATTTCGTTTGGAATGTACCCTAGTCTTGTAGAATTTTGCTATATACCAAGCATTGCATTTGCTATATACCAACCAATATGGCATTGATAAAAGCTTAAATGTACTTAACTCGATTTAAGCAAATACGTGAGTTCAAATTAAAACCAAGTACTATGTGCCAGCTGTTTAATGCATGTGTAGGAGCTATTCTACATTACAGTTGCGAAACGTGGGATTATACAAAATCGATACAAATAAAAATAATTAATTGAACGTTTTGTAAGCTAGTACTTAAGGTTCAGAGGAGTACATCTACGATGGCAGTATATGGAGAATTAGATAGATGCCATATCACGATATATACGAATCATAAAATACTGTTTTAACATTTTAGTAACAGATAATATACTCCTTTCCAGTATATACAATTCATTATTGCAAGAGTGTAATACAGGAATCGTTAATTGGTTATCCAATGTAATTACCCTACTCGAAGAACATGGTGTTGGTGATGTGTGGTTAAACCCACATAACGCAATCTAACATAGTTTTATTTAATTTGTATATGAAGAATTATTGATTGTTTTGTTCAAAAATGGCAAGAAATTGTTGATAATAGTGGTGTCTTATTTTCATATAATTATACTGAAAGGAAAAAGAAACGCAGGGTGCGTATTTCCGCTTTATATTGTATGTTTAATATGCTACTGCTAATCGAATGGTACAGGGCGACATTAGGCCTGTCCTTTTAGAAAGAAGGTTTAAACAGCACTGAACACACCAATGGTTACCCCTTTAAAGTTTCATTATCGTCAAAATGCGCATTTGGCTCAAGCAGGTGAGCAAACTTAGGCTTTAAATGTTGCAATCACTTAACATTAAATACAGTACTGAACTGGCTTAGTATTTCAGAGAGGAACTTCAGCATTTATGAATTTCTTGGTACAACGAGTACTGTGATTAAAACGTCTACAACATCACAGTTGTGTCCTTTCTCTAACTAACTGCACTTTTTTTTTGCAAAACATCTTGGGATTTCCTCGGAATATATACATGATATATGGAATTAAGTGTGCAGTACATGCAATATAAAGCGGAAATACGCACCCTGCGTTTCTTTTTCCTTTCAGTATACTTCAAAAATGAGTTTGCATTTGAAAATTATCTTGATATTGTACCGAGTTACTAACGAGTATTTATTTCGAGTCTAAGGCTTTCCTCTTGTTCTATCAGACTTGAGAAAGGTAGATATGGAATAAATATAATAGAAAGATACTGTACTTTTTGTGAAAAAAATGATATCAAAGATGAATATCACTTCGTTACAATTCGCCTTGCTTTTGATGTCATAAGAAACAGTTTCTTGTTGAAACAATGTTATAAACCTCTGAACTTTATGAAATACTGTTACTAAATGAAATCTGAAAATGAGAAAAAAAAGAAAAGAAAACTAATACATTTGGCTAAAAACCTTAAAAAATCATTTTTAAAAAAAGCATGTTGTCTGATGTTGTTTGTGTTTCAATATAGTTTATTTTCTATCCATAAATTGCATAGAAATTGTCACATTGTGTAGTAAAAATATTATACTGTTCACTTAAAATCATGTATTGTGTAAACTCATGTTTACCAACGAAGTCATATGCACAAGTTGTATACAATACTGTTCTGTTCTGATCTAATATGTATGTGTTATTACAGCCAACATTCCACGGTCTCTATGATAGGCTGCTACAACACTGCGTCGTTAGACGATTGTAACAAATTTATATTAATAAATATGAATACTACCTTTAAAATGAGTGTGCCATATATGTGAACAAGAGTGAGTGAATTGCTATTGTGAACATTACTGGGTGTATCGATTTCGTGGTCAGTACGTATTAACACTTGGCAGTGAAATGGTATGGTATTATGAGTTGGAGTTCTTAATAATTATAAATATTAAGATATGATTTATTAAAACTGAGGGTGCTTGGTCAGTAGATTTAAAGAATCAGTGTTTTGTGAAATATTAGAATTGTGCATTTTATCGATACTTTGACATCGTCCTTGACATTTGTCATTGTCTTATCAAAGACAAAGTTAGGCAAATTGAGAATATAAAGAAAGGTTGTATTACTGTATAGGTTATATCTATTCATGTGTTCGTGGTGATGATATAGTAAGAAACAGTCATCTATCACATTCATACAATCTTAATTAAACTTATTCAAATGTTTATCAAAAAAAGGTTTTGACCTTATCATTTCGCAACGCACAGCATGTTTAGTCGTTGACCCATTTGCAATTTGGCACTGTGCTTTCTTCAATGATGGTGCGATGGCTGGCCACTGTACTTTCTTCAATGATGATCATAGTGACATAGTGTGGACCCTATGATGACGTCTACATAAATACTGATAGGACGAAAGCGTTTGCTGTTAGTCTTCAATCGTTTCTTGTAATACCATTAAAAGTTTGTTTTCTTGATTCTCTGGCTTCTGCCAAGTCATTGAGTACTTGCAGTGTGTTTTTCTAGACTTTATATGTACATGATCATCTAAATGTTATATTGCCTATTTAATGCTTAATTTGTTTGGTAGAGAATATAACCTGGCGGGGATATCTTTATTTACACTTCCCGTTTTATTGGGATGACAATAGTGTAAGAGTGAGGTTTGAGGCACCCTAGAATCTGATTGAAACCCCCAGCGACCCTTTTTGGCACTTACTGTTCCAAGGCTATTGTCAACCTTTCTTTGCTGTTGGTGTCATGTCTTGCCTTATTGTCATCTTTGTGGTTGTTGTTTGTTTTTTGTGCGTGTTTGTGGTTTACTGTGGTCCTTAAATGCTACATTTCCTGTTCGACTGTTATATCTACTTATATGGGCTACTTTTGATGGTGTTGTGATGTTGTTGACAATCACGTAATACAACATCGACATGATTTATTATATACTAATAGTGTGCATTAACATAGTGGATTTATGATTAAAATACAATCTTATATATTCATGTTTATATTTTCACATGTGATCCAAATCAGCTTATTTTTTCAATGTTATTGTCAACTGCCTTAGCTAATCTTGGTAAAAACTTTATGTGTAAAAAGTGATATAGGCCTAGTGTGTATTGTCATTGATGATATTTAAAGGTGCATGTTGAAGCAAACAGTGTTTATATATTGGGTGAATAGCATATTCTTGATTCACCAGAGTGTTTGTGGTTTACTGTCTTATATGTGCCTTATATATGTGTATATATGTGCTTGCTTGCGCTTTGAACTGTGATATGCTATTTTGAAGCTGTTTACAGGATATAGTAATTTGTTATGTGAAATGATTTTCAGGAAAGTGGTTTATATATATTATTCCAGGGAATAATTTGAATTTATTTTCAGGTAATACTATATACGGTTTCAAATTATTTTCAGAAAGTAATATTGTACTGTTTCTGTTTATTTTCAGGAAGTAGTTTTTGAGATTACTTTTATTATTTACAGTGACTTATAAGGTGTTAAACAATTTGTCAGGGAATTGCACATAACAATTTCAAATATTGATAATTTCAGGAATTCTAATCATTGAATATATTACTTTTAGAGTTTTATGGAATGAATTTAAGTGTTTCTTGATGTTTTGATTTCAGGAAGTTGTTATTAATAAATCATTTTTTCAGTGCAGAGATATTGTTTTGGCTGTGTGTTTGTTTACAGCAGGGACAATGATTTAATTGTGTCCGGATTATACAAAGTTGATTGTGTTATAGGGATTTTGTGATTTTCTGGGATAAGTTAGTTATTAATTAGTGATATCGACTATTAAGGACACTACGATGTCTGAAGAAGAGATGTAGAAGCTTCTAGGTTCCAGTCGTGCCCTTAATGGTTTATTCTCTTGTTGCTCTGGCTTCTGCCAAGTCAGTGAGTACCTTCATTGTGGCTTTCTAGGCTATTGTTTTTTGTATTATATGTACACGAACATATTTGTGATTTACTTATATTGCCTATTGATGCTGCCTTGTTGGTTAGAGATTTAATCATGGCGGGGATTTCTTTATTTACACTGTCCTGTTTTAATGGGTTGACAGTAGAGTAAGTGTAAGGTTTGGTGCACCCAAGAACCAGTTTAAACCCCCAGTGGCCTACTTTGCCACTGACCGTTCCAAGGCGGTAGCCCTATTCTTGTTTGTGAACCTATTGTCAACCCTTTTGTGTTTGTGATGTCGTTTGCATTTTTTATTACTTTTGCCTTTTCGTTTGTCTGTTTGCGTGTTTGGTTTTGTATTTTGTGGTTGACTGTCGTCCTTGAATGCTGCTTTCCCTGTCCGATATTTTTATCCTTCTTCGCACTTAAGACGAGTACACCTAAGTCTAGGTTGTTTAAAGTTATGGAGGAGGCGAGAAGGGGGCAGCCTCAAAGTGGGATCCACAAGAGATCTCACATTTTTTAATGCAGCACAGAGCATCCCGAAGATACCATTCTTTTCAGGGGATGATCAGAAGGGAGATGTCTCTTATACAGAATGTCGGTTCGAGATAGAGTGTTGAAAGAAGATCCCGATATGACAGCAAGCATTGTGACCCAGGCCATCAAGAGATCATTTCGGGGTAGAAGGAAGCTTATACCGCTCGGAGAGCAGGCCACGATCCGGGAAGTTTTAACCAAATTAGATACTCTTTTTGCAAACCTGTCCACGAATGGCATGATAATGCAGGATTTTTTTAACAGCTTCACGAAACAAGATGAATCTGTTACAGCCTTCGGTTGCAGGCTGGAGACACTTCTCCAGACCGCGATTCAGAATGGACATCTGGCCAAAGAGGCGAAGAATGACTTGATGCGTCACAAGTTCAGGACTTCACTATTGTCTGAGAAACTTAAGAGCCAGACGCGCCTCAATTACGATACCCTGTCCAGCAATGATGAGTTGTTGAGGGAGATTAGGATGGTGGACAAGGAGATCAACATCACGGCTACCAGTACAAAGCAGCCAACTAGCAAGGTCACTCACGAGTCGGTGATGGTCGATAGTCAGGCAGATGCTTTAGAGAAGAGGATGCAATCTCGGATGGATGACCTCGAGGAGAAGCTGGACACACAGATTGACGATAAGTTCAACCTCATTCTCCAGAAACTAGATGAAAGACCAGGCGTCTGTGGATCAGATCAGCATCAATCTAGCAATCGAGGTGGAAGCCGAGGGTACGGTCGATGTTTTCGTCGGAGCAACCCGAACAACAACAACCCATCGGGCAACAAGAGCAACAACAGAGGTCGCGGTAGAGGGTTTAACCCAAAAGTGTGACCGTCTCTGTTGATGGCCAACCAGAGGCAGGTGAATATGTAGTCCAACCGCTTTTAAATTTATTAATTGGTGATATTATTTTACATGGATCGTCTGCGAAGGCACTCCTGGATACAGGTTCGATGGTATCCACAGTGTCACAGTCTTTTTACGATTTATTAGCAGATAAGCCAGAGCTCAACAGTCTGGATGCTTTGGGCTTGAAAGTTTCGAACTTGCATTTCGTGTAACAAAGTATACGTTTATTAAAAGGTCTACTACATGGCAGTGTTGTTCTTTCTGTAATTAGCTGTAGCCCCAATTTGTACAAACACGTTTAAATATATCTGGAATAATTACGTGAAATTAGGTGTGTATAATAGTGTAGTATAGGCAATTTTGTGAGTATGCGTTTCTTTTTCCTTTCAGTATATATGAACGATAACAACTATTTAATGAATCGGACGTTTCCTATTTTACGGATACTTTCTAGAGACATCGATTGTTTATTCCCAGTCTATAAATCATATATCCGGACATAATACCATTAGTTGTGAAAATGATGTGTTTGGGTATTTATAGTCATGTGTTGCATATCCCGTCTATTTCTGAATTTAATACATGTATATTCATAACCATTTTCCAATCATTATTTTGTGTTTTGCTATGCGGTGCATATTAATATATATGTTTGTATGTATTATTTCCACATGATGGCATGTATACGAATTGAGCGAATAAAAAGAATAGTTGATTTGATATTTGAATCGATTTGAATGATCATTCTTACCCAAACAGCAACTTTGACAACACATGCTGTTTAAGACGGGTCGCAAACAGATAACAAACAGATAAAATAACACGAGTAAAATTTGCAACTTAAACAACTTTACTTCTTACAACATATTTAATGAATTAAACAGTTCAATAACATGAACACACGATCTTGAATTAGTTAACAATAATAATACAAAGTAAACGTCGCGAGTCAAAACTCGTGAAGTCAAGGTCATTTTAAAGAAAACTATAAAACGACGCCGTAATTTTAATACTTTCTATAAACTTTAAAAGTTTATTTGATAAAAATCTGACTCGACGACCCCTCTTTATTTTTACATTTATCAAAGCGGGGAATTTCAACGAATGTGATGGCATAGAAAAACATATATGTCACCATGCTTACTTTTAAAAATCCTCACAATTTTGTAGTCGCCGCGTGGTACCCCTTACGTAAAGAAATGCACACACGATAAAGAGATATAGCTGGTTTTTAAATATATTACGTGTATTACGTTTATAAATCATTGTGCTTCCAATTGATGTGATTTTTTTTAACTTTTGACTAAATTCTAGTACATTTCCCGTACGAAAACGGTAAAATTCGTCATAAAAATAGGCACCACCAGAGGGCGCTATTTAGGAATCCGATGTTTATTTTAAACAATTTAAAATTAGTACTGATGGAAAGCAGAAACAATAACCTACATACAGGTAAAACATTGTCACAATATACGCGATTTTGATTATTCCCGAGTAACACCGCCAGCTACCTTAAGTTATGTGTAAAGGACCTGAGAAACTGCTTGTGATATATATTCATGCGTTCTTGTCCAATACTTTGTCAAACTTTCCAAAACAGCGTTCAAGTTGGTATTGATTGCTTTCGCAGTACCGATAATTAGTTCTACACTATACATTGTCATGCAAAGATCTGGACCAATTAACAAAGCTGACACTAATGACATTAGCCTCGGGTATGTCACACATATAAAGTTACCAGTAACACTGGCAGTCAACAGCTTGGGATGACACAATGAAAATCAGTGCTTTTCTTTCTAGTTAAGCAGCAATTTAATCAAATTCCTTTGAAAAGTACTGTACGCAAGTATAGGTTGCCACTTTGACATAAATACAGAAACCGTGTTTAAGCATGGGAAAGATAACAACTATACGCTATGGAAAAACTAATTATAATTTAATTTCGAGCGGTTCATATAGTATTATGGTTGATAAACTATGCTGTATAACGTCCTTCACCATCTCCAAACAAACCATTAAAGCGTTTCTCCTATAGGTCGTATTGCTGTTGAACCACATAGTACATCTACACGTGTTCTGCTTCAACAAAGGTGACGATACTTCATCTCTGACTCTTTTATCGTCTGCTTATTATTCTTGACATTTATATATCTCTTTTATAACAGGTTTCTTTTTTTTATAAACTATGCTGGTGAAACCACATGCTGTCTTGATCATGTTCAAGGCAAAATAAACAAACAAATCAACACAAGGCGCTCGATTCATGTATGAATTTGCTTCATTACTTTTATATTGAAATATATATATATTCAACTGAAACTCACATACCCCTACACACTTCCTATACCACAACTTGAATACGATTCACTCCGTAATTTATGAGATCAACCCTCCCGGTTACAGGGTTGATGCGGTAAGCCAGAGATACATACTTAAAAGGGAAATCCTTGGAAGCAACAAATAAACACGATAAAGAGAGCAAATTGATTGTATTGAGTCTGTTCATGAGAGGTAATGTTGGGCTCAAAGCCTATTCTGTACCATTTGAGAAATGTTTGTGAATGATTTTTAAACCAAATGTTATATATTATCTGTCATATTTATAGCCAGTATACGTGTTATTATACTTATGTGTATCCAGTAAGTTGTGGTATTATTTCAAAAGCGACGGGAAGGTATGCTAGTTATGTGAACAGTGTAGCATGGTCGATGACATTTGCTGTGGTGAATGCAGAGGACTAAATAGTTTAATTCAGGGTAACTAAAGGGGCGTGACTATACAGTACTACAACTAGCAGATATTGGAATTTAAAGTACGGTCACTATGACGTCACAGTGTTACTAAAAACGAGTATGATAATGGACCTTTGGAAACGGCCGAGCACGACACATACGAAATATTGCAGTCTCGGTTTGACTGAGACTGTTCATGAGCTTTAGTGAAATATGCTAGCTACCAGTACACCATGCTACAAAAAAGTCTGTCTCAGCTCGTTGGTTATTTAAACACCTCGATGGGCTACGCCAGACTCTATATATTACATAATCAATTGGCAAAAACCCATCTGTCTAGATAACTCGGTTATATCTATATAAAAAACAACCCGTGTCATAATAGAACCCAAGATTGCTGGCTTACCATTCTGGACTAATCTCATTTAGAGACATATGGTTATATTTCTCATTTGAATATTCACCAGTTATTTGCAGTAGTTTACATTTTACCCTTTCGATGTCAATATAACGTACCGGTGCTCCAAACAATGCATGTCTGAGATGCATGGTCATATTGGCCAAATTATTTACCAAAGGTGTATACTAGTAACATCACATTTCTGAGATATTTAATTGTATTCAATTTGCAATATTATTCATAGATACAGTATATACACATGGATGGTTGCCAATTCGAATAAATGATAACCTATCGTACCTCAAGCGCAACTGGAACCCAAGTTGTATGATTTACACAGTAGTATTTAAACTACAAGCTTCAGCTTGTAGTATAAATACCATGTCAATTTAACCTATTGTAAGTTGGAACAGTTTAACAGATAGATACATAAGTTGCTTTAACTTTTGCACCGTGAGGAGGCCAAATACCGGCTTCTAGTGATATTTTTTTGTTTAATTTGCCTGTTTTTGCTGCAAAGGTAATTCATTGATGACGAATTTTAATTTGCTAGTGTGTCGTATCGGTGTAATGCGCTTACGCTATGATACAAACACGTTTTATAATACAGGAAAAATAGACTATTTTTAAATTGGTGTCAGAATCAAGTTTGTACAAGTAATACTTTTTGTTTTATTGTAAATTAGTAAATACTGAGGCGAAGGCGGCTGTATATTTAATATTGTGGACTTTTACTGTTATTGCGATTTGAGTTCATGACAAATAGCAAGGCATAATTTCGTTTGGAATGTACCCTAGTCTTGTAGAATTTTGCTATATACCAAGCATTGCATTTGCTATATGCCAACCAATATGGCATTGATAAAAGCTTAAATGTACTTAACTCGATTTAAGCAAATACGTGAGTTCAAATTAAAACCAAGTACTATGTGCCAGCTGTTTAATGCATGTGTAGGAGCTATTCTACATTACAGTTGCGAAACGTGGGATTATACAAAATCGATACAAATAAAAAGAATTAATTGAACGTTTTGTAAGCTAGTACTTAAGGTTCAGAGGAGTACATCTACGATGGCAGTATATGGAGAATTAGATAGATGCCATATCACGATATATACGAATCATAAAATACTGTTTTAACATTTTAGTAACAGATAATATACTCCTTTCCAGTATATACAATTCATTATTGCAAGAGTGTAATACAGGAATCGTTAATTGGTTATCCAATGTAATTACCCTACTCGAAGAACATGGTGTTGGTGATGTGTGGTTAAACCCAAATAACGCAATCTAACATAGTTTTATTTAATTTGTATATGAAGAATTATTGATTGTTTTGTTCAAAAATGGCAAGAAATTGTTGATAATAGTGGTGTCTTATTTTCATATAATTATACTGAAAGGAAAAAGAAACGCAGGGTACGTATTTCCGCTTTATATTGTATGTTTAATATGCTACTGCTAATCGAATGGTACAGGGCGACATTAGGCCTGTCCTTTTAGAAAGAAGGTTTAAACAGCACTGAACACACCAATGGTTACCCCTTTAAAGTTTCATTATCGTCAAAATGCGCATTTGGCTCAAGCAGGTGAGCAAACTTAGGCTTTAAATGTTGCAATCACTTAACATTAAATACAGTACTGAATTTATGAATTTCTTGGTACAACGAGTACTGTGATTAAAACGTCTACAACATCACCATGATCACAGTTGTGTCCTTTCTCTAACTAACTGCACTTTTTTTTTTGCAAAACATCTTGGGATTTCCTCGGAATATATACATGATATATGGAATTAAGTGTGCAGTACATGCAATATAAAGCGGAAATACGCACCCTGCGTTTCTTTTTCCGTTCAGTATACTTCAAAAATGAGTTTGCATTTGAAAATTATCTTGATATTGTACCGAGTTACTAACGAGTATTTATTTCGAGTCTAAGGCTTTCCTCTTGTTCTATCAGACTTGAGAAAGGTAGATATGGAATAAATATAATAGAAAGATACTGTACTTTTTGTGAAAAAAATGATATCAAAGATGAATATCACTTCGTTACAATTCGCCTTGCTTTTGATGTCATAAGAAACAGTTTCTTGTTGAAACAATGTTATAAACCTCTGAACTTTATGAAATACTGTTACTAAATGAAATCTGAAAATGAGAAAAAAAAGAAAAGAAAACTAATACATTTGGCTAAAAACCTTAAAAAATCATTTTTAAAAAAAGCATGTTGTCTGATGTTGTTTGTGTTTCAATATAGTTTATTTTCTATCCATAAATTGCATAGAAATTGTCACATTGTGTAGTAAAAATATTATACTGTTCACTTAAAATCATGTATTGTGTAAACTCATGTTTACCAACGAAGTCATATGCACAAGTTGTATACAATACTGTTCTGTTCTGATCTAATATGTATGTGTTATTACAGCCAACATTCCACGGTCTCTATGATAGGCTGCTACAACACTGCGTCGTTAGACGATTGTAACAAATTTATATTAATAAATATGAATACTACCTTTAAAATGAGTGTGCCATATATGTGAACAAGAGTGAGTGAATTGCTATTGTGAACATTACTGGGTGTATCGATTTCGTGGTCAGTACGTATTAACACTTGGCAGTGAAATGGTATGGTATTATGAGTTGGAGTTCTTAATAATTATAAATATTAAGATATGATTTATTAAAACTGAGGGTGCTTGGTCAGTAGATTTAAAGAATCAGTGTTTTGTGAAATATTAGAATTGTGCATTTTATCGATACTTTGACATCGTCCTTGACATTTGTCATTGTCTTATCAAAGACAAAGTTAGGCAAATTGAGAATATAAAGAAAGGTTGTATTACTGTATAGGTTATATCTATTCATGTGTTCGTGGTGATGATATAGTAAGAAACAGTCATCTATCACATTCATACAATCTTAATTAAACTTATTCAAATGTTTATCAAAAAAAGGTTTTGACCTTATCATTTCGCAACGCACAGCATGTTTAGTCGTTGACCCATTTGCAATTTGGCACTGTGCTTTCTTCAATGATGGTGCGATGGCTGGCCACTGTACTTTCTTCAATGATGATCATAGTGACATAGTGTGGACCCTATGATGACGTCTACATAAATACTGATAGGACGAAAGCGTTTGCTGTTAGTCTTCAATCGTTTCTTGTAATACCATTAAAAGTTTGTTTTCTTGATTCTCTGGCTTCTGCCAAGTCATTGAGTACTTGCAGTGTGTTTTTCTAGACTTTATATGTACATGATCATCTAAATGTTATATTGCCTATTTAATGCTTAATTTGTTTGGTAGAGAATATAACCTGGCGGGGATATCTTTATTTACACTTCCCGTTTTATTGGGATGACAATAGTGTAAGAGTGAGGTTTGAGGCACCCTAGAATCTGATTGAAACCCCCAGCGACCCTTTTTGGCACTTACTGTTCCAAGGCTATTGTCAACCTTTCTTTGCTGTTGGTGTCATGTCTTGCCTTATTGTCATCTTTGTGGTTGTTGTTTGTTTTTTGTGCGTGTTTGTGGTTTACTGTGGTCCTTAAATGCTACATTTCCTGTTCGACTGTTATATCTACTTATATGGGCTACTTTTGATGGTGTTGTGATGTTGTTGACAATCACGTAATACAACATCGACATGATTTATTATATACTAATAGTGTGCATTAACATAGTGGATTTATGATTAAAATACAATCTTATATATTCATGTTTATATTTTCACATGTGATCCAAATCAGCTTATTTTTTCAATGTTATTGTCAACTGCCTGAGCTAATCTTGGTAAAAACTTTATGTGTAAAAAGTGATATAGGCCTAGTGTGTATTGTCATTGATGATATTTAAAGGTGCATGTTGAAGCAAACAGTGTTTATATATTGGGTGAATAGCATATTCTTGATTCACCAGAGTGTTTGTGGTTTACTGTCTTATATGTGCCTTATATATGTGTATATATGTGCTTGCTTGCGCTTTGAACTGTGATATGCTATTTTGAAGCTGTTTACAGGATATAGTAATTTGTTATGTGAAATGATTTTCAGGAAAGTGGTTTATATATATTATTCCAGGGAATAATTTGAATTTATTTTCAGGTAATACTATATACGGTTTCAAATTATTTTCAGAAAGTAATATTGTACTGTTTCTGTTTATTTTCAGGAAGTAGTTTTTGAGATTACTTTTATTATTTACAGTGACTTATAAGGTGTTAAACAATTTGTCAGGGAATTGCACATAACAATTTCAAATATTGATAATTTCAGGAATTCTAATCATTGAATATATTACTTTTAGAGTTTTATGGAATGAATTTAAGTGTTTCTTGATGTTTTGATTTCAGGAAGTTGTTATTAATAAATCATTTTTTCAGTGCAGAGATATTGTTTTGGCTGTGTGTTTGTTTACAGCAGGGACAATGATTTAATTGTGTCCGGATTATACAAAGTTGATTGTGTTATAGGGATTTTGTGATTTTCTGGGATAAGTTAGTTATTAATTAGTGATATCGACTATTAAGGACACTACGATGTCTGAAGAAGAGATGTAGAAGCTTCTAGGTTCCAGTCGTGCCCTTAATGGTTTATTCTCTTGTTGCTCTGGCTTCTGCCAAGTCAGTGAGTACCTTCATTGTGGCTTTCTAGGCTATTGTTTTTTGTATTATATGAACACGAACATATTTGTGATTTACTTATATTGCCTATTGATGCTGCCTTGTTGGTTAGAGATTTAATCATGGCGGGGATTTCTTTATTTACACTGTCCTGTTTTAATGGGTTGACAGTAGAGTAAGTGTAAGGTTTGGTGCACCCAAGAACCAGTTTAAACCCCCAGTGGCCTACTTTGCCACTGACCGTTCCAAGGCGGTAGCCCTATTCTTGTTTGTGAACCTATTGTCAACCCTTTTGTGTTTGTGATGTCGTTTGCATTTTTTATTACTTTTGCCTTTTCGTTTGTCTGTTTGCGTGTTTGTTTTTGTATTTTGTGGTTGACTGTCGTCCTTGAATGCTGCTTTCCCTGTCCGATATTTTTATCCTTCTTCGCACTTAAGACGAGTACACCTAAGTCTAGGTTGTTTAAAGTTATGGAGGAGGCGAGAAGGGGGCAGCCTCAAAGTGGGATCCACAAGAGATCTCACATTTTTTAATGCAGCACAGAGCATCCCGAAGATACCATTCTTTTCAGGGGATGATCAGAAGGGAGACGTCTCTTATACAGAATGTCGGTTCGAGATAGAGTGTTGAAAGAAGATCCCGATATGACAGCAAGCATTGTGACCCAGGCCATCAAGAGATCATTTCGGGGTAGAAGGAAGCTTATACCGCTCGGAGAGCAGGCCACGATCCGGGAAGTTTTAACCAAATTAGATACTCTTTTTGCAAACCTGTCCACGAATGGCATGATAATGCAGGATTTTTTTAACAGCTTCACGAAACAAGATGAATCTGTTACAGCCTTCGGTTGCAGGCTGGAGACACTTCTCCAGACCGCGATTCAGAATGGACATCTGGCCAAAGAGGCGAAGAATGACTTGATGCGTCACAAGTTCAGGACTTCACTATTGTCTGAGAAACTTAAGAGCCAGACGCGCCTCAATTACGATACCCTGTCCAGCAATGATGAGTTGTTGAGGGAGATTAGGATGGTGGACAAGGAGATCAACATCACGGCTACCAGTACAAAGCAGCCAACTAGCAAGGTCACTCACGAGTCGGTGATGGTCGATAGTCAGGCAGATGCTTTAGAGAAGAGGATGCAATCTCGGATGGATGACCTCGAGAAGAAGCTGGACACACAGATTGACGATAAGTTCAACCTCATTCTCCAGAAACTAGATGAAAGACCAGGCGTCTGTGGATCAGATCAGCATCAATCTAGCAATCGAGGTGGAAGCCGAGGGTACGGTCGAGGTTTTCGTCGGAGCAACCCGAACAACAACAACCCATCGGGCAACAAGAGCAACAACAGAGGTCGCGGTAGAGGGTTTAACCCAAAAGTGTGACCGTCTCTGTTGATGGCCAACCAGAGGCAGGTGAATATGTAGTCCAACCGCTTTTAAATTTATTAATTGGTGATATTATTTTACATGGATCGTCTGCGAAGGCACTCCTGGATACAGGTTCGATGGTATCCACAGTGTCACAGTCTTTTTACGATTTATTAGCAGATAAGCCAGAGCTCAACAGTCTGGATGCTTTGGGCTTGAAAGTTTCGATTGCTGATGGGACTTCATTGAATTATAGTGGTTTTATTGAATATAATATTTTAATCCCGTTTTTATCAGATATTTCTTCTGATGTACCTGTATTAGTGATTCCGGATAATCATGTGAATTCATCTTCATCTTGTCCTGTGGTCATGGGTAAAAAGTACCATACAGGAGGATTCCACCGGGGATGTAAGAGGAGGTTAGACAGCACATCAAAGAGATGTTTGAGGCATCAGGGAGTCTGATAGCCCATTTACTTCAAATGTGGTGTTGTTCCTGAAGAAAGATGGATCACTAATATTTTGCTTGGATTACAGAACCCTGAATGCTCGCACCAGGAAAGATGCATATATGCTTCCACGTTTCAATGACACGATAGATACTTTAAATGGCGCAATGTTTTTTTGAAACTCGAACTCCGCAGTGGATACTGACAGGTTGAGATGGAGGAATCCTCGAAGCCCTGTACAGCCTTTTCTGTGGGAAACCTAGGGTTATATGAGTGTAACCGACTTAGTTTTGGACTCACAAACGCCCCAACCACATTTCAGCGCCTTATGGAGAAATGCATAGGCAAGATGCATTTACGAGACTGTTTAATCTTTCTCGATGACATTTTAATCTTTACAAGAACTTTTGAAGAGCATCTAACGCATCTGGAGGGAGTGTTTTTGCGCCTAGAGCAGCATGGTCTCAAACTGAAGCCTAATAAGTGTGAGTTGTTTAAGACTTCAGTTACTTACTTGGGCCATGTTGTTACTGACAAGGGTGTACCCACCGACCCGGAGAAGACATCAGCCATTAAAGACTGGAAACCTCCAACCAACCTAAAGGAGTTAAGACAGTGGCTTGGTTTTGCTGGTTATTACAGGCGGTTTGTGAAGAACTTTTCGCAAGTGGCACAACCCCTGAATGCCTTGCTAGAGGGACATGACACAACCAAAGCAGCCAAGAAGACCAAATAGAAGACAAAGAAGGCGGCAGCGCCATGTATATGGGGAGATGCTCAGCAGCAGGCATTTGATACGCTGAAGGACAAGTTGACATCACCACCAATCCTAGCATACGCTGACTACACCCAGCCGTTCATAGTGCACACAGATGCCAGTGGACAAGGACTTGGCGCTGTGCTATACCAGAAGCAAGGAGCATAGGGCGAGTGATCGCATATGCAGGCCGCGGATTACGACCAAGTGAGAGGAAACACCCAGCACATAAACTGGAGTTTTTGGCACTTAAGTGGGCAGTGACCGACAAGTTTCACGATTACTTGTACTCCAACACTTTTGTTGTGCTCACCGATAACAACCCCCTCACTTATGTGTTGACATCGGCAAAGCTGGATGCCACCAGGCTCAGATGGGTAGCAGCATTGGCAAATTACAACTTTACTAATCACTTACCAATCAGGAAAGTTGAATTCTAATGCAGATGAATTGTTCCGCATTCCACAAGTCTTCCCAGACGTTGTAAAAGCGATCTGTCACTCTGCAACTGCGTCTATTCCACTAGTGGATAGTGTGTCAGAGGATAACACTCCACACCTGGCCAGTGTGGGAGTGGTTTCTTCTGAAAGCTTCAACAAAGTGGACTGGGAGAAAGAACAAAGAACAGTTTCGCGACTGATATACCATATAAGTAGTGGTACACACCGCAGGGATGAGAAGTTGAGGAGGGAGACCTCGGAGGTTCAGAAACTCCTGCGACAGTGGAAACGTTTGCATTTGGTCGACACCATTCTGTACAGGACAACGTCCCTTGATGGTTAGAAGACAGAACAGCTTGTTGTTCCGCAGTCATACAGAAACCTTGCCCTCAAGGGTGTCCATGATGATGTAGGGCACCAAGGTAAAGAAAAGACCCTGTGGTTAGCCAAACAGCGGTTCTACTGGCGAGGACTAGAAAATGAGGTCAACCAAAAAGTTGAGACGTGTGGACGATGCATACGACGGAAGATACCTGTGAAGCCGATGGCAGAGCTAATACCTATTAAAACATCACATCCGATGGAGTTGGCATGCATCGAGTTCCTGTCATTAGAAAGATCTAAGGGAGGCTTTGAGGACATTCTTGTCATAACAGACCATTTCACGCGGTATGCCCAAGCCATCCCTTGCCGAGTAAAGTGATTCAGGAGCTTTTCAAGATAGCGCAAATAAGAAAGACCCTTACAACGCCGTACCACCCGATGGGAAATGGGTCAGTGGAGCGCTTCAATAAACATTGTTGAAGATGCTTGGGACCTTAGAAGAGCACCAGAAAGAAGACTAACAGTCTTACATAGCTCCACTGGTACATGCCTACAATACCACAAAGAGTGACTCCACAGGATTCTCACCGCATTTTCTCATGTTTGGGTGGCACCCGCGTCTTTCAGTGGATGAATACCTGGGTACTACACCAGAGTGCCCGGAAGCTGCATCAGAGCCCAGGACATATGCCAAGAACCTGAAAGGCATGTTGCAATATGCATATGGTGTTGCAGTTGCCGAAGTAAATACAAATGCAGCCCAGGACAAGGAGCGCTACGATAGAAAGGCCAAGGAGTCCAAACCGGAAGTTGGAGACCGGATACTAGTTCGAAATGTAGGATTGAGAGAGAAGCAGAAACTGGCGGACACATGGGAACAGGATCCTTATTTGGTAATATAGACATTTCTGTATACAGTGTCCAGCGAGAGCATGGGAAAGGACCGATGCGATCACTGCCTCGTAACATGTTGTTGCCTTTCTCGTCTATCCCATGTGACCTCATCCCTCTCAAGATGCCAAACCGCAAGGTTTCGACACGGACTACTAGATCCGCAGCGCCTCGGACAGAAGCAGATTCAGACACAGGGAGTTCTGAATCCGACACCGAGAGATATGTCATTCCGGCCAGAAGGCAAAACCCTGATGTATCTCACCAGATTTTTTATGGGACCAACTTAGACATAACAGATGGGAGTCAACCAGGTGATGGTGCAAACCTCCACCATAGCAGTGTTGGATCGCCTGCTGATGTCGATGTTCACGATTACAAGTCAGACACAGCGTTCAGACACTTTTGACATTAGCCAACCAGTAGACGTTAGTCAACCCAACGCTAGTCAATCAGAACCAACGGTTGTTACGGACATATCCCGAGAATCCACCGGAGGTGGAACTCCAATTGCGACACGTTCAGTTCGGGTTCGAAAACCACCAGATCGCTTTGGCCAGTGGATGTTTCCACAGATTTTCAAGTCGAATAATGTTGACTATGTATAATTATTGAAAATGTTTTTTCAGTATTAGTGTAGGCAGACAGTGGAGAAAATTGTATGTATAATTGTAGTTGCATTTATTTAAGCGGTTAATCATCATATGGTAAAATATTGAATTTAAGCTTATATATCCAGTTTCCGGTCATACATGTATATCCAGTGCTGGAATCTGACATATTCATGATAGCTATCTTAAATATTCATGTTTATATTTTCACATGTGAGCCAAATCAGCTTATATTTTCACTGTTATTGTCAACTGCCGGAACAAATTTTTCAAATATCAAATCAATTGTTTGTTTTTTAGAAATAATTTTTAGAAATATTAAATGTATATCATTGGCTTGTAAATGGTCTAACTAAGAACATGAGTCGTAGTTTTGAAAATTAGGTCAATTACTTTAGGAATTGTTGTCATTTAGAAAGGTCAGTTTGCCGTTAAATTATTTTCAAGAAGATGTTTTCCAAAAAGTTGGTATGAAAGTTATATCACTTGATTAGAAATAGTTTATTGAAATGTGATGTGATGTGATATAGCGTAAGCATATACTAGTGGTGATTTTATCTGTATGATATATTGGTGATTTATATTAATACATTCAGAAGTGGATATAGTGATGTGATATAGCGATGCATATAAGTCTGTCGGTACTATACATAGTTTGTATAAGTCACATGTATTTATGCAGCAAGGTATACATACGATGATCCTATCTATATATGGGATGCATAGTATTGCAGATTATGCTATATATACCTCGCCGATTTATGTCCGATAGTGGTATGTTAACAACGGGGAATGATACTGTTAACATAACTTAACCGACTTCGTGGGCGAGAACGATAGCAAGCATAATTTCACTAACGTTCATGAACAATCAAACCGAGACTGCAATATGTTGTATCGTGTTCGGTCATTTCCAAAGGTCCACTCTCATACTACTTTTATACAGTAAGAAACTAAAAAGAGCTTTACGTGTAGAGTATAAAAGTCGAACAGTAAACTTAGCAGTCAATGTCCACAGTCAACCAAAAACACGCATACAACCATTTGACAATTACAAAGATGAATACAAGGAAAGGTATATGGCATAACAAACATAAACGGATTGAAAATAGGGCTACCGCCTTGGAACGGTCAGTGGGGTTTAAATCGGGTTCTAGGTTTCACCAAACCTCACTCTTAGCCCATTGTCATTCAAATAATACGAGATCGTGTCTATGAAGAAATATCCCCCATGATATATCCTTTGACTAGCTAGGGAAGATAAATAGTTCACATTGAACCATATAGCTGTTAAATAGTTGAGTTTATAAACATATGAAAACACAGTGTGATAAATTATTGCAGTTTTGTAATTTCATTTACAAAACTACATATTTCTGTATTAATATATCGGGCTTTCTATCTATCATCCTCTATATTGACTTTATTTTAAAACCAAGTGTTTATTAAAACGTAGCGTGTCTGTTTATCCTCTACGGCTCCTCTTACAAATCGATCGAATTACGCGTCGCATGTGAACGATAGACGTCACTGGGTCACGTTAACACGGTGATAGTGCGGGAGAACGATGATATCGTAGGATGTTGTATTTGGTAATAGCGTGGGAGGTTATATTTACCTTTTTTTAGATCTAAGACTCTCCAGCTTATACCTAATTTATTGAATATGCTACATTCATATTCATATATACACGGACATGTTGCGCATTAATGCTGCCTAGTTGGAGGATATAGCATGACAGGGATGCTACGTATATCAGCATAATGGTGTTGCAGTATTAATGCTGTATGTTTTGTTAAAGAATATATCCTGGCGGAGATATCTTTATTTACACTGTATGTTTACCACAGGGTAAGAGTGATGAATATATCCTGGCGGAGATATCGTTATTTACACTGTATGTTGACCACAGGGTAAGAGTGATATTTTGTGAACCCTAGAAGCTGATTTAAGTCCCAGTGGCATGTTTTAGCCACTGACCATTCAAAGGCTTTAGCCATATTGTCAGCCCATTTATTCATCCTTGAAATTGTTGTGTGTTTCTATGCGTGCTTTTGTTATAGTTAGCGCAATTGTAACGCGGTCGAAGACATTTCCTGTGTATTTGTATTTGCACAGCTGTACATCATTTAATTGAAAAATGACTGATGTACCAGTTATCGAAAGTTTGTAAATAGTAGACAAATTAAATTGACATGCTACACAACTCGTTGGCTACTCCCATCTCGATGTTTAAATCAACCAACTCGATGAGACCGTACTCCATATATTGCTTAAATGTTTTAATTGCAGTAATTAATTCTGTTCAGGGTACCCAGCCACTCTGCGTCCATCCTGCAACATAGCTAGAGTAGGACACAATAATGCGCAAAATGAACTTTCCTTGTAAACAAGGGGTCAGTTTTAGGCTCGATCATTATATTTCGAACTTTTAGAACAGAAAATATAATTATTATCAAAAAATGTTGATAATAGAACACTAATTTAACTACATGTGCATACTTGATGTTCAAGCTTGTATGTGCATTAGGATTAGGTTTGTCGACTTTTTTTTGTGTCACTGGTAAAAGGAAGGAAGCAACTAAATCGTTAATGAATATAATTCAGCTGCAGCATAGTTAGGTTGTGTCAACTTCAAACGACCATATGATTAAGATGCATCTTATATTCATAGCAAGGCGTTCTTATAACTATAATTCATCTTAAGTAATAAATGACCCATTTAATAGCAGCATGACTTTAAATCATCCCACTACGTGAAATGGCTACTATTGATCGTGACGTTATGCCATTTACCTAAAATCCGGTTATGGAACAACCAATTTCTTATTGATATTGTCTGTGAAAATGGCTTGCAAACAAGCTGTATAAAACAAAAATCAATCAAACTGCTGCATACAAATATTTAATTGTCAGGACAATGACATTATAAAATTGAAATGTCAAGCCCAAGAAATGTTATATTTTCATCATGTTCATCTTAGAAAACAAAATCCATGGACAAATGTCCTCCCGAGATTTGCGTAATTTGTCTAACAATTCATTTTAAAAGCAATATTGTTAGACATATTAAGTTGTAACACTGTATGGAATCACTAGTGACTTATTTCGTCTGTGAAGCTAATTGGGCAGTTCATTATACAGAATGCGTTCCCACGTGAACTATAGGATAACATATCAACTCTGTAGAATGCCACAGTATATAGATAGATCCATAGATGGATGGATTGGATGGATGGATGGATAGATATATACTTTTATTTCCAAATTTCAATAGGCTTCAAACCCGTGAGGAAACAACATACAATTTCACAAAGCATGGCAATATAATATATCTGTCTGTCTGTCTGTCTTTCTGTCAGTCTGTCAGTCTATCTATCTCCCTCTCTCTCTATATATATTGTACATATATATATATAGAGGGAGAGAGGATCTTACATGAGTACTCATTCGTAATTGAATTTATTAAACGAGTTGGCGAAATGATATAATGCGAGGCTTTTGTCGAGCATTATATCATTTTTGCTATCGAGTTTAATATATTCAATAATGAATGAGAACGAATGTCAGTTTATTTATAGCATAACTTATAACGTCACATTACGTCAGAAAACGTACATTAACGTGACGTCCAAGACGTCATTAACTTTATGTTATACCACTGGTGGAATATCAAAAATATTGAATGGTGTTATTCCCACGCCACATGTTATGTGATAAATATATATATATAAGGGTGAGAAAATACATACATCTACAAAATACATTTCAAAAAGCACTGGATCCCCGAGGGAATACGAATATGTTGGAATAAATTAATAGATGGCGAAAAACATGTAACACTTTATCAATGTTTTGTTTTCCCCATCTATACATATATATACACTGATATATTTTTAAAAAAACAAACAATAAAACGGAGATACGAAAACCGTTCTTAAATGTTTATATTCAATTTGTTTGATCTAATATATCCGGTTGCAAAGGAATGATGCGATACTTTAGGCATAATTATATCTTTATGGACTGAGAATAAGAGCTGAAATGCGTGTGTTTACTTAGCGAGTCGAGACAAATCTTCGTTACAGATGATCATCTCGTGCACCTGCTGATGACGTCGATTACTGGGCTTGATTTATCCAACTTTATAACAACTAATATGAATAAGGCACTGCCTCATAGCGAGCTCAACTCCTTAAAAAACACTGGAATGCAAATAAAAACAATCATCAGCACATTATGGTTACTAGAGCCACCTCATTGAGAGGTGAAGAATACAAAATAATCCTGGAACTCTGCCCTGCTACCGGTTACACGAAACACCCAAATCTACCTATTTCCCCAAATCCACCCAAATCTACACCAAATCTACCCCTAAATATCCCAAATCCACACCAAATCTACCTTATATGGTGTTACATCGATGTTGTTGTAAAAAATATCACAAACAAAAAAAATCATTGAGCAAAATGAAAATGTAGTTGTTTGTTATTTGTTAATCATTTATTTTGTTATTAGAATGTGTTAAAAAATAACACAAAAATCGTTAATTCAATAATAAATTAACAAATATATCTTCATTTTTCTCAAATGATTATTTTATTTTTGATATTTGGTACAATAACATCATTGTAAAACCATATAATGTAGATTTGGTGTGGATTTGGGAAGTTTAGGGGTAGATTTGGTGAAGATTTGGGTGGATTTGGGGGAAATAGGTAGATTTGGGTGTTTCGTGACATCCCCCTACTCTTACTGTCAGAAAGATTGTAATAATTATTTAACATGCAGACAGGATGGCCTTTGGTTGTTTGGACCTTCTATTTACCATCCCCATCAGACAGACAAAGCCAAGGGGAAATGTCTTGCGCAAGATGCTTGAACTGAATTGAATGTTGTTTAACGGCTCATCAACACAGTATAGGTTATTTAGAGCTGCCCCAGAGAGAGAGTGGAAGGATACACAGGAATCCAGGAACCGTGCCCTACTCTTATTATCGAATAGATTCCTATGGTTCTTTAACGTGCCCGGAGGATAGACAGATACATGGGATCGCCCGGTTTACGTCCCCATCCGCCGGACGAGGCTAAGGGAAAGTGCATTTCCCAAGAATACACCGACGAAAATCAGTGGCACCACGGAGGATTGAACCCGGGGCCTCCGGTTACAAATCCAAGATGCTTGACCTTAAACTTAAAATCCCATATTTGGTGTTGTGCACGCCCAATATATTAATGATACGGTAACAGTTTCATCTCATTATCTGAAATTGTTGGACAGCTTATTCGAATGAACACCAAAATTATATCAGTATTCACATTGACCTTGAACATGTAACCATTATTTTAATGTGCAACACACGGTCTATTGAAAACACATACGCAAATAAGGTTGCGTCTCATTATTTCAAGAGCTAATTATGATCTATGAAGATCCCAACTTTGTACTTGGAATAGGAAGAAGAAGAGAAGAAGAAGAAGAGAAGAAGAAGGGGTTTATGAGTATGACTGGCCATGAAAACTGCATGACCTTGAACAAAGGACCCCTAAATGTGTATGCTACTTACCACATGGACTGGACAAGAACATTTTTATTAAGGACAATTGAAATAAAACTTGTCTGTTTTTATTTGTTTGGTGTGTAATGTCATTTTCCAGCACATTTTAGGCTATGTATGACGGTCAACTTTTTTAGTGGTGGAAGCAGACCACTCACTTATTCCTGGGTATAACATGTAAGACATGTACTGTATACTTCCGTCATCCGTAAGAATCAACACTTACAAGTGGAGCTCCCAATGGGATTCGAACCCGCAGCGTTGAGACGGTTTCCAACGCAGCGTCTTTACCCTCTCAACCACGGATGCGCTACAGAATATCAAATAATGTCTGGGTAACGTACTCGAACTCATTCACTTCTCACCAATGTCACTAGACGAATGCAGCTCGGGTTCGCTTCCCTGTCTCTAACGCGAGAGGTTACCATCATCCGTACCATCCAGAGTGTTTTGTGTAAGCTATGTAGCTTTCTTTGTAATCAATGTATAAAATTAGTTTATTATGTACTATTTTGGTTTTTGTAATTGAGTGGTAATCCGACTGATTCTTGACGAAGTAGTTTGTAGGTTTTGTTTTTGTTCTCAGCGATAATAAAATTCTATTATTTTGCAATGATCTCTTGTGGAATGTCATAATTTAATATCAGTTACTAAATAACTGATCGTTGGCCACAATTGATTGCTTGGTACATCACTTATGCAAACTCTTGTATCCATCAACCACAGATAACGGCGCCTCATTAATGGTACATCCAGTCCTTTTAGTTTGGTTGTAAGTTGGTTTCAAGCAAACGTTGCAGGTTATTAATGCTGAGTTCTACATAAAGCAGAACGCAGTCATAAACAACCACAAACAATGGAAGACTGACGTATACTATATTCTTTTCTTGGACATTCTTGAACATTCAGGACATCTAGCATGCAGCTTAATTAACGCAGAAATGGCACTGAAAAATATAAAAGATATTAAATACAGCACAATGAAAACAACGCGCGATTGATAGCATTTGTCTTTAAAACGTCTTATTTTTTGAAACGGTTGTGACACAGCATGGTAGACTTATAATCCAGAGAAACATATTTTATTTCTCATTATTAATACAGCATGGAATCTGTACACAATAGCAGAAAAAGGATTAGAACGAAAGTAAAATACTTATCATGTTCTTCTCATAGAGATCTTACTTGCACCACTGGGTCTTTCAATGTGCCCATGGGGAAGACGTTTAATTTCTTAGCTTTTTTTTTGATGTGGACATAAACAGTTTGACTGTTTGAATGGTGTGTTATGTTTTTGTCATTTTAGCACATGTAAGGCTATATACAATTTATGACGGTCTTTTTTGTATTGTTTATTGGCAGGCCAATTTTTTTTTTTGAGTAGAACCAGTACTTTTTACATCCAGCCGTCTGTGATAAGCGACACTTCCTCACTTGACAAGTCTAGCTCACAGTGGGATTCCATAGATGCCAAATTGTCCAGCATCACATCAGGGAGATTGGACTTCCAAGTCAGGGAGATTTACGTAACGCCATGGAACCATCGCATTTTTTCAAATAATGAATACAATTGCTAATTTTATTTTGTATTTCATTATCTATATATATATATACAATAGATGAAAACAAATAACAGTACCGGTATATGCATTATGCCGTAATAAATTAATTGCTAGATTATCATCCCCGTCCGCCCCCAATTGTTTTATGCCGCCCGGCTTTTACACCGATTTGCACTGTTTTGAGAGCCGCGTTTTAAACCTGTCCTCTGAAACCCGGAAGGTTATAATAGCGTAAATGAGTCTCCATTAGCCTTCCATAGTAAAGTTAGAATGTTGACAACCTGTTAAAAACTCAAATCTCGTTAGAATTCTGGGAAACTTACTTTATCATGCAAATAAACATGTCTGCTATTAAACATCAACAAAGAAATAGGGGGTTTAATACCTTCTAAGAAACATTTCTTCAGTTGTATACTAACACCGGGTCAAACGTCAAAGCTATTTTTACCCCTTGCAATTTCGTATCCTGTCTACTTTCAGTTCCGAAATTTATATTACAAACTGACAAAAACATGATGAGCTCCCTTTTCAAATATCAACAACATGTCCAGGATACAGTTACAGCCAAAAATTAACAGGAAATTGCACTAAAACAAGGTTTAAAAAAAAAAAAGATTAGCACTCTTTAATACAGAACTACTTTCGATGCACCAGGCAAGCACATCCGGCTGATTTAGTGGAATTAAACCGGAAACGTAATAACCGGTGTTGAGGTACACAATTTCTTCACAAAACGACGTGAAATTGGCAAATTAAATGGGGAAAAACTGGTGTTTGTTATCATTAAAATGTATTGCAATTATGAAAGACTGCTTTAGTTGTAATATTGTGGAGGATAAAACATTTTTACCAGACATTTTTACCGAATGCATCGATCAAAAAGTGCCGATTTCGGCAAAATCCTTCTCAGTATAACCGGCCATATTTCAATAAATCTCGTCGTGTGCCGCATGTCGCTAGATGCAATTTCATTGGTTGGTTGCATGATCGTAACCCAGCCCTGATCGATTATACACGCGACAGCTGTTTGACATGGCTAATCACATGCTGTGTATTGCAAATTACCGCAAATTACAGGCAATTAACCATCCTCGGCAAATAATTGATTTCCGGGAGGTTTTGAACGGCTTCCGTGTGATCGGAATCCGTATGTTTGCAGGAGAATGCGGGAGATTTGGCATGTATGGGATTCAAACCCGTAGCTGTGAGAGGCGAGAACGTTTTAGAAGTAGCTTTTTTAATGTCCCAGCCAAGGATTCAACAGACATGAAGTGGGCAGTCCTGTGTATTGAAGGTTTTATGATTCCTATATATCCTTCCCCTCTGCCTCGGGCGGCTCTAAATAACGTTAGATGATGTGTTGATAAGCCATTAAACAATATCTGTTCAAAAAGCTACTGTTTAACACTGCAAAAAGGAAAATATTTCCTGGCAGAGGGACGTTAACAACTTGAAGCATGTACTGGAGTCAGGCATATGAAAGAGTAGATGAATCCATTGAAGAATTGATTTGCGAATGTCATCATTTTTTAAGGATTTAATTCAGGATTTCGATCTTTCGACTGGCTAAGAAACACATGTAGGCAAGTTTGAAGTGTGTGAAGTCCGAGGCACTTCTCGCTAACTTTAAACTAGCTAAATGTTTTTCATACCCCGTAAAAATGATGAACTGTTCAATTCAATCCTTTTATGTACATTTTGTTTGTTCTGTATGTTATTCTGACTTCACTCATGTAAATTTATATGTAATTGTGCTAAAAATATTGTTTTAAACCTGTTATACATACTGTTGGTAACAGTGACGTTGCCAACCTTGCACACTTTTTTTATAGCAACTTACGACAGTTAGCATGAGAACGCCAAGACACGTTTACGGTTATGTTATACAACCAATACAAGTTATTCAAACGAATAAACTACACCTTGTTTGTTTTAGCTCTGCCCAAAACGTAAACGTTTTTTTCACTTGGGAATTTAAATGCAACAAATAAACATGTTTAATTTAAGGTCAATGCAATAGAAATGTAAATATTGGGATTTGAACGGTGGTTGTGAGTGGCAACTTTACCATAAACAGCTTTATGGTAAATTTGCCAACCACTGCCGTCGTTAAAACCCCAGGAATACTGAAAATTAGTGAATCAGTTCTTAAATATACTGTTTATATTATTTACCTGTTCTTATATCAACAATATGTGCCTTGGGAGGTTGGTAATGATAAAATCATAAACAGTGCCAGAAAGATAACATATCATCAGTGTTAGTGATGTACCGATTATTCGATTGTAACCGAATGAAAGTCTATATGAAAGTCTGTATGAAAGTCTATAATCGATCATCAGTTGCATGATAAAATGCACTTAATGTTCAAAATAGAAATAAACATGATTTTCCATGAGATCACACTTGTGAAAATGAACAAATATTTTGTTTTATATCAATTATAATTAATTTGCTGTTGATATGGCAATGGTATAAGACACAAGACAGGAAAGAATACCTGATTAATCAGTAATAATTCTAAGTTCAAGGCCTCAAACTCAGATTAACATACACATGTTATGTTTCATATTGACTAACCGATTATAACAGATGATTGATCGGTTACATCCAACCGATTGTAAATGATGATTGCTGGTAAATTTCAACCGACTGCCCATCACTAATCAGTGTATTTTTACCCCACAGAATAGCCATTTTCTATTCAGGTATGCCAGATGTTTGAGCAATTATCTCCGTAAACCGAAAAGTGAAGTTTATTCGAAATGAGACGCATATATAATTTTTTTCAAAATTGTGCTAATACGCTGCAAAAACAAGGCAAGATCCAAATTATGTCATCTGTCATTTACTAGTGATGGGCAATCAGTTGAAATTACAATCGGTACTTGGTTACCATTTGTAGGGTGTACCGGTAACCGATCAATCATCAGTTATAATCGGTTAGTCAATATGAAGTATTGTTTCAGGCCTTGAACATGTTGAACTTAGAAAAAGTCTATTAAAGTATGTAATCTTTCCTGTCTTGTTTCTTATGGCATTTTATTTTAAATAATAAAATAATTCCAGTTGATATGCGTTTAGCTGTGTATGATATTTGTGTATATGCTCATTTTCACACGAGTACACGTGTATTTCCTAACTCTTGTCTCCTTGCTGGATTATCATGTTTATTTCAATTTTTAATATTAATTCAAATTATCATGTTTATTTCTATTTTTAATATTAATTCAAATGCATTTTCCCCCCATAAAACTGCCACGGTCCACACTCTCAGATTATTGGGCCCCCACTCCACTACTGTTCCTACGCCAAAGCACTTGTCAGAACTTAAAAGAAGTGAATCTTTAAACACATATAAGGGAAAGCACATCTGAGTTCAAAATAAAAATGCTTATATTTCGTGGAAACTTGGCAACTGCAGTGGTTAAAATTTCCCCACCCACCAACTTTACGGTACAGAATAACTAGATATATATATCACTGATGCGTTTTCATTTAATCATTGTATTTTAGATTATCGATACTGCAGTAGCTTTTAAAGATTACGTAGATCTACTGTTACCTTGACTTTATCCAGCTGGCAATAAACGGTTGTTTAACTAATGACGTCACATTAACGATGAAGTCTGGTAACTGGATGGAGTAGCTCCAACGCGAATAGAGGTGGGCCGGATACCAAGCACAGATGGGAGTTAACTGCGTTTGGAACGAATACAGACATGACCTCCCCTTCACAAGGGAGTTATGACGAAACATAGAGGACCGCAAATGGACAGATTTTCATCGTGATATATTTACCAACTGCCCCAATAATACCCTTCATCATCTACGAAACATATTTATTTGAAAGATTATAACACGGGTAGACATAATACATGACTTACAATTTACCAAGAACCACGACATAGGTATCAATTCAGATAGATTGGAGCTAATATTGAACTATTTAACCGCCGTAACGCTTATATCATATTTTATAATATGATATAAGCGTTACGGCGTTTACGTACGAAACCAGTAAGCGAGTAACATACACTGTAGGTGATCCTTACATGTTAATGAAGTAAAGTTTTGTACAAGACATGTGATGATAAGTTTTGTACAAGACATGTGGAGATTACTATTAGCGTGAGCTTAATGAAAGGAGATTGCAGTGAGTTGTTCTGTTTGACCGACCTGGATGTAAACTGCTCAAACGGAAAAAAAACACACAAAAAAACACCTGTTTCTTTATTTAGTAAAGTCGTTTAGAAAGTCGTTAAAAATATTCTTTTTTGACGGTTAACCGTACTAATTATCAGCAACGTAGTCAACACTACTGATATAGAACTCTTTGGAGTTTCCAAATGTGGTTTTCGTCTTACTTCACAGTTGTTTCCTCACTGTGCTGCATATGTAGCCGAACGTCTATGTGGACCTTCCTGATTTGTCTTAAACATGATTTATATTAAATTTGATGTGAAAATAATTAAATTGGGTAATATTTGGAGTCACTATATTCAGGCTTACAGTCGAATACATACCTCTGGGTGTTTAGACATGCACGGAAGATACAATTCAGTACATGCCACGCGAACACTGAAATATATGATATTTTTGTCTCAAACGTAATGATCAGAAGGTCTATAAAAATGAACACTAGTCTAAGACTGACCTCTACCTTAGATCAATGAGCTCAAACGTAAATGGCTATGACCGAATGACCTACTTTGCCCATCACAAATGAAAACTTAAACGGAATAATTTGACATACAAGCAATATGTCAATAATAGGACACAGATACTTTTTATTCCGTTTGAAAATTCAGACTTGAAACTTAGAATATATGCTTACTGACCACACGCTTGAGAGATACCCCTAATGACTTTGACATCTCAACTGGAAGATCATTGCTTAGCCAGTGTAGCTTTGTCGTAACAATTTTGATTTATTTAAAGCTCGAGAGAGATCATCTCATTAATAGGAATAAATCTATAACAAAATTTTTCAAAGCTTACTTTGTTGAAATAAACACATGCCATTACACTCTGCAGGGGAATTTGCCTTTTTTTATAAAACGTTTGTCATAAAACATGTACGAATACAAATGAAAGCTTCATTACCTTACCGAATATTACATGGGTAAATGTATCTGTTCATATATTACTATCCTGATACAGTTTAAAATATAAAAACAACAACGAATTCACCTTCAGAAATCATTATTTGCATACCAGTAAATGAAGCATTCGCTTTCATAATGTTATTTGCGATAGCTAATACGAAAGTAAACGAAATGTAGAATTCCCTTCAAGATGTATTACCAGTTCATTTTATCCAATAATGACAGTGCGAATGGTAAAGCAGATACTGTGTGTATTTTAGAGAAGGGATTCGGTGGGCTTAATGAGATACTTGACAGTTCAATAACGATGTGATCCACACTAGATTATAGCATTTACTAGGACGCGATATTCCTTAATCAGCGCGAAAATTCCTTTAACAAGTTTATGGTTCTCCTATGCAGTCAAACGACGCTAATCAACAAGCGTGGTTCGAACGTTTTTAGCTAAAGTAAACATGTTATGGGCTAGACAGTAGTTATCCCGATAAAACATGGTACAAAATGAAACGTGTGCACAATGTTTAATCAAAAATATGTTACATATACAAAATATAATAACTGGGTTATCATCAAGAAAAACAAGAAACACTAGACAGGGAGAAGGATCATTCCACATCATATCCAGAAAGAAGGAATTCAGCATAATTGTAGACCACGGCGGAATATGTGTCTACTCTACAGACGGAGTGCTGCATAACGCTACATCTATTGTAAAGACACTTACATATAAATGTTATATATGCCTTTGTGTATACAATACATTGCTTGTATATGCTTATTCATATACAGATGATCATTTATGTGTTATACTTATATTGCCTATTAATGTTGCAATATGTGTTAGAGAATATAACCTGGAGGGGATGTCTTTATTTACACTCTCGTTTTATTGGGATGAGAATAGGGTAAAAGTGAGGTATGGTGCACCCAATAACCTGGTTTAAATCCCCAGCGGCCCTTTTTACCACTGACCGTTCCTAGGCGGTTGCCATATTATCAACCCCTGTATGTGTATGATGTCTTGCTTTTTAGTCATCTTTGAAATTGTTGATTTGTTTCTATCCGTGGTTTTGTCTGACTGCACGGTCCTTGAATGCAACACTTTCTGTTCGACTTTTATATCCACTTTTGGTTTATATGAGTGTTTTTGGTTGAGCACCTTGATGGTTCAGTGTATATACTCAACTGTTTGCGACGCTGCAGATATCAGCATACTATTGATGCAGTGTTTATACTCTATGATCTGTGATCACATATCGGTACATGATGGTTCA
Source organism: Cyrtodaria siliqua (assembly GCA_037043455.1). NCBI lineage: Eukaryota > Metazoa > Mollusca > Bivalvia > Adapedonta > Hiatellidae > Cyrtodaria > Cyrtodaria siliqua. The sequence goes on from JAWPHD010000506.1 coordinate 444,929, forward strand.
AAGTTTATACCCACCTATATGTGATGCTACACAGCGAGCGATATTATAGATTGTAGTCTATTGTTACAAAACGCATTAGGCCTATTAGTGAATAAAAAAAACAAAGCATAGAAAACCACAAAGCATGTACTTAATGACTCTTAGCAGGAGCCAGAGCAACAAGAGAACAAAACATTAAGGGTACGACAATACACGATTGAAGACAAACATCAGACGCAACATATCATTAAAGATTTAGGTAGATGTCATCATATGGTCCACAATCTGTCCTGTCATCGCACAATCAAAGAGAAAATCATAGTGGCGAACTGTAAATAAACATAAATTAAGTTGCAAAATGATAGGGTCATAACCTATTTTGATAAACGTTTTAACACTTTTAATTAAGATTATATGGAAGTGAATCTGACCAAGGATCTAACAAAGTTTGTAAATGACATCACCAAAGAAGTCAGGTGGTGAGAGTCTTGTCGCAGAAGTGCTCTTGAAATTACTTTTATATTTAAAAGTAGATCATCGTTTCGATAATAAAATTGTGCAAACGTTTTTCGAAGTTTGTGGTAACCGTAGTCCTGATGGAGACGGAAACAAATACGTTGTTGAGAAACATAGACCTCATAAGAAGTAGTTCAGGGTACATCCCCATTATGAATGTCATTCAATCCCTGTGGGATGAAAAGATAACAGCTGATTGGTTAGCTCTGTACCAACGGAGCTATCGAGGACACAGAGTTTGAAATCGCTTATTCACTATGTACCTGTACCCGGTTCAGACAACCCCACCATACTGAATTAGTATCTGAATGTATAATTGTACTAAAGATTCACTGCCAGAGTTTAATAATGATTCGGGACGAGCCCAGCCCTATAACAAGTCGTTCCTCGACCGAGACGTGAACCCTTGGGCTCTATTTTAACGTGCTAGCGGTCTGCAAACTGATCTTACAAATGCATGGTGTGCAAGTGCAAACGATTATTAACCAACTATCCGTTTACATAAACTCCCACCAGACTCAAATTCGTGGGGGTGAAAAAAACGTGCATCCCCTGCAATTCGAATCTCAGGCCTTTAGCTTAACGTCGTTAAGGGTTTACAATCGAATTGTAATCATAAGATTGTACCCGTTTCCCATCTGAATTGTGAAATTCTTCCATGGTTTTCTAGACAACGGGTTCATTTAGGGCCGGCTGCCAGACCTAATTTTCATTAGTTAATGCTAACATATGCTAACAGTTCCTGAATCCATGTTGAGCACCAAATAGTACAGATGGTGAAATGTCATGCCTCAATCTATACTCGAATCCTGGGTCCCTTGCTTACCGCGCTAGCGCTCTGCCAACTAAACTACCGAGACTGTTTGCAAGCGACTATTCACCGTTTACCAATATTCGGTTACATAATCCTCCACAAAACTGTCCCGGAAAATCTCATTTAACAGGGGAACCACTGCTGGTGTTTCTTAGGATGCTCCCGAACGACCCCAAATATTAGAGGTACTGAACAAAATCTTCTCGTACCCATCTCACTATGCTAGAGCTCTTCCATCTGTAATATCAAGGAAAACCTGTTTTCATTCGATTATTACCATTTACATGTACCCGGTTACGCTATAACGGTTCGCTGCCACAGTCGAAAGCATTGATTTTACGACAAGCGTAGACCCAGATCGACATGTACACTATGTGCAGGCTGATCAGGGTTACACTGTTCGCCAAGCAGTGAGTATGAGTATATTTTAAATATATCCAGAAAGTTTGAATTCAAATTTTAGCAGACGACATTTGAAATATGGCGCCGAAAGGGTTAATAAATAAACATCTTACAAGAAATAAAGTCCATGGATTGATTTATTTAGCACTTATAATACATAACTGTCAAGCAAGAATTGAAAAACTCAGAGGAAATGGTAATGGGAAAAAATATTCAGTACTATTTCGATGTCAGTAGATGAGAAATAAAATGCATTTCAGTAAGCATATTTTATTCGAGGTTTACCTTCAAATAAAATTAATAACTCTTCAAAGGCAACCTGGTACACTATTTGTGATGTGTGCAGCATGGAGTAGTAATACCATTTTGGAAACTGTGATTGTGGGTTTGGGAATTGAGGATTGTGGGTTTGTGAACTGAGATTGTGGTTTTTGGAACTGATATTGTGGGTCTGGGAACTGAGATTGTGGGCGCGCTTACAACTACTTGTACAAAGCAAATGATTTCAATTTACGTTTATAGTTTATAGTGTATATTTTAACGATACCGTATTAAAATTATTGTATCTAAAAAGAAATTGAATCTTGATCTTTGTTATTATTTTTATTTCAAAATAGGATATATTTTATATAACGTAACACAAACCTGTGTAGTATTAAATGCATTAGGAGATAGTTATAGTATAGGACATATATTGAACAACTTATTGCATGTTTGAACACGGAACCCTTGTGTGTTTGTGATATATTGCCTTTTATTCATATTTGTATATATAGATGTTCTTTGTTTCTTTGTGTGTTTGTGGCTGACTGTCGTCCTTGAATGCTACAGGGTCTGTATCGCTCTACTAGCTGTACATATTTCGTGGTATTCAAGTGAAACATAAAGCGGGCATGCTCTATACAAGACAGCCAAAATGACAATGAATCGCTCACCTGATGATCTTTACAAATATGAAACATTTGTCAAATAAGTTTATAAATTAAATAACAGCAGAGATCACACAGTCCATGGCTTGTCATCGCAAATTCCCACGCCCGTTCAGTAAATGAAAATATGGTTATAGGGAGGGGATCCTCAACGATGTTCAAGTTATGACCAAGGGGATAAGTCCCAAGGGGTGGGGATGAACCCCGGGACCAATGCTGTTAATGATGGTCGTATCCGTCATTTCATGCCCATTAAGTGTATATATACAAACTTTGGAACTCAGCGGCACAGTATGTTTTCTTTTACGAAGAAGGAAAACACAAACCTGATAGTTTAGATATCTAATCTAGAGATCAATTCTAAAATAAAAAGATTTCTAAATCTTCCATGCCGTTCTGGAGAAGACAATTGTTTAAGGCTTAGCTATTTTCAGTAAAGGTGGCCATCTTGAATATCTGAACAAAATATCTTTGATAAGGTCCCAGCCTACTCAGAAATATCCATGGTAAATATGAGTAAAATTGGCCAAGGGGTTTCAGAGCTAGTGCAGCTAACGGACGCCCACGCCAACGCCAACACCATCGCCAAGGAAAACGCCGACTGACGAAATGCTATCGCATAAGCCCTGCAGGCCGTTGGCCAGTAAAGCAAAAAAGCCACAGTTATAATCCGGCAGATATATATATTTTTAATTAACTAGTTTTTTCGGAACGACTCGGCTAGATTTTGATATATGCATCATTAATATGTATTCATATTTAAGTTGTTGTTTAGTGATCATATACTGAAATGCAAACGAAACGCAACTCGGGAATTTCCGCTATATACTGCACACTTTAAGCCACATAATATTCCAAAGAAATCCCAAGATGTTTTGTAATAAAATGAAAAATTGCAGTTAATTAGAGAAAGGACACAACTGTGGTGTTGTAGACGTTTTAATCACACTACATATTGTAACAAAAAATTCATCAATGTTGAAGTTCCTCTTTGAAAAAACTGAGCCATTTTAGTACTGCTGTATTTAAGGTAAAGAGTTTGCAAAATGTTGCATCCTAAGTTTGCTCACATCCTTGAGCCAGTTGCGTACTTTCAAATACTATTTACTGTAGTATGTGTTGTTTAGTATTTTTTCTGAAAGGAAACGTCTTACGTAGCCATTTACCATTCGATTAACAGCAGCAAATTGTACTTACAATATATAGCGGAAATTTCCGAGTTGCGTTTCTTTTGTGTGTAATAGTACACTTTGATTGATTTATATCTACACGGTCTAGCAATATGAGCCACGTCATAATGACTTAAAATTAACTAATCAATGCTTCATAAAGTAATGGATCATGTTATAACATTCGGTTCTCCTTTTTTTACTTTGATCCAACATTTCAGTGGGATTCACTCACCTTTTTCAAGGTTACATAATAATTAACAAATTGAAGTATTCATCTTGCTGTATTGACTAACACAAATCTATATTGTGTTAGCATTGTCAAAACAGCAAGCTGGACGTTACTTAAGTGTTGTTGATTATCGTGTTACCTTGACAAAATGTGGGTGAATCCCAAAGAACCGTTGGATTAAAATGTAAAACAAAAGAGAGTTGATCAGGATTTAACATCAAAACGTCGCCAAGTCGGTCTAACTAAACATTTTTGTCGTAAACAAAGAGTTGACAAATGGTAACATTAGACCTAATAACATGAATGTTCACATTTAATATGACAATGAAGAACATAATGATGGTTTTCCTTTACACTTAATTGACACAAATCTCTCTCCATACTGAACGCAAGCATTTCTGAAATGCCTGGTATTAGTCTTTAAATCTTCAAAGTGAAACCATGTTATACAGGTCTATTGTTCGGAGTAAGAACTTTCAACATATGCTTTTGGGCTGGGTTCACATGATTGAATATATATTTTGAATATATAACAGCTTAAAGATAAAATATGTAAGCACGTAAGCATGTAAGCACGTGAATGTTTTTGAATACTCATTAACATGTTAACAATCTTTTAACAGAGTGAAACGGTAAACATAAATTAATTAAAAACATGTTACACAATATGGACACAATGAACGACGTGTTGTAAAACCTTTGCTTTTATTTCACTTATACATCAACATATTTCTTAACTTGAATGTGATCGTCTTACGTTTAACGGTACATGTCAAGCGATTAGTTGGAATTGACACTTTTATTTATACGAGTGTAACAGGAAATTTAGCATTCACGGACCACAGTCAACCAAAAGTACGCATCAAAATAAACAGCAACTACAAAGATGAATAAAAGGCAAGATATGACATAAACATACTCGTAGGACGTTAGCGTTTGATGTTTGTCTTAAATTGTGACTTGTCTTAAATCGTGTTTTATCGTACCCTTAACGGTTTGTTCTCTTGTTGCTCTTTCTTCTGATAAGGCAACGAATACTTGCTGTGTTTTTGTTTTATATTATATATACATGATCTTGTATGTGTTTTACTTATATTGCCTATTAATGCTGCCTTGGACGTTAGCGTTTGATGTTTGTCTTAAATTGTGTCTTGTCTTAAATCGTGTCTTATCGTACCCTTAGCGGTTTGTTCTCTTGTTGCTCTTTCGTCTGATAACTTAAAGGCAATGAATGCTTGCTGTGCGGCTTTCTATGTTTTTGTTTTATATTATATATACATGATCTTGTATGCGTTTTACTTATATTGCCTATTAATGCTGCCTTGTTGGAGAGAATATAATCTGGCGGGGATATCTTTACTATATTACAATGTCCTGGTTTATTGGGATGACAACAGGATAAGAGTGATTTTGGTGCATCCTAAAACCTGATTTAAACCCAGGGCGGTATATTTTGCCACTGACCGTTCGTCAACCTTTTTAGGTTTGTGATGTCTTGCCTTTTGTGGTGCTTTGTAGTTGTCGTTTGTTTCTGTGCGTTTTTTTATTTGACTGTGGTCCTTTAAATGCTGAATTTCCTGTTCGACTTGTATTTTAACTTGACAATAGGGCTATCGCCTT